>CAHIKZ030001499.1:327500-370000 GCA_903632075.3 Acanthosepion pharaonis | reverse complement strand
TGCCATATATCAATATGTCATATAATCCATATAATGTCGTATAATCCATATAATGTCATATAACCATATATCATATAATCCATATAATGTCATATATCCATATAATGTCATATTATCCATATAATGCCATATAATCCATATAATGCCATATATCGATATAATGTCATATAATCCATATAACGTCATATATCCATATAACATCATATAATCCTGATAATGTCATATAATCCATATAATGCCATATATCGATTTAATGTCATATAATTCATATAATGCCATATATCGATTTAATGTCATATAATCCATATATTGTCATATAATCCATATAATATCATATAATCTATATAATGTCATATAATCCGTATAATGTCATATATCCATCTAATGTCATATAATCCGTATAATGTCATATATCCATCTAATGTCATATAATCCGTATAATGTCATATATCCATATAATGTCATAGAATCCATATAATGTGCTACAATTTCTTAGAAAAATGAAAACTGAATTCCAAAATATAAATTCAACAAAACTGCAATATAAAACGCACATAACCCCGAATTTCGTAATTTTGTCCAAGCAAACATAAATATGCACAAAAGCTGAGTAGGAATTGCCAAGTTACTTGTTATTTCTTTTATGATATTAGGATTATGAGTCCTTCAACTCATCAAAGTTGTAAAAACACCGAATGTACTGCAACCATAGTAGAAATGGTGTGTCTTGAGCAATATAACCTTACGGAGCCCAACCAAAAATTTTGAATTCAGAGTTTTCCTTCTCCTAGACTGGTTACCACCCAATTCCATAAAACCCAGCCTGACCTGCTATTTACTGACAGCTGGAGTGGGTAAGAGATGGTTCATACATTGCCTCTAATAATTATGTCCACACAAACATGTATATGCACAAAAGCTGAGTATCATCTACCATGTATTCTGTTGTGAAAGCAGAATAAGATATTTTTTTTATTACTTCAAAGCTCCCAAGAAAGTTAAATTTCGGCATTAGATGACCCACAAGGTGTTAATATGTTGTTAGAAAAACAAATAAATCAACAAATTATTTCCTCATTAAAGAGACTATTCAAGACGCAACTATCATCGAAGGTTCTATAGCCTTGGGTGTCGTCTATCTAGGAGGAGAGCAAACAAAAAAAAAAAAAAGAAGAAAAAAAGGAGAATTTATAATCCGCCTGAAGAAGGATTGACTCCGTCCGCTCGGGTATCTTGCCCAAGACACACCCACATCTGCTTAGTCTGCGTTACATAGGGAGGGTCTCTACAGCCATAATGGATTTTGGTGGCTATATGGAAAAATAGTGTTATATCGCTGAAAGTTTTCTCTATCTCGTTTGTGACTTGTTGGGTGAAGCTTATTTTCCACTCTGCAACCTCTTACCCCGAGACGTAATTTTGCAAGTTCCGCTACTTCTAACATTTACATCTCGGATACAGCATGTCTTTTCAACGGAACCGGATCACTCTCATATTCCCCCGTGTTCCAAATTTAAGAAGTTCTACTCAGACTGCTATTTTTTGTAACAGCTGTCACTTTGTAGAACAGACTCCCGTGTGGAAGCTTCCCTGAGCAATACATTCTTAACCTCTTCAATTGAAGGGTCAATCGACAGATTTCCTCTTTATCCCTATAATTTTCATTTCTTACCATTTTCTTTTCCATTCGTATCACACTCGCCATTCATGATTACCTGTTCAACTATAACTCTCTGCCTTGAGTGGCTGTCGAGCCTTTTATTGGGTGAAATTTTAGTATATAATTATTTAGTATATAATTTTAATATATAAACAAACTAGAATATGCAGGGTGATTGAAAAGTAACTCCCTATTTTATGTATGAGTGGCCAGCCAGGAGTCCTGTGGCTTTGTTTTTCTTTGTTTTTGTTAAAGGAGCAAGTCTACTATATGAAACCAAGACTTTGGAAGAACCTGAAGGGCGAATACCAGAAGTTATGTCTTCCATACCACAAGAGTTCCTGGGGAAATCAATTGACGCAATTCCTGGGTGGCTCGAGAAGCTGATAGCAAAATCTGGTGCCCATATGGAATTTTAAATAAAACTTCCTGCTAAACATTTTCCTCTCATATTCATTTCTTGTCAAAATTATAGTTAATAAATAAATCGTAATGGGGAGTTACTTTTCAATCCCCCTGTATTTGTATTAATCCTATTAATGCTCTATCTCTTATATCGAGCCATTTATTGCAAAGACTGCTTGGCTTAAATATCTTTTCTTTCAAATTTCCACTGACTGACAGCATTTTTGGCTTCACACTATCTTTGTTATTAACTATATATATATATATATATATATATATATATATATATATATATATATATTATTTATTATATATATATATTTTATTTATATATGTATATTTGAACTTACCTTTCAGTAATGCTTTTAGTTCTTTTGCTGCTCTCAAAGTGGTAAATTTGTTCACAATATCCAATGCTGTCTGGTCATATGAATTTGGTTGGTTTACATCAGCTCCACACTTTGAGTGGGTCAGGTGAAGAGTGGGTGGAGTAGGAGGAGAAAAAAAAGAGAGAGAGAGAGAGAGTTACAAATGCAGTCAATGGATCCAAAGATTTGAGACAAAACACAAAAAAGAAGCAAAAGAACAAAACAAACAACAAAGATAGAAAAAGAGAAAAGATTAGGGGAGAGAATGAGAGGAAATGAAAGATGTAAAAGAAAGGAAGGGAAGGATTGAGAGAGAGGGGTAAGAATGAGGAGGAGAGAAGCAAGTATAAAGATAGAAAAAGAGAAAAGATTAGGGGAGAGAATTTTAAGATGGTGGGGGGGGGTTACTTTTCAATTACCCTGTAGATCAAAATTAACTAAGAACGACGATGTTACCGCGGAAAAATATTATGCGACATATCAAAAATTAGGCATTCGTCTTGCTCTCAGACTAATTTAAAGCTGGTTCATCCATTGCTGGAGACATCAGGTCGTATTCACTGTACCACAACTTGCAGTAATGGGGAGGTACTGTTTGTGGTGACGGATTCCCAGTCCCCAAGCTCCGTTTGCTTAAAGAATGAGTTAATTTGTAGATCCACATTCGGCCCCTAACAGGTTTTTTTTTTTTTTTTTTTTTTTAACCAAGTGAAAGGCTAAGGATAAAATTAATAAAGATGGCGATTTGCCTTTGGGAAATGCTTCGAAAACTTATCTTGCAGACAATGGCTAATAAAGCTACTCACATTCGCATTTAAGTCGCCATATGTTTGGTAAGTTAAGAAACATGTTCCACCAGGACCTAGAGCAACGGCTCTCTACACCATACTTTTTTTTTAAATATCTGGAAACTTTGTCATGATTTGTCTTGGAGAGTGATTTTATTTCGAATTCACTAGAGTTCATATATGTGCCGTCTTTCTTGTAGACTGTTTGACAATCCTGGTTGTTCTGCCTTAAGCCAGACTAAGCAACAATAACAAATACTGAGTATATCTCAAGCAGGATCAATGGTTAGTAAATTAATCATTGCTATAAAGAAAGAAAAAGTATGTTCCTTTAGTACGTAGGCGGGCATGGGTCTCCACGATTTCCTGTTATTTATTGTCTATTAACGAATTCTTAGGAAAGATAACGGAGTAGTTTCCAATTACTTTCTCCACGGTTCTTAATTCAAAATTTTCTTTCGCCTAGATTGATTAATTGATTGATCTATTCGTTTTTGACGGCTTACCAACCCTTTGCAGGATATTTAAAACCAGAAAATAATTTTAGATTGTAAGATTTTTTTTAGATACGTCTTAATAATTAACCCACAGCTGGGGGAGAGGAGGTGGATCTGAATTTGATAAACAAACAAGAAATTATAATCTACATATAAAGTGAGGGATCAGTTCTATATTAAAGTCAATATATAAAGCGAACCCTCATTTGTAGCCACGGTAATTTCTCTATATTCATATTCCAGAGAATGTAAAAGCCATGCTTATGTAACAAATCAGTATTTTATTGAGTTTTTGATTCATTTTTTACGTCTTTCAGGTTATTTAAAGCCAGAAAGTATTTATTTTTGAATATAATAATGATTTAGTGATACAGGTTTTACTAATTAACCCATCGCTGGAGGGAGAAGTGGTGGATTTATACCTTTCCCAAAGGCATTTGTACGTAAGTGAAAATAACGAATCATATAAATGCCATCACAGCCTGTCTTGCCAGAGTGTGTGTGTGTGTGTGTGTGTGTGTGTGTGTGTGTGTGTGTGTGTGTGTGAGAGAGAGAGAGAGAGAGAGAGAGTAATCATAACAAAACTTAGGAGACACCGTGTCTTCCTCAAGGCATAGGCAATAGCTCTCCACAGGTTAAGGTCGACTTCCTGTACCGCCTCAGTAAGTACATCACTTCTTCTGCTATCCTTTACCTTTACAAGAGCCAGATCAGGCCCAAAACGGTGTACTGCTGCCATATATGGGTAAGAGCTGCCCAGTCTTCACATTCCAGTCTTGATAGAGCCCAAAAGTGTCTCTGCTATCCTCGACCTTTACAAGAGCCAGGCCAGGCCAAAAATGAAGTGCTGCTGCGATATATGGGCAGGAACTGCAGTCTTCACATTCCAGTCTCGATATAGTCCAAAGCCGTTTCCGCGTCCTTGTAGATGACTAATTATTTTCTACCCTACAACCTCTTTCACACATCGATGATTTTGCAAGCCTCTCTCTGCTCTATTTCTATTTCCATGGAACAGTTCAGACGAATATTTCTTGGTACCATTCGTCCTAATCTTCAGACCTGCCAAACACTTTCTAGCGAACAACATTCATTCTATTTTGAGATTATAAATTTAAGATCAAAATTTGTTGAGCTTGCCATGAAGTTGCTGGAGTTAATACAAAAATACAACAACACAAAGAGTGGTGTTCGCTTCTTACAGAGAGTAAATATTCCTCCTAAGTCGATGACCTAAAGGACATGATATGAATTTGAGCTTAACAGATAGGCAGGATAGATGTCCATGTCCGCAACTCATAGCAGCATGAGAGACTTTTATTTGCGTGAGTTCCTTTGGAGAGGCAAGGCAAAAAATAGAAAATTTTAAAGTAGATTCCTGAATTTTAGTGTGTAAAATATAAAATTCTTTTTATTTTGGGGGGTAAATAAGTAAAGTGAATTAACAGAAACGATCATTGATTTTTCTTTTCTTCTTACGCCCTTAAGACCAGAAAATCGAGGCACGGATAATCGAGGTTTAGTGTACTTCTATAGACGTAAACGAAGAGAAATAAATAATAAACAGAGTAAGATATCACCCCCGCCCCTAACGCAGTTCGGTTAAAATCCGAGCGTGAGGAAATAAAAACAAGAAATCAATGGACGATCTCCCACGCTAATAAGAAAGATTATTCTTATAAATGGAAAAAGGAAGGTCCCTTGTCGTCAGAAGCAGGCGTGAATCGTTGAAACTGCCGCCCATTCAATCAATGCCCGTTTGAGCGATAACTGACGTCGATTACCTCTTCGTCTGCTCCATTTACTTGAGAAAATTTACCTGTTTTTTTTTTTTCCTCAAGAAGACGGAGAACTCTACTGTCCATCATTTGGTTCCTTAGGTGCTTGACAAACTCAACAATAATCAGCAGAATTTAGCCTAAACTATCAGCAAAATGGATTCAGCAAATCCAAAATTCCTCACTAAAGGAATCAAACACAGTGTTTAACAACTTAACCAATTCAAGCTTACATTTCAAACAACCTTCAAGCTAACGTAAATCTTATGCTGTAAACAATATGGTGTTGTCAACACACACACACACACACTCACATATATATATATATATATATATATATATATATATATATATATATATATATAAAGAAAGAACAGTAAGATATATTATCCGGTGTTCTTATTGATATTTTTTATTTCTATTTTGACAAAAACAGTACTCAATGTAAATTTACAGAGCATAAATATTATAAATTAACTGATTTAAAATATGTTTTTTTTCGCTACGTAGTAATAACCATGTTTCAAAAACTGAAGCTAAAATCTTCAAATTTAATTGTATGTATATATAACGGGTGTAACAGCAAAATTGTACATTTGTTGGATTAAGCTTTTGAGATGTGACCGATGGAGAATTTTCCCATCATATTCGACGTATGAAGTTCCAGCAGCTCAACTTTCAGAACTGTACAGCCCATGACTACCTACCCAACCCATATATATATATATATATATATATATATATATATTATAATGGATACATTGTTGGTTAAATTACGCAAAAAATGAAAAAAACACTGACATCTCATTTTAATAGGTATATTTACCAAAATGATTGCAAAATATCTTATTAAGGATTAAATTTATTCTATAAAATCGCCATTGGCTTCAGCTACAGCCTCCAGACAACTTCGGAATCTCCTGTGTTTCTTCTGTACGGTCTCTTTGTTTAAATTGGTGAATGCTGCCATAGTCCTTGCCTTCTGTTCATCTTTGGTGTTACAAGGAGTTTTGTTGGTTTCTCGTCCAACTATGCCCTCACACAATAATCAAGGAGGTTGCAGTTAGGAAAGTTAGGTGAAATTGTCTGACAGCTATGTCTTGGTTCTCCTGCTTGTGTGGCATGGTGCAAATTTGTGCTGCCAGACAGAGGGTCTTCCAGCAGCCACCCTCTTGACCCAGGGCAGCACTACCTTCTCAAGCCACTTGATGTAAGCCTCCGTGCTAAGTCCGAGGACCTCACAAACAAATTCGGGAGTTCTCTTCTTATCAGAACGATCAGAATGGGTTTTTTGAGCTGCCGTATCTTCGAAATCACCATTAGACTCATCCAGATACTTCCGAATACTCTGCACTGACTCCTAAACACCATTTGAGCGTCCGGCGCGAATGCCAAGCAGTAAGACATGTTGTTTCCAAATTTATGGCGGAATGAATTGCGTTATGGTAGTTTTTTCTCACAGACGATGCCCAATTGATCCTACTGTACTGTGCAGTCGACAAAATAAAAAAAACCATCAAACGACTCGCATGCACGAAATTCCAAACATAAAATGGCGACAATTTACCCATCGCACCCTTTATACATACATACATACATACATATATATATATATATATATATATATATATATATATATATATATATATATATATATATATTCTGATTTTGAAATTAAATTGTTCTTTTCGCTCGACAGTGGTTTAATATCGCCTGAGGAGACGCATTTGTGGTGTTGAAACATGATTGTACAAGTGTAGCGATTTTTTATGTTTATATTATATATATATATATATATATATATATATATATATGTGTGTGTGTGTGTGTGTGTGTGTGTGTGTGTGTGTCGTGTGTACCTATTCTATCTATCTATCTATTTATATATCTAATAATGGACTCTCCGTCGGTTTCGACGTATGAGGATCTAACAGCTTAATTGATTCAGTTATGAAATTTTTTGCGATAATCTTAAGTGGCATTTAAGACCCGCTAGTGATTTACAAAGGAGGCCACATATGGAGCAAGAGTGAGGATTGTGAGATGAGATCACTGACCTTTTAGATCTTGCTCTCGCTTCTTGAAGATGATTCAAACAAGCAGATTGGAAACTGCTGAGTCCACTAAAACATGTTGATCTTCATCATACACACACACACACACACACACACACACACACATATATATATATATATATATATATATATATAGTGGTATCCTATTGCTTCGCGTGAACCGATTCTTAAAATTAGAAACGCTTAGTGAATCGGTTGCTGGCTTATCGGCACGTAGTTTCGTATCCAACCGTAAACAAAAAGAATTTCTAGAATGGATTTTTATTAATTCGACAGATTTGTATCACTTAAACATTATTTTTAGTCTATACTCATATTCCAGTAGATTCTCCGTTTTTTTTCTTTTATTAAACAGTATATGCATTTATTTTCACCTACCGGCTTGAATGATGGGAATGTTTTTTTTTTCAAACATGTTCAGCATATTTTGGCCGTATTCATAGTTGAGCTTATTGAATGTTGGATTTTCCTTTCATATTATTAATGCTTCCATTATTTTATCCCATTTTTTATAATTTTTCTAACACTAAATTTTACTCAATAACAGGCTCAAGAGCCGCTCAATGTAGAGCCTCACTTGTAAAATGGTTCTGGTGAATGGGGTTTGTGATATGGATGAAGTGACCGGAAGTAAAGATAGTCAGGATGTGGAGGATAGATATCGATTGTCTTGAGGAGATTGCGTAATTCCCTACTGTCTCGCACTGAATTCGTCTTATTCGAAGACTTAAGAAATACTTCATTATTCCGATATAATTCTCTGCTACTTTCTGCAAAATCTGGAGACATTAATGGAAGGATAAAGTGGATATCATGGACCAAGCGTGTGAGCAACGATAAGGTTTTGGCGAGGATGCAAACAAGGAGGGAAAGAGGCAGCTTATATGTCCGGGACACGTAACGAGAAAGGAATGCTTGGAGAATCTCATACTCACAGGTCGAATAGAGGGAAACAGGGGGTAAGGGAAAGCAACGCATGACATAGCTAGTGGGCTTAAGCAAGTGGATGACAGAACATGGCCGGGGGAGGTAGGAAAGGGACAAAATCTATTGAGAGCTACGAGGGATAGGAGGATGTGGAGAGCCATGATCGTTTACGTCCTGAAAGGACACGGCATATAAAAAGAAAGATCAATTACGACTGAGTAGTGAGTTTGATCCTCACTGGGTGCTCTAATCTTTCGACCTTGTGCCACATCTAATCTACGCTTAGAATATCACCGTAAGGCACTCGACGTGTTGTAATGATTAACTAGCTTGTCTCGCTAGATCAATTACGACTGAATAATGAGTTCGATCCTCACTGTGTGCTGCATATTTTCGGCCTTGTACCACATATAATCTACGCTTAGAAAAATCATTATTACGTCAGAACAAGTTGTAAACGTCTCTCTTGAGTGGTATACACATTCTGATACTTACCTGCCCCAGGGCTCCGTCCCTGTGCTGGTTGTATCATGGCTACGACTAGTTTGGACCGGCTCTGGCCAGCTTGGACCAGCTATGACAAGCCAAGACCATGTTGGACAAGCTAGGACCAGCTTAGACCAGCGGCCCGATTGAAAAAACTTGCGTCCCCACGTTAAAAACTGACCTTGTGTCACAACCTAACTCAGTGGAGGGGAGGGGGTCAAGTAAATCTCCTTACCGGTCACAGGGATCCGTCCCTGCGCTGGTCGTATCACTGCTATGACTAGCTTGGACCGGCTCTGACAAGCTTGAACCAGCTAAGACCAGCGGCCCGAGTGTCTTCACTCGGGTTACCACGTTAAAAACCTGACTCCGGGGGGCTTTGGGGGTCATTAAATCAATACATATATTTATTCCTTAAAATATAGGAATTGTGGCACATGGCCAAAGTAAATGAAGAATACATCAGGACAAGTTGTCTAGAATACTGTTACTTTTTTTTACTAAAGAATTAACAATTCTTATCAAAGTAAAAAAAAAAAAAAAGAAAATTTGATTTTTCAGTTTCAATTATTTTATTGGTTCCTTGTCTTGCTAATTAGAATAAAAATGTCGCTATATTACGAGACACTTTATATAAATACAAACCATTATTTCTGTTACCATTACGCGTCACGCTCTGTATTTTACAGAAATAAATATTGTTACGTGTCACGTTGAATGATCCGGGAAAAGGATAATGTGTCGTTGTTCTTCCAAAACAGGTCTTGTAATATTCAACGGGATCTTTCTGTTGGTGTCACTGGTCTTGATTATTCTTGGCACTGTTATCCACGAATCTATAGTCGACAATCCGAGTCTTATAAACAAACATGTCTCTCCTCCGGCATCCGTTGCGTTGGTTTTGGGGACCGTAATGTTTTTCATTGCATCCTTCGCTTACGTCGGCGTCTTTTGCCACCGACACAAAATGTTGCTTACCTACGCTTTCTTTCTGTTCGTCTTAATCTTTGTTGAATTGGCCGTGGGAATCCTCGCCTTTGTCACCCTGCCTCGCATCTTGAAGCATATTAACAATTCGTTGCTTTCTGCTGAGCCGGAATATGCCAGTGACAGTCTGGCCTACGACACGTGGAACGCTGTCCAGCGAAACTTGGGCTGCTGCGGTGTCAACAATTACACGGAATGGCTCGATTTTCTTGGCAATTCAACTCTTCCGGATTCCTGTTGTGCTAACTACACAATCGGCTGCGGCAGGGACGCTGTACCGACTGAAAACTTTCACCAGATAGACTGTAATCTTGCGATAAACGAATGGGTTTACAAGCACGAAATCACTGCTGCCATTGTCTTCCCTGTTCTGATCTGCCTCAAAATTGTTACTCTATTTTTATCTTATAGCCACATTGAATCGCTGCGCAAGAAAACCTATGCCGTAATTACGTGAAAAGGCTCTTATGCTTACAGCTTCTTCCCATAGTTTTATCCCCCCCCACCAAAAAAATAAAAGTAGTCTGCTTAACGGCAAAATCTTATCGTTAAAATTCTTCCACTGTTATTCGCTTATTAATCCTGCATTTCTCTAGTTCATATTGTTTTACAAATCCCTAAAAATGTAACTGACTTCTTTAAATCTACTTTAACGTCCTGGGTCAGACGATAAACTACGTCCATCAGCAAGGCCTCTGATTGGAAGGTTTCGAGATCCATGGAAGCACCACTTAATTGCCAAGTCCACCTCCCCTGACCCTGGGGTGGTAGCACACCGTTAGTCCCCCCCCCTATGGGCAAATAGTTACCCCCTCCCAAGCTAGGGTAAAAAAAACTATGAAATTTGTAAAAATAGGTTTTAATACTAGAAATTTTTTGTATAAAAAAAAAAATTACCAGCGATATATTTTAAAAATAAAATATTACCAGCAATAAAAACGGTCTTCATTAAATAACCCATGACGGTGTTGATATGCCGTAAAACAAACTACTGTTATAACGTTCATTCAATGATGACTTTACATTTGTTTTGCTTCTAAGTTCTTTTTGGTTTTTACATATTTTTCATTACTCCTAGAAATGTTCTTATCATGCGCATATAAACATTAACGTACCGAGTTAAAAAAAGAAAAGCGTTCTATGAAAGACTTTACTTCCAAAGTTTTAGTCGTTAAAATTGTATTTTTCAACACTTATGGTTTTTCTATTGTTAATCCCGGAAACCTTTTCTAGCGTTCATCCAACATGGTTACGACTGCGCACAGTCTATACATTTTTTTTTCTTTCCGCCAAAAATTTAAATAGTTTAACTTGTCACTTGAGTTTAATTAGATTCTTCTCTCTACAGTAGAGACTCGACTGATCACTGCCAGCCGTCTATGTAGATTCCATATTAGAACTTTTAATAGCCGGCTTTTTTACTTCCGAAAATGGAATCGACGTAAGCCAATGTTTATTGACTTGTAACGCTCAGATCCTGTTAATTATGTCAAATTGAAGTTGTTCAGTTTGGCTATCGTTACCCTCCGTCCCATATGGTATGGTCAACCATATCCTGGGACCTCTGAAGTACAGACGACCGAAAAGGACAACATATTGCAATAGCATATTCCAAATATTAGAACTTTAATGTGTGCGTATGTGACGAACGGTACTAAGATATTTTACCCAGCCAAGAAGGAACTTTAAAAGAGAATTTATTATTTTTTTGTTGGACTTTCAGAGCACACATCTATTTATAACTCACTCACTCATAAAAACATCGAGGGGAAATTTCAGTGTCACCCATTATACCTTTGCAACAAACCCATTATTTAAAACTAAATTAGCATGACAGATTACCTTGTGTCCAATATATTCGTACATTTACGATAAAGCTCCTTATCTTTTTTGTTAATTCACCCCCCCCAATAATGTAATGTTACTTATCACAAATATTAATTCACCCCAAGATATAAATTTGAAATCAGTGTTTTTTTTTTTTTTTTTTTTTTTTTTTCTTTATTAAACTTTTGGTACTCCTTTGAAATTAAAACTTTTGAAATCAAAATTTCTTTAGCTTGCCTCGCAACAACTCTAACTCTAAGAATGAAAAATCGGAGTTATTCACATTTTGTAAGTGCGGATGTTATTCGAGATACTTAAAAGAAGTTTGCTTTGTGTGTGTGTGTTTTTTTTTTTTTTTTTTTTTTTGTACAATTTGGAAAAATGTTTTTGGCTCGTTTATCGGTGTGAGCGCACCGCAGACCCCAGACTTTGAAATAGAGCACCCGTATCACTCCATATTTGGAGTGATTGCACAAGTCAAGCGGAGTCCAATGAAAAGGCCGCGTTCTGGGACGATTTGGTGTGAATTTTAGTAAATATAAATCCTTTTTATTTTGGGGTGATTTAACAGAAAAGATCTTCATATTCAATTGATAAATTCGGCACCATAAGACATCAACTAAAACTCCTCGTGAAATAGAAGGATTTTTAACAAATGGTGGAATAAAAAAAATGGACGAGGTGCAGAATTAATTTCAACTCTAAACTAATTAATGAAAGTTGCAGAAAAAATAAATTCTAGAATTATCTGCTAAGGATTTTTAATGCTAAATTAAAAACTGAACACCAACTCATTGCATTTTGTTTAAGGAATTCACAAAAATTGATAAATTTGATTTTAAATCGAGTTGAAATTAATTCCGAGATGAAATTAATTCCGAGTTGAAATTAGCTCTGTTACTCAAATGGACGACCAATAGATTTTCTTGCAAGGTGTTTTTGTTTTTTATTCCTATATTCTTGAATTAATGTTGACCCGATAAAAATAGACGGGGTTTACCGGAGAAGGTTGGGCGAGCTGGAAAAGAGATAGAGACTCAGGCTATTTGGGAAAGACAAAAGTTAACCCTAGACTAAAATAGTTTAAGATTGTAATGGCCACGAAAGTATGATCTCGGGTGTCGATTCCACAAAGGATCGTGTTGTGAAAATTAATAAAGGATGCCGTTTCAGGAGATTAGATTTCATAGCTCTCCACAACTTCCTGTTTTTTATTGTTGTGATTTTTAACTTTTTGTCATGTATCGACGACCCTGTTATTCAAAGTCGTTGTATAAAACGCTGTTATACTCACCTCTGCTTCTATTGCCTTCCAAAATGTCCGCTATGACTGTCTTTCCTTGGTGAGCCTCGCAGAAACTTCAGCTGCCATTTTCTAATGTAGTCTTATTCTTGCTTCTTATTCTTATGGATGGAACAAGGTAGACAAAAACACTCTTGCTGCTTCTGTCATATTAGAAACACAAAGGCATACAGCAACTTTCACACACCGTTAGTCCTCAAAGTTAGCACCATTAACATCCAGAATTTTCTGGAAACGTATCTCCTGCTACGCAATGCCCAGGCAGTAAGAATCAAGTGTCTTGCATGCAAAGATGTCTGTGAATGCCCTCTTCAATCACCCACATTTGCAAAGGTTAAGATTGTAGTGGCCTCGAAAGTATCTTCTTGGGAGTCAGTACCACAAAGTATCGTTTACCCGCTTTACCTATTGATATTGCTGCTTAATACTAATCTTAATCACTTTGAGGGATTAATGGTGATCTTAACCGAACCCTTTCATGTCCACGATAACCAAAAAAGTTCCTTGCCGTTGTTGATTTATTAGAAAAAAGGTATACAGCAATTCTGGTATACCGTTAATCCTAAAAGTAATACCCATCGGAATCCAGAATCTTTTGCCAACGTGCTACCAGCTACGCCATACTCAGGCGGTAAGAATCAGGTGTCTTGGATGTAAAGAAGTCTGTGAATGCTTGCCGCAAGTCTGCCTCATTTGCAAAGGTTAAGATTGTAGTGGCCGCGAAAGTATCTTCTTGGGAGTCGCTTCCACAAAGTATCGCGTGTTATGGAAAGCTGTTAGTGTAACTTACTTCTCGTTAATGGCATTCAAGGGGAATGTAGATGGTTTGCCTCTATATGCAAATTCTTAACTTTATAGGAATTATCGTGTGTGTGCTTTAGTCTTTGATTCTGCCTGTGATTCTTAGCTATTAACAATGCAGGATGAGGATGTGTTATGAGGACGTATCAACAGAACATCTCGTCAGCTACTTCAGAAACATGGTTGATAATTTTTTTGCATTCACTACCAGAGTAAAAAAAAAAAAAAAATGGTAAGCCTTGGTTTAGTTTAAACTTCAGTTTGTACGTAATTATTGGTCAGTAATAAAAAAAAATCCAAAACGAAGAAATATACTGAAAAATCTTGTAAAATCTCTAGTCATTCTCTAGATGGCAATTGTTAACCACTACCATGTCTTTAAAATAAACATCCCTACGCGATAATATAGAAGGTAACCCAAAAATGCCGTTTTTATGATATTTAAAAAAGTTACACAGCAAATTTGACATACCGTTAGTCTTCAAAGTAAATCTCCTCGGCATCCAGAATCTTTTGACAACCTGTCTCCAGCTGCGCAATTTGCGAAGGATTTCACACGAAGGTGGTTCTCCAGGGAATGGAAGAGGTAGGTGGTAATCAGTTGGCGCAAGAGCCGGAGAATAAGGTGGATGGCGCAGTGTCTTCTACCCAAGGTGTCTTATGGTATCCCTGGCCATACGCGTCGCATGAGACGAGAAGAATCAGGTGTCTTTCACGTAAAGAAGTCTGTGAATACCCGCCATAAGTCTGCCTCATTTGCGAACGAAAGTTGTTTTCCATGGAATGGAATAGTTAGTAATATGTTGGCGCAAGATCGAGGAAGTAAAGTGGATGGCACGATTTCTCCCAGCAAAGTCACAAGATACTATCCCTCCTCCTCCTCTCTCTCTCTCTCTCTCTATATATATATATATATATATATATATATATATATATATATATATATATATGCTATTGTAGGATTGGTGTATACGGAATAAATTCCAATAACCAACAAATGCTATTCTTAAAAGAGTGCTCAGTACAGAGTAGAGCAAATATAATTCTTTATTCGAAAATTATGACATATGTTATAAAATCACTTCAAAAATAGTCATTTTGTTTCAACACTTCTGGTGTCTTATCAAGTGATGGTGTTGAATGTAGAATCCATTACTGGGTAAGACGATAAACTACGTCCAACAGCAAGGCCTATGATCAGGAGGTTTTGAGGAGCGTGGAATCATCTCTTAATTACTGGTGGTCCCAGCTCCACCCTGACCAGGGGTGGTAGCACCTGTTAGGGTCCCAGCTATGGGCAAATAGTTAACCCCGAAACTGACGTAAAAAGCATTATAAAAGTGTAAAAATGGGTTTTAATACCAGAGATACTTTGTAAAAGATTGTTACAAGAAATAAATTTTTGAAGAAAAAAAAACAAACTTACCAGCAATATATTTTTGAAAATGATATTGCCAGAAAATAAAGTTGTTGGCATTAAATAACCCAATAAGGTTGATATACCGTAAAACACAACAAACCAAACAAACTAAACCAAATGTGAGTTTAACAATTTGAATGGAGAGTGGCTCTGAAAAGGGCCGTTTTTGCATTCTCCATCTTGAAAGGAAGGAACCTCTTCCCTGGACCGTCATAATAATAATAATAATATACGATTATTTTTATTCATAATATAATTTTTTTTTTTATAATTCTAATAATATTTTGCGTTAGATTTCAACTCTCTAAATTGATTGTGTGCTTATTTTTACAGACATTAAATTTTTCCTCTGATTTTTGCGTAAAGTGTAAAAAAATCAGTTTTTTCGATTTTTCCTCTTCAAGGTTGTAATTTTTTTTCCGGCCAATTTGGACTCAAACCGGCACTGAAGAATCAAACAAAAAAAATCATCGAAATCGGACCAAAACTGGAAACGGATAAACAACATCCGATCACACACACACACACACACACATATATATATACACATTTTGAGAATTATAGATATAGATTATAGATTATTATTTCTATCGTAAAAAGACTGATCATAAAAACTCTTTCTATATTCGAGTATATTCGGCACTGTATACCTCTGATCAGCACCCATTTGTCAAAATCCGTCTTTGGCAAACTATGGAATCGTTATACATTTCTAGTAGCAATGAAACGTAAAAAACAAAATAAATTGCAAAACATGTGGCATCAATTCATTCAGAGTCTTTGAAAAGCCGCTCATAAGGACAGTCAAATGAAACTGGCTGCAGAATATAATAACGCCCTGTTTTTGTAAAAGCGTTTTATTCTTTGACGAACGCTGTGTTCCCTTCGATTTGCCAAACGAATAGAAGATAAGCAGCGGCAATTGGTGGAAATCGCTCTCATAGGTTGTATTCCCAACAAAGCGGATCCAGTGTTGCTTTTTTTTTTCAGCGTTGGGTGGGTTATATGTAATGATGTGCACCTATGACGAGTTTATAGTGTTAAAATGACAGTTCCGACATACATGAAAACAGTGTCATTGAAAGTACCATTATGGGTTGAGGCGTCAACAAAGCTGAGGTGGTGTATGTTTTAGGGAGGCATAGATAATATGAAGTGGTGAGCCCATGACCAGTTTCAGATGGTGTTACAATAATAGATCAAACAATGGTTAATTTTTAAAGGTACACGTAAAGTTATGGTTCAAGAAGAAACCAAAGGCGTTCAGAAAAGAAAAGAAAAGATGGTTTTTATATACGAAAATGCGCTATGGAATTCGGCAAATAAAACTATTAAATGAATAAAAAAACAAAACAACGACAAAAAAAAAAAATCAGCTACTTCTCCCGGCCTTATATCGATTGAATACATGTGGAGCATTCTAGATAGGAATGTTTACATTAGCGAACGCCACTTTATCAGCAAAAACGAACTTTGGTATGTTTGTCTGGATCCTGTGCAGTTGGAGAAACAATAATCCACGAAGTTACAGGATAAATGACGTCTGAAACCATTTCCAGGTCGTTTAGTTACTCGTTAATGTTGTCTGTATAAGTTTGACAGCATTAAAATGACACTGTAGCCTTTATTCTCTTTTAATTCAAAATAATTGTATTTATCAACTATTCCAACGTGGTGCAATTCAAATATTTAATTACAAGCTTACTCGGAGTTTCAGGAATCTGGCTAATAATTTGAAACCGATAAAAATCATCCAACTATTGCTAGATTAACATTTAGTCTATTATTTCTGATCATTATCTATCTATCTATCTATCTATCTATCTATCTATCTATCTATCTATCTATCTATCTATCTATCTATCTATCTCCGTCCTGGGTATGACAATAAACTATATCCGAATCCTGGGTAAGACGATAAACTACGTCCAGCAGCAAGGTTTCTGATCAGGAGGCCTTGAGGAGCGTGAAACCACCTCTTAATTGCTGGTATTCCCAGGTCTACCCTGACCTGGGGTGGTAGCACCTGTTAGGGTCCCAACTATGGGCAAATAGTTAACCCCTAAACTGGAGTAAAAGCACTATGAAAATGTAAAGGTGGGTTTTAATTCCAGAAAGACTTTGTAAAAAATTATTACCAGCAGTAAGTTTTTGAAGAAAACTATTACCAGCAATATTTTTGAAAAAAATACATATTACCAGCAATACATTTTTGAAAAAAAAAATCTATTACCAGCAATACATTTTTGACATTTTTGAAGGAAAAATTATTACCAGAAATAGATTTTTGACAAAACAAAATATTACCAGCAATAAAAATTGTTGGCATTAAATAACCCATTGAGGTTGATATGCCGTAAAACAAACCAAACCAAATCAAACCAAATCTGTCCTGGTTATGACGATAAACTCCATCCACGTCTTGGATAAGACGATAAACTACATCCAGCAGCAAGGCCTCTGATCAGGAGGTTTTGAGGAGCGTGGAACTACCTCTTAATTGCTAGTTTTCCCAGGTCCACCCTGACCCATGGTGGTAGCACCTGTTAGGGTCCCTGGTATGGGCAAATAGTTAACACCCAAACAGGTTCTAATACCAGAAATACTTTGTAATATATACTGTTAGTGTGTAGATTTTGAACTAGTGCGAGCAAAATATTACCAAGTGAGTAATTAAAAAATAAACTTTTTACGAAAATAAAACCATCCAAGATTGTAAATTTCCTAAAAGAAGTTGGATTGTACTCAGATATATAAGTAATTGAAAAATGGTTCAAATATATATGTATACATACACATGTTTTTTTTTTTACCAAACTATCGCTATGAATCTATTTAAAAAGATTTTGTTGGCATTAAATGAACCACTGAGCTTGATGTGCCTTAAAACCAATCAATCAATCTATCTATCTATCTATCTATCTATCTATCTATCTATCTATTTGTTCCAGTCCGTTCATATCTAGCTAGCTAGCTAGCTAAGTCTAATCATTATCTTTTTATGCTATTTTTCGTTTCTATTAACATGTGTCTTTAAATTGTTGAAATCTATCTCTCCCACTATGTTTCCATAATCTCATATTCTCACTGCCCCATTATACCCTAGACTGATTGATCAACCACAAATTCGCTTTAGAGAAACGCCCCCCCCATTTTTGAAGGCCGGTATATCTTTAACCCTGATGCTCCTGACCAGATGCATTTGATTTGCTCCGTTCCCCGTGCTGTCTTGTCCAGACTTTTCTTACCTCAACCTCTGACACCAGAAATCAACATGGCTAATGGGCAGGCAAAGGCTTTCAGTGCGGCTGTTCAAGGCACTTGTTCAGACAGGATTTCGAAGTACCTGCAACTTTGTTGAAAAAATCAAATAAAAATAATTGGATCAGATACGGATCAAGGCAGATTGCTCACCTAAGATTAATGACTAATGTACTTAGTTAAGATCAAAGTCGCTTTTTAACAATAATCCGCGATAATGATTTTCTTTTTTTGTGCCGTTTCCCGTCAGGACTTTAGGCGATCATGGCTTCCGATGTCCCGCAGCTCATAGTAAAGTTTATCTTTTGACTAACATTTGCACTCCCTGTTCTTCCAACCATTTATATATGCTCGTTAGGTCGGCTATACTCTGTTTTCGTGTGTCCTTTCGGACGTTGGTGATCATGGCTCTCCACAATTTCCTGTCCTTTGTAACTCTTAATAAATGTTGTCTTTTTATCATCTCTCTTAAACCTTGTTCCGCCATCCATTTAAACACGCACTCTAGGCTGGTTGTGTTCTTTTCCTCTGTACTTCTCGGCTTCGATATATCTTGTGAGTGTCCAATTTCCAAGCCCTCTTTTCTCATTATATTCCCTAGATATTTCAACTAAGTACATCCTTGTGCAAATTAATTGAAACAAAACGAATAATTCCGTTATTATTTAATTTTCACATTTTTCCAATGAAACATGACCCAGTGCACATGTTAGTACTTCGTATGTCCTTTCCAAGAAGTCATTCCTTGCAGATTGACCACAGATTCTCTATAGTCTATAGTACTTTGATTTGCTCACAGGTAAGGCTTTTAGTATATTCGTGCAGAGTTACAAATTTCGTACGCTGCACGAGAGTAACGACTATCGCAGACAATAGCCATAGGAAAACTAATCGACAGTCGAGACAATAGTGAAAAAAAATTGATGCAATCATGGCTGACACAATTTTTTTCAAGGCCAAAGTAATTTCATCAAACGCCCCGAAAATAGATTCATATTACTGCACACCACTGCAAATCTGAGTATAAAAATAAAATTCGATTACACCCTCTCACTCCAGTGGGTCTAAAACTGGCTGCATGATGAAAGAACGGAAACTAAAGTGGTTGTTTAAATTAACTTGTACAAGGATATATAAGTTACCTTAATGTATCAATTTTCTCAATCTTCGTCATTCCTCAAATGTTCAATCATTAATATTTTAAGTATCTTTCTGTAGAAGCACATTTCTGTCGTCTTAAGTCTCTTCTTAGTCTGTAAGGAGATTGTCCTTTATTCACTGCCATATAGGAGGACTGATATCGCATAGCAGCATCTCTCTTTTTTAATGTAATTTTCTTAAAAGTTTTCCAAAGTTTTCTTTTTGTTTTTTCTTAATGATTTTTACCCCCAAGCAAGACGGGAATGCCCCTAGTACGCAGTGGTTTGGGTTCAGTGAGTGAAAGTGAGAAAAAAAAAAAACTAAGTAGAGAGAGGAATAAGAAAAGGACAAAAGATGAAGTAAATTCAAAAAGACTGGAGATGGTGATTGGTGTTAAATTTAAATTTTTGTAGTTATCAGGGAAGCAAGTAAGCGGAAGGGAGTTCCACAGACAGGAAGTACGAGAAAGAAACTTTTGGAGTAGAAGCGGCGGTTGCAGTTAGCTATTTCGACAGCAAACGGGTAGGATCCAGATGCCAATTCGGTAGTACCTTAAATTCATGAATTCAAAGCAACAGGGAAAAAAGCTCGCCAGAGAAGATACCCTGGAAATATTTGAAGGCAAAAAAATAGGGAAGCTACCCCACATCGATGAGAAAGTGACAGAAGTCGAGGGCCTTTGGATTTCAGGGTCACATTTTGTGTTGTCTGTTATAAGAATTCCTACAGAACATTTAGTCGTGAACCAGATAGCAATTCTCAGTCACCCGGTGCGGATCTAAATCACTCCATTAGAAATAGTCGACGACATTAGCTTATTGACTATTGCTTAATTGTGATGTAATCTTGGATATTGCTTAGCGTAGCTTTGTTTGACAAAAGGCCACACATTTAAGGAACACACTGAGGAATGACTAGATTTTTAACAATTGCTTCTCGGTGAGGAAACATTTATATGTCAAACTCGATTAGTGACCTATTGCGCCTTCGTGGACTAACGTTGTTTGCTGACATGATATGGAAAGATTATATTGAATCAATTGCTAATTTTGTTGCTAAGAAAGTTAGTTTATTGTATCTTGCTAGACATTTTTCCTCTCTAATCTATCTTAAATATTTATAAATCTACTAATCTTCCATACTTGGAATATTGCTGCCACATATGGTTTGATATCCCTTCTATATATTTAGAGAGTCTTGATAAAATCCAAAAAACAATCCGCAATATTAATGGTCCTGACCTGACAACGCGACTTCAGTCGCTTTCTTATCTCTGTGATGTAGTTTCCATCTGCCTTTTTCTATAAATTCTTTCATGGTAATTGTTCCGATGAACTTTTCTCTATGGTACCTAGACTTTATGAATTTAAGCGCGGTATTAGATTGGTAACAAGTTCTCATCAATTTATAGTCGATTTGGCTAAATGCAACCGTAAGTTCTACGCTAATAGTTCCTTCTCACACATTTCTCGTTTGTGAAGCTCTTTTCCGACTTCTTGCTTTTTGTTAACTAATCTTCAAAAATGTAACTGCAATTTCAATCGTTATCTTCTGTCTTCTTAATTCCCGTTCTTTTATTCTTCTCTTGATTTAATAATGGTTTTTCTCATATTCTTTCACATTCAGTAACTCCTTGTACCTTAGTGGCTTTATTGCCTTGCTTATAGGTGGGTGATTAAACAAAATTACAAGTTTGAAATAGTTTAATTCCCAACATAATTCCTGGTTATTTTAAAACTGGCAAATGCATCATGAAGTGTTTAAGGGATAACATTATGGCCATTTGTAGATAAAAGATTTGTAGGTGATCAACTTCCAGGAGAGTGACTCATTGCTCTTTCTCGGTCAAACGTTCTTCGCTGACATGAAATGAAAACATTATATTGAATCAATTGCTAGATATGCTGCTAGGAAAGTTGGTTCCCTGCGTCGTGCTAGATAATTTTTCGCGCCAGAATCCAGCTTTCACATTTAGAAGTCGACCATTCGTCCTTGCTTCGAATATTGTTGCCACATAGTCTGGTGCTCCCGCTATATATTTAGACATTCTTGATAAAATCCAAGAAGTACCTGCAATGTTATCGGTCCTGACCTGGCATCTCGGCTACAGTCAATTTCCTGCTGCCATTGCGTATCTTCCCTTTGCCTTTTCTGTAAATATTTTCATGGTAATTGTCCTGGTGAGCTTTCCTCTATGGTACATAGACTGTATGAATTTAAGCGCAGTACTAGACTGGCGGCATGGTCCCATCATTTTACAGCTGAAATGTCTAGATGTAACCGTAAGTTCTATGTTAACAGTTTCTTCTATCGCACTTCTCGCTCGTGAAACCCTCTTCCGGCTTATTGTATCCCAATCAACTTTAATCTTCAAATATTTAAGAGAAATCTCACTCGTTATTTTCCGTCTTAATTCGTGTTCTTTTATTGTTCGCTCTCTTTTCTTTCCTTATATTTTCTAACAGTCAGTAACCCCGTGTGTGTTAGTGGCTTGGCGTGACATGAAAAAATAAAAAAAATGATGGCAAAAAGGAATACAGATTAGATTTCTGTTGGGAGGCACAGTTTTCTTTGGTCGAACTTCTCGATCTAAGCCGATTAATATTGATTTCACTGTTTAAGAAAATTAAAAAGATGAACTTGAATATGCTATCTCTAATTGATGGCACAGTAGCCTTTATGTTGGCTCATACTTGGCAGGAAACTCTCCTTTCAATTTTGCCATCGCTAAATTTTGGTCGCCTAATTTTATGTCGACTTTTTTCGTAATTTCCCCCTTCTCGTATTTCCTACTAACGAACATGATCACCGCTATCAAAATTTGGCCTTTTTCAAATTAACCAAAACATTTCTTTTTACCCATAACTGCAACATTCAACACATATTCAAATTAACCAAAATATTTCTTTTTTGTCCATAACTGCAACATTCAACACATAAAGTACGTGAGACCAGTTTATCTGATTATATGTTTGATCTTAACATATTCATTGTAGTTCTTATATCAATTTGTTACGAAACAGTAGCTGTCATTCTTGGCGTATTTTGATGGTCATAATATTTTGGTTCATTAGTGTATAAATAAATGTATATGACATATAACGTGAAGATAATGTGTAAAAGTTTTCGTTTTCAGTAATAATCTATTTTCATTTTACTTTTTACCCAAAATTGAAATTTACTTCTATTTTGTGAATTGCATTTAAGAAATAAATAAAAATAAATATGAAACATTTGATTTTGAAACGGCATCTTCGTGACTTTTGGGAAAGAATATGGTGGCTTTTACTGTGCGTGTTTCAGCTTCCACCTCGAAGGCAGATAATTGTTTGCATCGTCAAATTTGTCTGAAGAAGACAAAATAAGCGGTAAAACTAAAACTAAAAGGCAGGGGTTAGGGTTAGAGGATATTTCTAATACGAAATATCATCAGTTTGTTTCTAAAATTCTGAGAAAGAGGTTTAAAAGGCAGAATTTTTTCCCCCAAAAGGTCATAAGTTTTTTTTTTTTTTTTTTTTTTTTTTTTTAAGGTTTCAGCCCAAGCAAGGCGGGAAGCCACTAGCACGCAACGGGTTAGAGGGGATTAGAGCGAGAGCAAATAGGAGTGATAGAGGAAAGGATGAAGGGAAAGATAGGGGATAGATCAGGGCATCTGGAGACGTCTATTGACGTTACATTTGAATAGTTGGAGATTATAGCCATCAGGGAAACAGTAAGAGGGGAGGGAGTTCCACAGGCGAGAGGTGCGAGACATGAAGCTATTGGAGTAGAAGAGACGGCTACATTTAACAGTTTCGATAGTGAAAAGGTGTGGGCAAGATACCAGCCTAGTAGAATGCTTAAATTCATGAAGTTTGGGAACTAGCGAAAGCAGCTCCTCGGAGCAGTTACCATTAAAATATTTGTAAAAAAGACAGAGGGAGGCGACGGCACGTCTGTGAGAGAGCGACTGCAGACGAGATGCCAGTTCAGGGCCAATTACGTTGCATATCCGTCTCTGGATTTTATCAAGAACCTTGATACAAACAGAAGGGACTCCAGACCATATATGGCAGCAATACTCCATGCAAAAGCGAATGGTTGATTTGTAGATTTGAAGGATCGATTCCGGCGAGAAAAATTAAATGCTTCAAAATTTGAATATATAGTCTCATTGATAAACAATAGAAATGGCGTTCTAGTAACAAACGCTGAGAATACCATGGGCAGAGCATGTGAGAAATGAGGAAGTTTTAAGGAGAATAGGAACTGGGAAAAAAACTACAGCTACGATCAGAAGACATGAAGCGAAAGAGATGTTGTTCTACAACCGAATATTGAGAATAGCATGGACCTTCATTCAATTCCATATAAGAGGACTAATATCGCCTTCTGTCACTTTCTCACCAACATGGCGTGGCTTCCCTCTGTCTTTTCTTGAAATACTTCTATGGCAACTTCTCTGACGAGCTTTTTTATTCTGGCCCCGAATTCATGAATTTAAGCATGCTACTAGATTGGCATCTAGGTCCCACTCTTTTACTGTCGAAATAGTTAACTGCAAACGTCACTTCTACTCCAACGAGTTCTTTTTTTCGAATTTCCTGCACGTGGAACTCCCTTCCGTTTACTTCCTACCCAGATGACTACAAAAATATGAATGCAACATCAATCACCATCTTTTGCCTTCTTGAATGTCCTTTATCTATGTCCTTTCCTAAAGGGTTTGAGAAATGAGGAAGAAGTTTTAAGGAGAATAGGAAGTACAAAGAAACTGCGGCTAACAATCACAAAGCTAGAATCAAGAGATATGTGATTCTACCAACGAATACTGAGAATACCATGGACAAAGCATGTGAGAGATGAGGAAGTTTTAAGGAGAATAGGAACCCTAAAGGAACTGCTTCTGACATTCCTTATGACCAGAAGCAGCAGAGATGTGGTGCTACCAATGAATACTGAGAATACCATGGGCAAAGCATGTGAGAAATGAGGAAGTTTTAAGGAGAATAGATAATACAAAGAAACAGCTGCTAACAATCAAAAAGGCTAGAAGGAACAGAGGTTTGGTTCTGTCAACGAATATAGCGAATACTACGGGAAGAGCATGTGATAAATGAGGAAGTTTTAAGGAGAACAGGAAGTACAAACGGCTGCCATTTGTGTGACATATAACAAGGAAAGAGAATCGGGAGAACTTAACACACTTGTCCTATTGAAGTCAAGAAAAACGGAGCGAAACATTGTGTTACCAACTTAACGTTTGATTTAATGAATGGCAGAATCAACACAAAGAGGCACGGCAAATTATCAAAGGTTAATACGAAAAACAAAACCCCGGAAGCTGTCGTAAGCTATAATCACCGATCTCTTGAAGAGACACAGCAAATAGAAAAAAGTGAGAGAAAGCAGGAATATGGAGCAATGGTGAAAAGTTCGACAAGCCGCTTCCCAAAATCCTTAGTTAAATAATTTAATCTCAGGATAATGATTTTTGAATGTGAGTCAGACCAAGTACTTTTATTTCCCACCCACGTTCGGACGATACATATTTCCGTTTTCCTTTAGCGACGTAAAAGCAATGCTAAAGCGAAGAACTTTGTGGATTTCCTTCTTCAGGAATCCAAACCTTATGCTTAACCCTGACGTAAATTTAGGGAGAACAGTTTGGAAAATATCCTCTCTTTGACGAAGCAGCTTCTAGATACGGATTTCTTTCCTATTTGATGTGCTAATTCCAAGATAGCCGTCCTGGGTAAGACGATAAACTACATCCGCACTCTGAGTAAGAAGATAAACTACATCCGCGTCCCGGGTATGACAATAAAATACATTCGCGTCCTGGGTATGACGATAAATTACATTTGCATCCTGTGTATGACGATAAACTATGTCCATCAGCAAGGCATCTGATCAGGCGATTTTGAGGAGCGTGGAACCACCTCTTAATTGCTGATGTTCCCATGTCAACTCTGATCCAGGGTGGTAGCACCTGTTAGGGTCCCAGCTATGGGCAAATAGTTAACCTCAAAACTAGGTTTAAACCCCTTCAATACATTTTTGACAAAAAATTATTTCCAGCCATACATTATTAGCAGCAGTATATTTTTGTAAAAAAATATTACCAGTAATGAATTTTTGAAAAAAAAAAAGATTACCAACTATACATTTTTGAAGGAAATATATTACCAGCAATAAAAACTGTCGGCATTAAATAACACTTTTAGGTTGATATGCCGTAAAAGAAACCAAACCAAACCAAGTGAATTGTTAAAAAAAAAAAATAAAAAAAAAATAAAAACCTCGGAAAATTCCGTCATCCGCATTGTGTTTAAGAACTGCAAATTATTGAAAATCCTCTTATACGCTGTTAATGAGTTATGAGTTTGTTTTGTTGCTGATTTTCTAAGCTTAGCCCATGACCGTAAGTGTGGGGAACTCACTGATGATCGAACTCACTGGTCAGTAATAATTATTCTAGCAAGAAAGCTTGCTAACCATTACACCACGTCGAGGTGGCCTAACATTTGTTTTGATGTTAAATTCATCGTTTATAATTTGATAAAAATTATTCAGCAAATTCGAGTTATTAACGTGATTGTCTTTATAAATTCGAGTTATTGACGTTTATGTAACTGTCAATATAAATTCGAGTTATTGATGTTTATGTGATTGTGTTTATAAATTCGAATTATTGACGTTTATTTGATTCTTATAATTTTAAACTGTAGACTCCGGATTCATTTTTCAATCAATTTGTTTTGAAGGTAATGTTTTTACCTATGAAAATACTGTTAATAGATACGAATATTTATGCTAAAAGAAAAACTTTACTATGAAAATCTGTCAATAAATCTGATTTCTAATATACCTTATTCTTTTTGTACCGTATATGCTTTTTAATTCATTAATATTGACGTAATCCGTTGGAAATGTATAATCTTTCGCCTTTTACCGTGTTCTATGACTCATTACTACGAATATAAGTAATTGGTTCATTTCAATGAATTTAGGCCTAACTAAGGTCCGTTGGTTGACTGTCAGTAAGTACTACGCAGGGTTTTGACTTGAAAGGACTTTATTAGGGCATTAGTCAGGTTATTTGTTGTAGGTTCAATCGGTCGGTGAACAGGATGACAAAAAATCTCTTTTTGCAAAAACAAAAGCTGTAAAAACAACGAGAAAGCCTCACTTTGACAGCCATAAATCAGGTGAGATTGGAATGTGGAGTGTTTAATCAAAGCCGTTAATTCACAGGCAGTAGAGAAGGGAGCTGAGAGGATAGGGTTATGTCTGATCATTTGGAGACAGGAAAGCAGTTTACGTAAGGAATAGGACAATAGTGGGGGTGGGAGCTGCTTTCCTTGTGGGGGTGATTGGTCGTACCCGGGGAAAAGAAGGCGAAAAGAGAAAACACGTCGCTAAAAAAAAAAAAAATATATATATATATAAGTAAATAAAAAGAAATGGAAAGTAAAATAATAAATAAGGAAGAGGTAAGAAAGAAACAAATCTTAATATAATAGTAGCAGTATTGGTAGTAATAGTAGTAGTAAAGAAAGAAAGAAAGAAAGAAAAAGTTGAAAAAAACGAAGAGGAAGAAGAAAATCGAATATAATAGTAGGGAAGAAGAAGAAGAAGAAGAAGAAGAAGAAGGAGTAAGAAGTAGGAGAGGAAGAAGAAGAAATAAAAGTACAAGAATAGTACAATTATATAATAATAATAATAATGATAATAATAAACTGTAAAGACCGGTATGAACATCACTCAGTCCCGTTTACGAAGATGGGACCTGTGACAATGTTTGGGGGACATTATAATGAACACAGGCAGAAGAATCAAAGAATCTAATCGCCTACGCGTCGCGATGAAAGAACGCAAAAACAGAATGTGTTTTTCTTATTGACATGGCAGACATTTCAAAAAGTTATATATCTTTGAAGATCTTCACAAAAATAAATACAAGCATCTTAAAGTGGAAATCTCAAAAATGTGGCACATGAGGACATCAACAATTCCTGTTGTAGTTGGAGCTCTCGGATTGATTGGAAAAGATTCCAATAGACTCATTGAAGAGATTCCTGGTAGACCATGCCTTAAAGAAATAATAATAATAATAATAATAATAATAATAATAATAATAATAATTAAAGTGGAAATCTCAAAAATGTGGCACATGAGGACATCAATAATTCCAGTTGTAGTTGGAGCCCTCGGATTGATTGAAAAAGGTTCCAATAGACTCATTGAAGAGATTCCTGGTAGACCATGCCTTAAAGAAATAATAATAATAATAATAATTAAAGTGGAAATCTCAAAAATGTGGCACATGAGAACGTCTATAATTCCAGGTGTAGTTGGAGCCCTCGGGTTGATTGGAAGAGACTCATTGAAAGGGATTCCAAGTAGACCATGTCTTAAAGAAATACAGAAAATTGTACCCACAACTACAGCTCACACATTATGAAGAGCTATGTAAAATTTGTGTGATTTTTTTTTTTACAAAAATAATCCATGGAAAATATAATGAAGCCATTTCTGAACTTAGGTCTCTTGTTGGGACCCGGAAGAAAATGTGTATAAAACAGAAATCAAAGGAAATAAAATAATAATAATAACAACAACAACAAAAATAACACCCAGACCCAGTTACGGAGATAGAAGCTGTAACAATTTTATGGGAATACACAATACACACTCAAATAATAACCCAGACATTGTTATCCGTCCTGGGGATGACGGTAAACTACATCTGCGTCCTGGGTAAGGCGATAAACTACGTCCAACAGCAAGGCATCTGATCAGGAGGTTTTGTGGAACGTGGAACCACCTCTTAATTGCTGATGTTCCCAGGTTCACCCTAACCCGGGGTGGTAGCACCTGTTAGGGTCCCAGCTATGGGCAAATAGTTGACACCCAAGCTTGGGCCAAAAAACTATGAAAGTATAAAAACAGATTTTAATGCATACCGGAAATACTTTGTAAATAAACATTATTACCAGCAATACATTTTTAGAAAAAAAAAATTACGAACTATAGTTTATTTTGAAAGAAAATATTGCCAGCGATGAAAAAAATTGTCGGCATTAAATAACCCATTGAGGCTGATATACCGTAAAAGAAACCAAACCAAACCAACCAACCAAACCAAGCAGACATTGTTATACAAACAAAAAAGTTGCCCCTTATTGATATGGCAGTCCCTGTAGACTGCGTTGTATCTTTGAAGATTTTGAAAAAGCTATGAAAGTACAAAGAT
Organism: Acanthosepion pharaonis; assembly: GCA_903632075.3. Lineage (NCBI taxonomy): Eukaryota > Metazoa > Mollusca > Cephalopoda > Sepiida > Sepiidae > Acanthosepion > Acanthosepion pharaonis. Next base: position 341,039 of record CAHIKZ030001499.1, on the reverse strand, counting down.
CTTGAAATGGAAATCTCAAAAATGTGACATATAGGAACATCACCAATCCCTGTTGTAGTTGGAACACTTGAATTGGTTGGAAAAGATTCTAGTAGATTCATCGAAGGGGTTCCTGGTAGCCTATGCCTTAAAGAAATACAAAAAATTGTTCTCACGACTACAGCCGACTCCTTACAAAGGGCTTTGTCTATGTAAAATATGTGTTTTTTTTTTTATCATTTGCACAGTGGAAAATGTCAGGACACAATTTTTGACCTTAGGTCTCTGGTAGGGACCCGGAAAGAAATGAGTACACACCTTAAATCAAAGGAAATACTTCTATTACTACTATTACTACTAATAATAATGACAGCTGCCCTGATGCTACACGGGAGATGATTATTATGGCTTGCGATCTTAAATGGTCTGAGGTCTTAACTTGCATATGTATTGTTTTGATGAATTAAGAAGAATTACAATAAATATCCCGTTCTGCGACAGATTTGCTTATTAGTTGTCTAACCATAACCAGTTGGGCGTGTGTTCCTTAAGGGCTGATGCTCTATGTATTTCCGTACATGACCGGAAGTAGTCGGGGAACATTATGGCCGGATGTCGGTTGGGTCGATATTTTTTTTCAATTTTTAAACATTTCACCCCCAAGCAAGGCGATAATGCCACTAAAACCCCAAAGGTGGAGTTACTGGGAGTCAGTGAAAGACAATAAGAAGACTTTAGGGGAAGGAACCGGAAACCCAGTCCTAAACAGGAAACAGAGGATAATCCTCGACTCCTGTTTAAAAGACGGGGAAGGCGTGTAGGATAAGGCAGCTAAGATGAATTGTAGGGTGGGAAGGAGTTACATCCAGATGCTTGGGAACACTTTGTCAGAATGGACAGACCTGAGGATATTTCGAATAATTCCGGCAAGGTTATAAGCTTCTATCAAAATCATCATATCGTATAGATTTGCCTGTGATGCATGTGTGTGGTATACTTCTATCAGGACTGGATGCAATGATTGTTATCTTGGACATCTTATATTTGTATTCCTAATAATAATAATAATAACAACAACATGGACACGTGGCCTAGTGGTTAAAACATTCGCATTCTGACCATTCGAATCTCACTATGGTCGATTTGTCAGGAGACGTCCTGATGTTATTGGACTGGAGGGGTCGATCCCAGCGTGTGTCACCTTTGGAAAGTGCCTGAAAACCATACCACGGATTGACGAACCACTTGAGCCTTCGATAGCTGTGCTAGCACAAAGTCATAAGTCATCATGACCGAGGGCTTGAGCGTGCTGGCCTTGTTCAAATTGTTGATCACACTAGATAACACGTTCTTTCCCGGAAACTGTAACTAAGGTCTGCTCAGCATAGTATAAACCACTCTGTGGGTGCTGAATAAACATAAATGCGCCTGAGCAAGCGTCTCCAATAGGGATATCCTCGAATACGAGTGGCTAGCTATAAATAATAATAAAGCACAAAATCGAAATTGTCTGGTTGGTTCCCATAAATGGAAAGAGATGGTATGAGTACCAGCCAGACACAATTATCCAAAATAACGATGTAACTATCCCCTGGGATATGCCATTTCAAACCGACAGGGAAATAAAAGCCAACAGACCTGATATTACCATAAAAGACTTTCAGGAAATGTATGCTTATTGACATAGCTGTACCATCTGAACATCCTGATATCATAATCTAAACATCTCCAAGAAAATCATCGGATATAAAACAGAAATTGTCCAAATGATAATAGGATCTAAAAAATCGAGATTAACAGGATCGGGAATGTAGGAAATAAGATGAAACTGTACCAATAGTAATCGAAGCACTGGGCCTCGTGAAAAAAGGAATGGACAATTTTACTAACAGTGTCCCAGTTAACATAACATACAAGTTGCCCAGAAGATCGCCCTACTAGGAACATCACATATCATAAGAAAAGTGCTATCAGTTAAATTGCAATTCTCATATAGGGCCTAAGGACCATAGTTTAGACCCGGCTCTACAGGATATAAAACAGGAAATAAAGCATACACAAATAATAATAATAATAATAATAATAATAATAATGTGCATGATATACCCTTAAAAGAGTATGTATTATGATGGGTATATTGACCTTTGAATAATAATAATAATAATAAAAGTATATAAGTCTTCTTCCTGTGCAGCCATGGTTACATTCAAAGGTGTCCTAAAAGGAGGGATTGAAAGTGCAATCATTGATGTGCAGGGACAAGCCTTATATTCGAAAGCCATAGCTTGCAGTGTGTACAGACGTCTCAATGTATCGGCTTTGTGGAGATAAACGAGAGAATATCACAGATGTAATCAATGGCTGTAAAATACAGGCACAGAGACAGCACAAAGGACGACATGATCGTGTTTGCCTTAACCAGCACTGGCTCTTGTGCAAAAGATATGGTAAAACGTTTCCAATAAATTGTACGGGCACGCACTATTGAGAGAAATGGAATAAAAAGCCAAGCCAAAGAGAGTCTGGGATTATGAATTTCAAACGGATTGAGTTATTGAACACTGAATACCAAATATAGTCGTCCTCGACACAACTGAGAAAGAACGCCAAATAATTAATGCGGCCATACTTGCAGATTTCAATATAAGAGCAAAGCAAACAGAAAAAATTCAGCAGCTCCTCTGAACTGTAATGAGATTGGTAATATTACACGTTTCCTTATAAGGAAACATTTGGCAATCAAGGTTACCAGATATATTTATCCTCGACACAACTGAAAATGAACGCCATATAATTGATTTGGTCATACTGCTGACTACGATATAAGAGAAAAAATGATTGATCATTGATTTGTATTTTATGATTTATCAACCCTTTGCAGAAAAGCCAGAAAATATTTTTAGATTGTAAGAATTTATGCAGAAATGTATACATATGTTGTTTAAAAATTTGCTATGTCTATGAAGAGAGGAAAGAGAGTGATTATGATATGACACAGAGAGTTTGTTTGGGGTTGTTAGGAAACGAATGTCCAATTTTAGAATCGACTTTTATTCCTGAATGAATGTATTTAAACAGTGTCTAAATTAGTTAAAACAAAACCCCTGAACATGTATACCTTTGTGCCATCGAGTTACAAATCCAGTATTCATTACACACATAGATGTCCTGGGTAAGACGATAAACAGCAAGGCCTCTGATCAGGAGGTTTTGAGGGGCGTGGAACCAACTCTTAATTATTGGTGTTCCCAGGTCCACCCTAACCCGGGGTGGTAGCACCTGTTAGGGTCCCAGCTTTGGGCAAATAGTTAACCCCAAAACTGGGACAAAAACACTATAAAAGTGTAAATATAGGTTTTAATACCAGAAACACTTTGTAAAAATTATTACCAGCAATAAATTTTTGAAGAAAAATATTACCAGGAATACATTTTTGGAAAAAAATACCTGCAATACGTTTTTGAAAAAAAATATTACCAGGAATACATCATTGAAACAATATTACCAGCTATACATTTTTGAGGGAAAAATATTACCAACAATACTTTAAAAAAAAAAAAGAAAAAAAAATATTACCAGCAATACATTTTTGAAGAAAAAATATTACCAGAAAATGTCTTTCCTCAACCGATATTGAACATGAGTTCATGTGGAGACTATTTATCAAGTAACTTTGCGTTGAGATTTTCTTGAAATGGTCCGAAGATATTAAAATGCCGAAAACCGTTATCTGAGATAATTTATCCAGAATTCTGAATCAGATATCTTATTAGAAAATTGGAAAAAATACAATCAAAAATGAATACCAACGTCGGACAACCTGACAGTCACCATAATCTTCCGTTGGTTTAATTTTGATTTTGTAAAGTGTTTGAGTCTTCTGTCATGATCATTGAGACCGATCGTTTACGATTGTCATAAAGGATCCATTTCTCACCACAAGTTCCTATTCGATCAAGAAATGGATCATTCGAAATACAAGATGCGGCATCGGACACACTTCAAAACGTTGAACTCTTTGACTTTCACTGAGTTCCTGTGGAACCCATTTATCGAGTTTCTTCACCTTGCCAATTCTCTTGAAATTATCACTCATTATCTAAGATATTTCTCTGACACTAAGACGGGGGTTTTGTTAGACTAGTGATTTCAGTTGCAGATGAACGTTGTCAAGCACCTCGATCTTCAAGACTCAGGTCCCTACTTCGGATCTTCAAAAAAAAAAAAAAAACGAAAGAAAAAAATCAGTGCTGTATTGACCAATCACAAGTGGATCTTTCACTTCCTGTTCTGTTAAGGGTGGCGGTATTTTAAGAGGCATGATAAACAAATTTGAACTCATACAAATAAGAAAACGCACATATTGTTTTTTCCTGTTCAAGAAAACGTTAATTCTAAGAGATTGATATAAAATTAACAAAAACGACATTTTAAACATTAGGAAGGAGTAATATATTTTCCTGCAACTATTATAATAATATATTAGAAAAAAATTAAAAAGCTTATTCTAAAATTGAATATTTTTTTTCAAACAACCTAATACTATTTTCCAGTGTATACGTAGGGTGTGTCACATATTTGAGAACAACATTCTGAAAGATATTGATATAAAATTAACAATGAGGACACTTTAAACATTAAAAATGAGTAATATATTTTAGTGCAACTAATTTAATAATATATTAGAACGTAATTAAAAGGTTTATTCTAAAATCGGACATTATACTCGCAGCAGCCTAATAGATATAGAATGTGTGTACATAGGTATCAACTCTGTATGACGACAGTCAGTGGCACACTTCATTGGTCTGAAGATAGCTGGAGGCATGATAACACTGAGTCGGCATGCTGTGTTTACTCCCAGCTCAACACACACACACGCGCGTACACATAATCACTGACTCTCACTTTCTACAAAAATTATATATATATATATATATATATATATATATAAATGTAGGAGAACGAACAGTAGGATTACAGCGTTCAAAACATTAATTTAAAAATAGTGCTCAATACACAAAGTAGAGCCGTGAATATTTATTTATCTTAGGCAGTGTTACATTAGAACATGCACAATTTTGTAGTGGATATGTGCATGTTCTAATGTAACAATGCATATAATATATATATATATATATATATATATATATATAGTAATTATTAGGAGGATTTGATAATTATATTTAATTAATTCATCGAGTCTGATAGAAACCTCAACAGAATGCAGACGGCACTGGACGGCCGTTTCGTCCTATATTTGGGACTCACCAGCAGTGACGGAGAGATTCCAAATCATAAGTTGAGTTTGATTTGGAATCTCTTGGTATTTGGAACAGATGGTATTCGCTTGACAACCTAACTGTCAGGGTTTCAATTCTCGGTAGTGAATGCGCACTGATGATGAGTCCCAAATATAGGACGAAACGGCTGTCCTGTGCTTTCTGCATTCTGTTGAGGTTTCTATCAGACACGATGAATTAATTAAATATATATATATATATATATATATATATATATATCCAAATGAGAGAAGGAGCAGATGGAGTAAAATTCCACCGTCCTAGCTTTTGCTTTTAAATAAGTGCCCAATACAAAGTAGAGTGATATATTATTATTATTATTATTATTATTATTACGAGTGATTGTAATAGTCGTGTCCGAGATTCTGATTTTAACATCTTTTCACATCCTGCTTCCATTTGGTCAAAACAGCCGACTAATATAAAACAGATCTTATTATCTGCATTATTATTTTTAATGTTATTTTATTTGACGAATTTCTTTCATAGGACTACTCTCTCGTTCTCTTTCTCTCTCTCTCTTTATCTATCTATCTATCTATCTATCTATCTATCTATCTATCTATCTATCTATGTATTTCATTCTGTTCCCTATCTATCTATCTATCTATCTATCTATCTATCTATCTATATATTTTATATACTATATATATTATATATATATATATATATATATATATATATATATATATATATATATATATATATATATAGTTATAAATGTTATAAACGTTTCCTATTTGTTCCTTATCATATCATTGTATCGGTTTCTAATCCATATTTGATCCCAGCTCGTGTACATATATATATATATATATATATATATATATATATATATATATATATATATATATGTGGGTGGGTGTGTTTGTATGTGTGTCAATTATTTTTCCTCTGTGAATTTTTCCGCGATTATTAATCTTGTTAATCAGTCTTTTCTTCTTGACCATTCTGCTCGAAAGGAATCCTTGCTAATGCATTCGTTCCTCAGGCTCGGCTGATCTTAATGAAGACCTAAATCTTCCTGCCAAAAAAAAATCGTTTCTTTACAAATCCGTCGAAGATCATGGAAGCGTGCTTTTCGACACGATTTCAAGGAAGTCGACTTTCGCATGGAGACTTTTTGTTGTACGAGTATTTAACTCCAAGATGATAACTGCCTAATTAACTTGCTACCGTGTGAAACTATGCGTATATCGTAAACATCCTTTATGCTACCGAAAATATTCACTCTGGTATTGTTGTCGGATGTCATTACAAGCGTTTAGTTTGAACTAACTTAAAAAACAAAAAAAACAAAAGAAAACGATCGTATCATTCTCAAGCAATGGAACCGTAAATTAGTATCATCTCCCCATGCTGATATTATCAAGATATCACTTGCTTAACTAATCAAGTATGGTTGTAAACATACAACGTGAACCTCACCCAACCTTCCAACCGACCGGTTATTGAGTACCCACCCCACACACTTACATTTCGATTCTTAATCCCGTCGATGTGCCCTGATAGCTGGGAAAGGGTTCGATGCATGCTCACAAGTTAAGACGGTGAAAGAAAAGCGCTACGTCGAGAACTAAGAACGCGAAACCTGTTTCTTATCTAATGAAGGTCGTCCTAAACGCGTTCACCTCCAGTTTCTTTCATATGAACGCTGCTGTTCCCCAAGGTTCTATTCTGGGTCCTACATTGTTTCTGATAGTGTTTTGATTCCAGTTTGAAGGTTAACTATTTGGCCATAGCTGGGACCTTAACAGGTGATATCACCCCGGGTCAGGGTAGACCTGGGAGCCCCAAGAGGTGGTTCCACGCTCCTCAAAACCTCCTGATCAGAGGCCTTGCTGTTGGATGTAGTTTATCATCTTACTCAGAACGCAGATGTAGTTTATCGTCTTACCCAGGACGGGCCTTTTTGGCCTCACGTTTTCCACTAACCTGAGATGGAACAACTACATTGAAATAATAGTTTCTTCTACCACTTCATCTAATAGCTTCTGTGTCGCGCTAGAAGGTCTTTCTCGTCTGAATACATTTTTCAAATCTTCAAATCTACCATTCGTCCTTGCGTTGAATACTGCTGCCATATATGGCCTGGTGCCCCCACTGTTCATCTTGTGGTTCTCGACAAAATCTAGAGACGGATATGCAATGTGATAGGTCCTGACCTGGCATCTGGACTTAAGTCACTTTCTCACAGACGTGCTGTGGCTTCCCTCTGTCTTTTCTACAAATATTTTCATGACAACTGCTCTGACGAGCTACTTTCACTGGTGCCCCAAATGCATGGATTTAAGCGTGCTACTAGGTTGACATCTCGGTCCCATCCTTTCACTGTCGAAACAGTTAAATGTAACCACCTCTTCTACTCCAACAGCTTCCTCTCTTGCACTTCCCGACGGTGGAACTCCCTTCCTCTTATTGGCTTCCCTGATAATCTTCAAAAATTTAAATGTAATGTCAATCGACATCTTCGATCCAGGTCCTTCTTAATGCTTAAAAAAATATGTAGGTGTTTTTATTCGAGGGCGGGTAGGTTAGGCAGGTGATACTTAGGACAACTTCGGCTTTGCTAGCTCTTTCTCCCTACCAACTCGTCTCCTACCATCTACTCATCACCAACGTGGTGGATGAAAATACGAACATTAGGCTTCGGAACCGCTTCACGGACACGGACACGCCCGTCTCTCGTCAACGGCAGACCACAACTCTCTTCGGTCCTAAGCATGACTGTTAATATAGACCAGCACCGGATATAGCCTATTTCCGGCGTTGTTGCCACTTAATCCCTGGAAATCTCTTTACTTCCCGTTCCCTTTCGATTAAAGTGGATGCCGCTTAGAAGACCAAACTTCAAAAGCAATCATCATCTGATCTATCAAACAGAAACGATTCAGATCGTGTTAAAACCTTTCTACAAGCGTATCCGCAGTATCACAGTGAAATTCATACCTAGGTCGCATGATTGGGACGCTGACTACTTGGCCATCATGTGAAATTCAATTATAGACATTGAAAAGCTGAACTCACGTTGCTATTTGGTGATTTGCCAAAATACGAAAGTTAATTCGGATCTCACCATCTTTGCTCACAATTCTTAATAGTTGCTGCAATTTGAGGCAATAAAAAAAACTTTTCATTCAGAAAATATCCTCTTCTTCAATGGGTCGTGTCCCTTCAGTATTCGGCTCCACTAAAAGGTGTGGTTGATTCTGCACAAGCGAGTAGTCTGGCTGTTGCTTCTAAGAACTGAGCTGCTTTATCCTCATATGTCGAAAACGCCAGTAGAGTCCAATATATACATATATATATATATATATATATATATATATATATATATATATATATATATATATATATATATTGTGTATATTTAGGCAGCAAATTTTATGTTGGTCACACCACAAACTTGCTTTCACGGTGCTTGACTCTACATTTAAATAATAACTTATTTTTAGACATTTAAAACAACATTCCTGGCCGCGTACTCAATTCCGGAAAATCGTTGTTAACAACACAACTATACTTAAGCATGAAAACAATAAACAAAAATTAAAAATTCTTGAAGCTTTATACATAAAACAGTTGAAACCTAACCTGAACAAAATAAACAATGAAATCTCCATAAATATCATTAAATGACTATAATTGATAACAGAAGCCATTGGTTTATATCAACGGATTCCCATACTTAATACTTCTCTTGTGTGGTCATGTGTGACGTCATGAGCTGTGACGTGATTTTCGCTTACGGGTGTCGTATATAAGAGTTTGTTGTTGAAATTTTCATGCAGCAAGGGCGGACTATCATTATTGTTTCGTCCGTGTGTTTGATTTATTGAAATTGGCATCTTATGTAAGCCGAAAGCTTAGATTGGATTTAAATATGTATCAATATAGTGTTTTCCTTTCGTCTTTCAACGATAATGTCATTAAGCCTATCAGATAATATGAAAGGAACTTACTTAAAATAAACTTTTCTATATTATGTGTGTGTGTGTGTGTGTGGTGTAAAGTTTTCAGTGCGGCTAAGAAAGGATTAAAATATATATTCTATTAAGTCACCTGGTCAGATTTATTCTTATACATGTAGTGGGTAAATTTTCAACATGTTATATTTTTAATTTCGTGCATGCGCGTTGTTTTCTTTTGATTTTGCCAACTGCACAGTTTACTAGGGTCAGTTGGACATCATCTGTGAGAAAAAGAACACCATGATGCAATTCAGTCCTCCAGAAATTTGGAAGCGGCATGCTGTACTGTTTGGCATTCGCGCCAGGAGTTCCCATACGAACATTTCAGAGTGTTTGGGTGTCAATCTGAGAACAGTTCAAAGGATTCGGAAAGAGTTGGATGAGATGAGGGCTTGATACTTTAATTCGATTTAATTTCAATAATTATATTGAGGTTTTTGGCTCTTGTTTTTGAAAGATGAGAACTCTTATGTAGCGAAGGAATGATTTTTTTTTTTAATAATTATAATTTAAGCTCTACTTCTGTATGGAGCACTGTTTTTTTTTAATAAAACAAAAATATTAAAGAACTCCGGATTATTTACCTAACGTGTTCTTTCCTATTTTTCTATGTATTTGCACCCTCTCACACACACATATATATATATAATCTGTTTATACTCTCATCTGATAAGTATATCTTTAAGAAGAACAAGGTATTGTACGGAAATGCTCTCCAGAAAAGTGGATTTGTTAATAAACTATCTTATTTAAACCCCATAAATAACAATAGTGAGGTTAAGAGGAGTAGTAAGCACAAAAATAGAAAAAGAAATATTATATAGTTCCCCCACCCCCACTTCTGTAGGTTATCCAGAATTAATATTGGACAGGTTTTCCTGAAACTTATAAATAAACATTTTCAGAATAACAACCCTTTAAGATCTTTAATTTAAAAAATATTAAAATAATATATTCATGTCTAAACAACATATTTAAAAGAATTGACTCCCACGACAAATGTGTTCTTAACAAATTCACTGGTGTCTACAAGATATATAGTCGAGACCCCTCTTGTAATTGTAGAAATAGCAATCTTTGCCCCGAAATGTAGAGTGTCTAATATTATTTATCAAGCTACCATTTACCCCAAAGAAAATAGATGAAACCACCATGTTTATATCTGGGATTTCTGCGTGGGAATGGAAACAAAGTCTATATTACCATAGACACTCCTTTTTCATTCCAAGACTCAAGCACCAAACTGCGCTCTCCAGAAAATTTTGAGACTTGAGGGAGAAGGACCTTAACCCTCAAATTGATTGGGAATTCATAGAATTTGCTCAGACACCTAGTCGCTTTAAAAGTAGATGTAATTTATTTTTGGAGGAGAAAATTAGAATTATTAACTTTAGCAATCAAAACATTTTACTAAATAAAAGCAATGAATTGGTTCCAAGTGTCGTCAAAGAAGTAAATTCCAACTGATGTAATATATTTTTAACCTCGCACTTTCCACCTTCATTTATATTCTATATGTGTAAGATTTTTTCCTGATTTCTGCTTTTATTTAACTCTCTTCCTATTGGTTTCTTTATATTTGATACTTTGGTTTATATATATGTAGTTCTCTTATTAACCTTTAATCTTCTTTTGTTTAATTGCAAGCTGTTTCTAGTCAAATTTACATTATATCTGTAGTTTTGTGCAATTGAGATTTTTCCTTTTCTGTTTATTCTATTTCGATCTTATATGATTTATTTATGCATAACAAATATGATACTTGTTTGATTTATTTAATAATATGGATTTTGTATTTTTATTCCCCCCTCACTTGAAAAGGTTTTTTTCAAAAAGTTATTTTTGTATATCCCCTTTTTTTTAATTTAATTTTAAAAGGTATTTTTAAATAGTTATTTTTCTAGATTTCACATATTTTTAAGTAGTTATTTTTCTAGATTTCACATATTTTTAAATAGCTATTTTTCTAGATTTCACATATCTTTAAGTAGTTATTTTTCTAGATTTCTCATATTTTTAAATCGTTATTTTTCTAGATTTCACATATTTTTAAATAGCTATTTTTCTAGATTTCACATATTTTTAAATAGCTATTTTTCTAGATTTCACATATTTTTAAATAGTTATTTGTCTAGATTTCATATATTTTTAAATCGTTATTTTTCAAGATTTCACATATTTTTAAATTGCTATTTTTCTAGATTTCACATATTTTTAATAGTTATTTTTCTAGATTTCACATATTTTTAATTAGTTATTTTTCTAGATTTCACATATTTTAAATAGTTTTTTTTCTAGATTTCATATCCCATATGAAATTTTTTAATCTTAATTTTTTTTTATTTCTTTCACTATATTTTCTATATTTTCTATTTTACTTTCTTTTTCTAAAATCTTATATATTATATGCGTTCAAGTATATTGAAGATTTAAATTTACTTTTATTTACCTGTTTCATGGCTAAGCTGTTTTTTGTCTTTTTTAGTCCTTGTCCTAAGTTGTTTCTTATTGATGTTTCACTCTGTAAAAGAGCCTCTTTATACTTTTATCTAATTTTAATTTATAATTTAACCTATACTTAATCTGTATAATCTATTATAATTGAATCTATAATTAATCTTTTAATATATATGATTCTATCTAATCTTTTATATTTTAATCTATAACTAATCTATATGATCTTTAAATATAATCTAAACTTTAATCTATATTTTTACATTTGATTAATCTATATAAATGTTTTCCCCTTATATTTTTTGGTGGGGATATTACTTATATATTTATATTAATTCTTCTATTATTGAATTATTAATTTTTATATTCTGGCTTATATTGTTTATATACTAATAATGTCTAATAATGTGTTTTTATTATAATATTAAATTCCTTTTTATAATATTAAACTTAAATAATCGTATTAATATTAAATTTAAAAATTTAATTAATCTACAACCTTGGGAACACTTTTAACTTTAAAGATTGTAATTCCTAATGTAATTTTTTCTTTTTTGAACAATACTTAACAATTTAAATATAGGTCATTGTTAATTTTCAACTGTTTTTTTAAAACTTCTGTGTATACTTGTGTGTGTATCTGTCATCGTGTTTCCTCTGTGTTTCTTGTATCTCCCTCACTACTTTAGTTTTTCCTTCTTCCTTTTAAATGTCTTTTCCCTTATTTACGCCCCCCACCTTTTTCCTTTGTTTTCCTCATTCTTTATATCTTCTTTAATTTTTAATTAAAAAAAAAAGCGTTACGATTCATTTTTTTTATCAAATGTTTTAGTATTAACAAGCTGCAGGGGATTCCTTGGGAAGAGAAATCTCTCGAGGAGTGAAATGGCTATCTACATGGGGTAAAATTGAGTTTCAATTTTACCCCATGTAGATGGCCATTTCGCTCCTTTCTATCTATCTATCTATCTATCTATCTATCTATCTATCTATATGAGAGAGAGAGAGAGAGAGAGAGAGAGAGAGAGATAAGCAGATAGATAAGAATAATGAAATCGATTGACAGATGAGAAAATTATGGAGATTGACATAGATTTAGGATGATCCTTTTAAGTGCAGTGTCGACCTCAGGACGTTGCCGATCATGGCTCTCCACAACTTTCTGTCTTTTGTGGCTGTTATTTAACTCAAGTTCTCTAGGTAGGTTATACGTTATTTTCCTTGCCTTTGATCTCTCTCTCTCTCTCTCTCTCTCTCTCTATCTATCTATCTATCTATCTATCTATGTAGCTAGCTAGCTAGCTGGCTGGCTAGCTATGTGTGTAGAGTGTAGTTATTGATATTTTTAAAAATTTAATTATATAAATAACTGCCACGGAAAATAAGAAAACTGTAAGCTCAAAAGAATAACAAATAAATTTATTAATTGATAGAAATCCAACGTTGGTAATTGTGAAAAGGTTTAATTAATATCAAAGAACAATCAAAAAAGCAATCGAGGGTAAGATCAAGATAAAAACAAGAAAACATGCCGAAGATAAAAACATGAAAAAAACTTGCTTTCATACTAATTTATCCTTCTTTTTTCTTTTTTGTGTTATGCACCTTCAGAAAGTTAGCAACCATGGCTCTCCACAACTTTCTGGCTGAAACATCTCCCACGTATTTAAATTGTTGTACATGTTTGATTTTGGTATCCCCAATTTGTAATTTGCATGCTGGACTGTCCATTTTGTTGACAACCATGCATTATATCTTCATGCAATTGGTGCTCCCTCCTTTCTTCTATCTGTCTCTCTTCAGTTTCTATCTATCTATCTATCTATCTATCT
>CAHIKZ030001499.1:192500-325000 GCA_903632075.3 Acanthosepion pharaonis | reverse complement strand
TGCTTCAGTTTGATAATCAGACGAGAAATATGTTCTGAGTAAATTTTCTTTATGTCTCGTTAGCTTTCTTTCTTTCTTTCTTTCTTTTTTCTTTCTTTCTTTTTTTCTTTCTTTCTTTCTTTCTTTCTTTCTTATCTACATTGTTCTTTCTTTTCGATATCCTTCCTTCTTTTTTTCTTGCTTTCTTTTTTCTCTTTTTGTTTTCTTTCTTTCTTATCGACATCGTTCCTTCTTTTTCTTTTTTTCTTTCTTTCTTTCTTATCGACATCGTTCTTTCTTTTTTCTTCTATATTTTTTTCTTTCTTCTTTCTTTCTTCTTTCTTTCTTTCACCACCTTCCTTTATCGTCTTTCTTTCCCCCATTAAATGAAGAAAATCAGAAAGACAACGGCAAACCCCTAAAGATATTTTCATTTCGCTCTCCCTCGCCTCGACCACAAACCAAATACTGTAATGAATTTTCAAAAATTAATGTCCAAATATCCATCGCCAACCAATGGGAAGCCTTATCGATCGGCGGCCGAAAATCGAATTAAGTTACGAACTGATTGATTGCCGAAGGTTTTCTGATTTCATCATTTGATAACGGAACAGCATTTCCTTGCTATTTCAGTGTTTGCAGAAAATTTATTTACAATTTTAAGTTAGGCGAACGGGCAAACCCACACTTGACGACGCTAAAAGGCCATGTGTATAAATGCGCATGTGCAGAGAGATATCGGGTCACTAAATTGTACCTTCACGACATTTCTGCAAATGGCAAATGATTGAGTGGCCTCAAAGTTATGGATAAAGAAATTCTTGTTTTTCGGTCATTCCTTTGCTCAACATATCTGTCATTGGTGTAAATCCTACATTCCGAGTAGGAGTTTAAACACATACGCACACAAGGATACATATACGGAACTACACATTATTATTATTAATAATTTTAAATTCGTATTTATTTCTTATCAATTTTACATGCTTTTCATATCGTGGTATTAGTTTCGATATCTTGAATTTTGATTAGATGAAGCATCATAATTTCATTTGCTTTTCATCTAGTAGTATTAGTAGTAATATTATCTTGAATTTGGATTAGATGAAACATCGTCAGCCATTATTAATTTTAGACTAGTATTTCTTTCACCTTAATTTCACTTGCTTTTCATCTAGTAGTATTAGTAGTAATATTATCTTGAATTTGGATTAGATGAAGCATTGTCAGCCATTATTAATTTTTGACTAGTATTTCTTTCACCTTAATTTCATTTGCTTTTCATCTAGTAGTATTAGTAGTAATATTATCTTGAATTTGGATTAGATGAAACATCGTCAGCCATTATTAATTTTAGACTAGTATTTCTTTCATCTTAATTTCATTTGCTTTTCATCTAGTAGTATTAGTAGTAATATTATCTGGAATTTGGATTAGATGAAGCATTGTCAGCCATTATTAATTTTAGACTAGTATTTCTTTCATCTTAATTTCACTTGCTTTTCATCTAGTAGTATTAGTAGTAATATTATCTTGAATTTCGATTAGATGGAGCATTGTCAGCCATTATTAATTTTTGACTAGTATTTCTTTCATCTTAATTTCATTTGCTTTTCATCTAGTAGTATTAGTAGTAATATTATCTGGAATTTGGATTAGAGGAAGCATTGTCAGCCATTATTAATTTTTGACTAGTATTTCTTTCATCTTAATTTCACTTGCTTTTCATCTAGTAAAATTAGTAATATCATCTTGAATTTTTGAAGAGAAAAGTCAAGTAAGTATGGGCCGTGTAACAGAATACACGTCACTTTAAGCAGCTTAGAGGTGAAAAAGTGCAGGCGACTATTGGGCCAGTGGGAAAATGAAAGAACGCAAGAAAGTCTGCAAAGACGGTAAAATTTGGTGGTGGACACGAAATGTTTTCGGGTTGCATTAAAAGCGATGTTAGAAAAAATTGTTAAAATTTGATGGACACTTTAAGGGCAAAAACTATATTAGTTTTACTACGGTTGAACCCTACGCCAGACTACGAAGCTGGAAAAGTTTTTTAGCATGACGGTGATTTTCCTTGCCACACGTGCAACAAAATGTTTTCTTGTAGCTGCAGTTGATCGACATTTAGAAGGCTGGCCATTAGAAACTCCTGATCTCAATGCAATTGGACCATTGTGGTAGGAACTAAAGAAACAAATGCTCCAAAAAAATCACGCAATTTTCGTTGGAGCACTTATTTCTTCAGTTCTTTTTTTTCAAATTGTTTTGATCCGTAAGAGGGATCACAATCGGGCAAGTAAGTTTCCATCAGTTTGTCTTTTAGCTTTTTATCATTCCAGATGATTAGTGGTATGAGACTTTCGTAAAATTAACCCAAGTATTAGCACCAATAAACTTGAATATCTATTTAGACATATATTATTACTAAAATTTCGGAATGGAACAAGAAGGAAATTGTGTGTTTGTTCTTGGGTCAATACGCAATTGGATCTAATGGTTAGTGACGGACTAGTTTCATCGTATGTCTATGTTGAAAAGGATGTATGCGACTGGACAAAAATGCTTGCTTTTCTCTTGATTATATGTATAGGTGTCTGCATGTTGTGTCGTAAGATGGATGTCTTTCTTCTTCGACTCGTTATAAAAGTGCCGGGTTTTACATACATACAATGTAGTTATGTATTTGTAGGCGTCATTCGTCTTCTAAGAACACTCTTAACGAACAGCACGATTTTTGCCGGAATTTCTGGGACGAGGCGTTAGATTTATGTTATTTAAGTTCAGCCTAATCTCCTGAAGTTTGATGTTGCTATCAGAACGTTTTGGTCGTTGGTCTCTCCGGCCTTCTTTCGGTATTTGCATATCCGGGTAACTTTCAGGGTATTTCGAAACCACGATTATTCTTCCACCAAATTCACGAAGCAGCGTTTTAATATACGAGACAGGTATTAAAGAGTTGTTTTATTATTTTGTTGGCATAGTAATTGTGAGTTCAATCTCTGGGCCAGGTACTGAAGACTCGGTCTTTAGAAACAGAGTGAGCAATGACTGAGCAGTACCAAATGAAAAGATGATGAGATATTTCTAGATATGGACAGTGGGACACGAACAAACTATTTCTATAGATTTTAAAAAAAGGATTCAGATATTATTCATTTTTGACTAGTATTTAATTTCATCATTGCCAGCCATTATTATTAAATTTTAACTAGTATTTACTTTCATCATCAGTATTTGATGATGTATTGCCAGCCATCATTATTAATCTTTCACTAGTATTTACTTTCGTCTTCAATATTTGATGAAGTATTGTCAGCCATCATTATTAATTTTTGACTAGTATTTATTTCATCTTCATTATTTGATGAAGTATTTTCAGCCATCATCATTAGTTTTTGAATAGTATTTACTTTAATCTTCATTAGTTGAAGTATTGTCAGCCACTATAATTATGTTTGACTAGTATTTATTTCATCTTCATTAATTAATGAAGCAAATTCAGCCATCATTATTAACTTTTGACTAGTATTTACTTTCATCCTCATTATTTGATGAAGTATTGCCGTTATTATTAATTTTTGAATATTATTTACTTTCATTTTTATTTCTTATTTGGTGAAGCATTTTCCACCATTATTATGTATTTTTGATTAATATTTACTTTCATTTTTTAATTAGCTTTGTATCGAAACTTCATTCATGTCATCAATTCTACAGCATTAAATCAAGAGTTTTAAGTCTCTCAGTGAGGTTCAAACTCACCTCTCGTTTACGCCAGGGAAGCTGGCAACTAATCTATAACTGTAAAAAATACATAATATGTGATACATTATGGGATAAAATCCCTCAAATTTTGTTAGTGAACTTTTTGTGCCGGGTTTATATTGATTTTATATATATATATATATATCTTGAAATATTTTTGACTGTTTGAATTCCTGAGATGAGAAGTTATAAATCCTCATCTTTGTTGTTGCTATCATTTATGAATTTGGTAATATAGTAATTATGAGTTCAATGTATGGTCCAGTCACTGCAGACTCAAACTCAATGGAAACAGGTCGAAAAATAACCGAATATTTTTAAAAAGGAAATGGTCAGTGGAACGAGAACAATCTATTCCCGTTGAGGCGTTCAGTTAGAAATTGCCTTAAGCTTATCCGGATCGACACCTGATGTAGGACGGAGAGCACAACACTCGAAAGGTTGCATTAATAATAGCATAGATGAGGATACCATTTTTAATGTAATTAATGTCACAACATGATTCTGTATGCAATAAAATACAGATTGGATACATAACAACAAGCGTGTTTTATAAAGACGAAGAAAGTTAACTGATAGATAATTTCATTGTAAGAATATGTAGACACAAAGTTAATTAACAAAAAATTCATTCTTCTATAAATGTACTTTTCTTTTCTGGAGCTCGTGGTGTAATTTCGAGTAAGAAAGGTCATTTCTATGTCAGTCGAGTGGTAGTAGAAATGACTTACTGGTTGATGAAGTTACTCTCATTTGGACTTCCTGCCATTTACATTGTAGTCTATGGAGTGGTAGTAGGAATGACTTACTGGTTAATGAAATTACTCTCATTTGGATTTTCAGCCATTTACATTGTAGTCTATGGAGTGGTAGTAGGAATGACTTACTGGTTGATGAAGTTACTCTCATTTGGACTTCCAGCCATTTACATTGTAGTCTATGGAGTGGTAGTAGGAATGACTTACTGGTTGATGAAGTTACCCTCATTTGGATTTTCTGCCATTTACATTGTAGTCGGACAGTGATTGCTGTTGAGAGAGAAAGAGGATTTTCTGCCTGATAATTGGTTATTTATAGTTTTGGGAGATCTGAAAGAGGCTCCGGAATTATGAAGTATAGTGTATTTTCATTAGTCAATAAATTTCATGATACATCGTGTGACCCGCAGTTGTCTAAAAAGAAAGGCCAGACGCTAAATTCGAATAGTGTTCCGAGTGATATGCCTACAAATGTGTAATAACATGGCTACTTTATTTTTGGTTGTTGCTGCTTACGAATATCATAAATTCCTGGTTTTACAGATAGAACGGACATACACACACACATGCGCGCCTCGCGTGAATACATACAAATAGAGAAAGAGACAGAAAAAGTGCATACAATTTTAATTAAGTTTGCATTTGGCCTTTGCTTGCTGTGGCAACATTTTTGGTTTATTTTTTAATGTCCGCTTTTACTTATTCTTTTTTTTTTTTTTTGATAAAATATTTAGCGTTATTTTATTTTTTTGATTCCTTATTTACTTACATTTTTTATCACTTGTTTGCCTGCCATAAGGGAACATAATAATGTGAATAGAACTCACCAGCATTTTAATGATTTGTAAGACTAGATACTTACTTTTATATGCAGAATACGTTTTCACTGTCGGTCCCAAAGTGAAGGGTAAAAAAGCCATTTGCTTTTAGTTTGCCTTTATTAAGCTTAATCTAATACAGAACAGAGCAAACCTCGGTTCTCGAACGTCTCACATATCGAACAAATCGGTTTTCGAACAGAAAATTCGAGATGAAAATGCCTCGGTTATCGAACAACATTTCGATTCTAGAACAACATTGCTGAACTGAGTTAACACGAACGGAATCATTTCTGAGTCGACCGCCATGTTGTATACATTCGTGTGTTGTGCCGTGTTTTTCTTTTCCAATTTTATTATACTGTCACTTTTTTTCTCTACATTGATTCCTATTGGAAAAAATAGTTTCGGTTTACGAACATTTCGGGTTACGAACGGCGTTCATGAACGAATTAAGTTCGTAAACCGAAGCTCACAAGTGTGGAGAACGCTGTGCAGATTTGAAATCACTAGAAGCTAATAAGCTTGCTTACCGCTTTTTTCAGTAAAAGAGACAGCTCTGAGCTTGAGCTACATATTAGGGACGTCAAAATGAATCAAGCCCAGAAATTCAACTACCCTATGACTGAGATAACAGACGACGGGAAACTTAGCAAAAACACGAGGAATAGCTTCAACTTTAGACATCTTTATAAATTGTATCAATTTATTATACGCTAGTGACAGACGCTGTACAATCAATTCTAGGAGGTAGCATGGCGGTGAGGAACTTCAGGGAAACGCATGCCAACTCGTTGGCTTAACATCCCGCCACGTGCGGCCTTAGCTCGTCTATGGAATCTGAGTGTGGAAAGTGTGTCGACGTTTCAAATTCTTGCGGTCTTCTGTCGACTTCGCGCCGTTTTGAAAGATTTAGACAGAGGCAATTCATTACTGACAGAATCCTCCTTCCCACGACGTATTCTGACTAATCATTCGCCAACGATTATCAAGACAGGAAAATATTGCTTGAAACAACAACAATAGCAACAACAACAAAAGGAAGAGTTCTGAACTGCTATGTAAGATATAATCTCTTAAATCATAGTGGATAGTAGACAATCTCTATACAGATGAAGAGACTTGAAACAATAGAGATGTGGCTTCTCTGATTAATTCTAAAAATACTATGACCAGAATGATAGTAAGAATCATAGAAAATCCTAGCAAATCGTCAGTGTCATAGCAAGAATACTATAGCCACTGATAAATTCTCAGGGTACTATGGAAAGAACAAATAAGTAATGGGGAAGTCTAAAGAATAGATAGCATCAAAAAAGGAAACAGTTTCAATCAGAAAAAGACAACTGAAACCTTTAGAAGTCACAATGAGGAAAGAAGGCCTGGAGAATCTAACACTCACAGGACATATAGAAGGCAAAAGAAGCAGGGTGAAACAGCGAGTAAGGTACTTAACTAGTTTGTGTGAATGAATGTGAGAACAGAGACAAAGAGGGGCGGTAAAGTATCAAAAATTATTTAGAGCAACAAAAGAGAGGAAGTTGTGGAGAGCCATTATCAACCTCAACATAAAAGAAAAAGAAGACCGTTGTTTGACGGTGAGACATATAGCGATTAAATACTTAAATTTAGCTAGTTTGGCACAAGGATGTAAGCTAGTGGTTCTCTTAGGATCAAACTATTTTTTAAAAAATTCATTCACCCCAAGCAAGGCTACAATGTCATTATGACGCAAGGGCTGCTGGGAGAGAATAGAAAGAATTTGGAAAAAACCGGAAACCCAATCCTAAACAGGAAACAGGAGATAAACAGGTTTAAAAGACCGAGGAGCACTTTGGTAATAATGATTTGCGATGCTTTTTTCCACTGACTCTTATTGCAATGTGGGAAACTTATAACATTTTAATATTTTTTTAAAGTTTACCTTTGCATGACAGAATGATTCGTAGACGATGATGCTCGGAATTACGTTGACAAGGCTACCAAGTTAGGCAACGGTTTTCGGTGAAGTCGATCAGAATTTTGCTGCATTTGAAGGCGTGACCAGCAAGTTAAGCAATAATTTATTCAATAAAGCGAAAGCCATTTTTTTGCTCTATTTTCGAAGTTTTGAGGGGAGAAAAAATCCAGATCCTGCTGTATATTCTGATATCGGCTTTCATCTCTGAACTTGAAATTACGTTAAGAGGGTCTGAACAAAATGTGAAATGTAAAAGCTGGCTGGGAAGAGGAGATAACTTTTGGTTATTTTTGTCATTGACAGTCCATATGGCTGGGTTGATGACGAAGGAAGGAAAAGAGCTTGGAAGTATCTTTGGATTGATCCCGTGTTCTTGATTGACATTATCTGTTGCTTTTCGTTTCAGTTTTTCTTACCATTTCTTTAGCATTGCGAATTAAGTAAAGATAATTTTTTTTTTGGGGGGGGGTGCTTTAAAAAATCCTCTTTCCTTTCCCAGTGTATCCAGAGGGAACAGAAAAAAAAAGCGTAAGGTATCAGCGTAACTGGTGAATATATACAGACAATGTATTGATTCTTGAGAAGATACCGTAGCTATAGTTCTGGATTAAGTGGCTGGCTGATAAAGTCGAGAATTGCTAGTTTTTGTTTATTTTTGGTTGTTTTTCGTTAGTGGGGGGTGCTTTTTGGCTTCTTCCATTTTTTTAAAAACATTTTATTGACTTTTTCGCCCTACGTGCTCAATGTGGTCTTGGGCCTTGTTTTTTTTGTCTTTTCTCCTTTTTTTTACCACTTTTTGAGAGCACTCCCTGAAGAAGTGAGTTACTACGATTCTCATCTAATTCCGTATGAAAAACCTGAAAATGCCTGCCGGAATATTTGTTTTATGCTGTGGGGGGTCTCGATGCGAAAGCTTTTTTGCATTTAAAGCAAATCTAATTATACTGTGGAACGCCCCAAATTTAATTTTCTGTCAGTGGCTCCAAACAACTTTGATTATATATATATATATATATATATATATATATATATATATATATATATATATGTATGACGTATTTTACATAGAAAACGTTAAAATTTCCATTACTCTCCACCATGTGACGATAGCCTAGGTGTAGAATTCCGGTTGATACTAAATCGGTCGGGTTTTCATCCCGGCTTGAAGCAATCGAACGTCTAGCCACACTGAAGAGCCGTGATATAGCAAAACAGCCTTTCTGTTATATATATATATATATATATATTTATGTTGGTCACACTACAAACCCGCTTTCACAACGCCTAACACTACATTTAAATGAAAACTAACATTTTTAGGCATTTAAAACAACATGCCTGCCCGCACACACAATTCCGTAAAATACTTGTCGAAAACACAATTATACTTCAACATGAAAACAATAGACAAAAACTAAAAATACTTGAAGCATTATGCATCAAACAGTTAAAACCCAACCTAAACAAAATCAATTATGGCATCTCTTCGAATATTCTTAAATGTCTATAATTGGTAACAGAAGCCATTGGTTTATACCAACGGCTTTCCATACTTCATACTTCTCCAATTCACTTTTGCATGGTCATGTGTGACGTCATGAGATGCGGTGCGATTTTCGCTTCTAGCGTCTTATGTGCACGTGTTTATCGTTGCTTAGAAATCAACTATTTAAACAATGACAGACTATCATCACTGTGTTGTCCGTATATTGCTTAATATGTTGTAATTGACATCTTTGATAATGGATTATGTAAGCCGAAAGCTTTGATTGTATTAAAAAAAGTATGGATCAATATTGTGATTTTCTTTCTTTGTTCAACGATAATGTTATTAAACTTATCAGACGTTATGAAAAAAAAATTACATAAAATAAATAGACAACACTTGTTTATATTATATAATGAAACGTGTATAAATATACATATATGTATATATTTTTTTTTTCTATGTCAGTACTTATAAGAAAGTGCTCAATATCAGTGATAGAGTTAACATATTCAATTGTATGGATATGAGTTTGTGATTCTGGGTTTCACGTTCTGTTTTTCCCGTTTTCATTGATGTGCTGTGTATTCTTAGCTGTCGCGTGGACCTGCTGTGTGCGTTGTTTTGTCGGTAAAAAATATTGGATGAGGTTATCTGATACTCTGCGACTGACGGATTTGGCTATGTGCTTGATGATTGAGGGTGGATAGTGGAAGGATGTGTGTATATGTATGGAAGTGTCATTATCCTTTTTTATATGGTTCATAGGTCTCTTCCTCCAGGTTGAGGGGGACGTCTAGGAAGTTTACTATTTTTTTGTGAAACCCAGGGTCACAAACTCATATCCATACAATCGAATATATATATATATATATATATATATATATATATATATATATATATATATATATATATAATTTAATATATTTATATGTATATATAATTGAACGTATATATATATATATATATTTATATATATATATATATATATATATATATATATATATATATATATATATATATATATATATATATATATAATTGAACGTATATATATATATTTTAATTGTCAAGTTCACAAACTCGTGTCCATACAATTGAATATATATATATATATATATATATGAACAGCAGGCAATGCTCGTTTGATAAAGATGTATATGCACATCTTGAAAATGTATATATATGTTGACAACATATAAGCATATCTTGAAAATATATATATATATATATATATATATATATATATATATATATATATATATATATATGTGTGTGTGTGTGTGTGTGTGTGTGTGTGTGTTTGTTTCAAAACCAATTTATTTTTTTTGTGATTTCAATCCTGCTGAGAGCGCCTATATTTTTCTTTAATAAGATTCCTCGAATATTCAGTCCAACAGATGGACATAAATAAATATTCTTTTTTTTAAATAAACGGAGCATCTATTCAAATATACATATCCACTAAAATAATGTTTAAGTAACAAAAGCTGTTGGATTAATAAAAAAAAATACACAGCACCACAACCAAAACGGTAAAACAGAACATGAAACCCAAATTTAAACTCATATCCATATAGCTGAATATATATATATATATATATTTGTATAATTAGGCATAATCTTTCCTTTATGCATGTTTCATTAAAAACGACAGACAAGGTACTACAGTTGAGCTTTTTTATTTAATTTTCTTGTGTTCTGACAAGAGCTTTCTTTTCTGGACAAAGAGTGTGTAAGAACTGTCCGAATGTTCTGTTTTTCCGAGCGCTTTCGGCTATACCTTTAGCCATTATCAAGGATGGTTCAATTATGGATATTCATTATCAGTAGTGTGTGTTCTATGTATGTTCAGTGTGTGGTAGTGATGTTTTAGTTTCCGAATACAGTTAGCACATTGTGGCTTTGTTCATAGTTAATATTGTTAAGAGTTGGCTTTTTTTTTTTTATTATTAGAGCTTCCATTATTTTTTTTCTTTTTTTTTTTGCAAGTGGATGCAGTTAATATATTTGTGTTTTCTACTAGTATGTTCCTAATAGTGTCAGGTAAATCTGAGTGTGTGTTTAAATGTGTTCTGATGGAACTGTGATCAGATAGGTGTAATGTAAGACGTCTGGATAAACATGTGGTTGTGTAGCCGATGTAATTATTTATAGTCCGGTTTGGTAGGATATAGAGTTCCTTTAAGAACATTTGAACTCATAGATAATGTTCGCTCTTTGTAATTTTGACTTCGTTGGTGTGTTGTTATTTTTTAAAGGATAAGGTTGGCCGTCTTAAATTTTTTATAATAGATAATAAGTTTGATTTTTTTATCCGGGTATATAGGAGTAGTATATTTCTTTATAATATGTCTTAGAGCAGATTCATCTTGCTTGTAATTAATATGCATTTGGTTTTTTAATAAATGTTTGTGATTTTTTTTTTAGTTGTGTGTTCATATCATTATTACTTGCTTTTTGGGGATGAATATTCTAATTTGTTGGTCTATAAGGTAGTTAGGGAAACAAATGTTAATTAGTGTTTGTTTAACATTGTTAAGTTCTTTGAGAAAGATGTAGTCGAGAGGATGAGTTCTGGTGGGCTCTTATTTAGAAAGTTTTTTTTTCCAGCTATTTTGTACCTAAGTGGACATTCACTTTTGAAATTAAGGTGGCAATGAGTTTTTTTTTTGGTGGGTTTTTTAATAATGATGTAATGAAAGTGTTATTGTTATGTTCAACGAGGATATCTAAGAATGGTAGTTTGTTTTTTTTTTGTTCAAATCATAAAAACAAAAATTAAGGACAATTTATCATTTTTTTTCTCATTGGGTCTTAAGTGTCTCTATTTCTTTAATGTTATCAGCTAAAATGAATATATCATCTACTAAAAGCATGAACATAGATTTTCGGTTTGTAACCTGTGTAAATATGGTATTTTCTGTTAATCAAATATAATAGTTAGAGAAGCATGGACCCAATGGATTATATAAAAAGGATTTTGATTTAAATATTTTTAACCAAGATCATTAACAAATATTTATTGATTGATCATACCTAGGCTTTCTTCCACTTAAAACCATCAGCTTAGTTAAAATCTCGTAACCGTGTCATTGAACAAGAAATTTGAATAATAACGGGGTAGCTATAGTTTTCATTATTATATATGATTGAGGATCTAGACGATGATGGCTCTCTACAGATTCCTGTTTCTTATTATATATGATTTCTCAAACATAGTGAAGTGGTTTCTTGGGGTCCTATAGAAAGGAAACGCCTGCCTACTGCGGGAACATCTGCCTCGTTACTCATGATTCAAAAGAGATTCACCCAAATGGTTATTGCGTATGGCTTTTACCGTATATACTCGTATATAAGTTGACTTCATGTATAGGGCAAACCCTGAATTTTAACCCTTCAAAAAATTTACCTGTGTATAAGGCGACCACTATTTTTGTGCAAAAAATGATCATAAAGACTCGTAGTATACGGTAATTGATTGAAATAATTGAATTTATATTTGGAATTCTCAAAATGTGCAGAACCGCTACCTCTGGGGGCGGTGGAGTAATCAAGGGGTAAGTGAGAGAACGGTAAAGGTAGTTAGAGAAAACGACGGCCAGTTTTACTAGAACCAATATTTTTTGGTCGGAACTGACCCCTCGCCCGGAACAGAGCGACATGAGCGCAGGTGCCACCTGACCGTCACCCAGCGACCGCTCGCATCAAACAAAAAATAACCCTTGGGACATGGAACGTTGGAACGTTAAACCAATGTTGCTAGTTGGAAAATGTAAAACAGGAGATGAATAGGTTAAATGTCAACATTTTAGGTGTATGTGAAACTAGGTGGCCATGCAACAGAAATTTTGTCAGTGACAGCCACAGGATTATATATACATGCCGAGAGAAAAATGAAAAAGGAGTTGGATTGATATTAGATCAAGGCATCAAGAAATGCGTTCTGGGATACTGTCAATTATCTTAAAGAATTCTTGTAGTTAAACTGAATGGAAAATTGATTCAACATATTTATTATAATAGTGTATGCACTGACAGCGCAAAGTACGGAAGAAGAAAATCGAAATTTCTAAATCCATGCCAGAAAACGCTTTTCAGTTATAATTATCATGATAATGAGAACTGAATGCCAAAGTAGGCAAAGGAAAGGGCAAGGATATAGCTGAAAATTCGGACTAGAACCCGCAACGAACGATAGAGAAAAAAAAAAAATCCAATGGTCCACGGTGAATGACCAGGTAATATTCAACACCTGATTCCAAGAACGTCCAAGACGATTATTGGCATGGAGAAGCCCAGGAGGAGAAACTAAAAACCAAATCGACTACATAACTATCAAAAAGATATTCAAGGATGCAGTTGTTTCTCTACGAAATCTATCCAAGTGCCGACTGCTGGAGCGATCACCTCCATTTATATCTAAACTAAGAATGAAACTACGGGAAGTGAAGTAGCCCGCGCGCAGCATCCGAATTGCAATACAACAAACTTCTGAACGACATGAACCCAAAGGAAAAATATATGGACATTGTGAAAAGAAGATACGAGGAATAAAATGGAAACTCGAAACGGAATACACTAAATGAAGCTTTAGTGACATCTGCAAACGACTTCATCCTAAATGAAAATGGACGAAGAAGAAAAAACGAATGGATCACAAATGAGATTCTCGACATAATGCGAAGAAGACAGAAAACAATGCCAAGACACTGAACGGAATACAGAAAACTACACGAAGAAATAAGGACCAAATGCAGGCAAGCTAAAGATGAATGGCTCAATGAAAAATATGCAGAAATAAGGTATCACAAATAAAGGAGAGGTGCATAAAAATAACTAACAGGACAAAAGAGATGCTCATCAACAGGCTGCATAAAAACCAAGGATGGAACGCTCATATTGTAGAAAGAAAAAAATGCTTCATCGATAGAACAAATATATCGGTAATCTCCTCCATGTCGAAAGAGAACTACTGAAAATACACACAAATATCGACAGACCGGAAATATTAAAAACCGCGAAATCGAAAGCTGCTAAATTGAATAGAAACAAAGCGGTAGGGTCAGACAGAATTGAAATAGAGATGCTGGCAGCCTTAGATGATTTCGGCACAGACAAGATTACAGAAATAATAAATGAATTCAGTGGTGATAAAAGAAGATCTATTTTCATAGCACTGCTTAAGAAACCAGCCGCAAACGAATGTTAACTCGACCAAACAATCAGTCTATTGAGCCACATAACAAAACTCATCATCCGAATTTTGATGAATAGAGAACGCAGCAGAATCAGGCCAGAAATAAGACAAGAACGGTGCCGGTTCGTCAAAGACACCGGAACAAGGAACGCGATATTTATGCTCAGAATGTTATCAAAACGAGCAGAAGTGCGTGTACCTGTGTACCTACAGAAACGCGTTCGACAAAGTATACAACAAAGATTTCTTATAGCTGCTCAGAAACCAAGACATATTCGGGAAAGACATTAGAATCATCAAGAATTTATACTGGCAGCAAACCGCCTGCATATGGACAGAAAATGAGTTCAGCAGATATACAAATATAGAAAGAGGCTTAAGGCAAGGGTGTGTCTTCTCACCGGACTTATTCAACCTATACAGTGAGGCAATTCTGAGAAAACTGGAAATCCTACTATGATTCATCATTGGCTGTCACAATCTTAACAACATAAGATATGCAGATGGCACAGTGTTGATAGCAGACACAGAAAGCAATTTACAAAACCTCCTACAGAATGTAGCGAAGGAAAGCGAAATGAAGGGACTAAGCATAAAATATAAGACGGAATGCGTGGTCATCAGCAAACAGATAAACCCAAAATGCAATTTACAGGTCGGTGACACTAAAATGAAGCAGGTACAGAAATTTAATGGAAGTGTTCTGACAGAGGACGGAAAGTGCGACACTGAAATCTGAAGACGTATTGGGATGGTCAAAGACGAATTCCTAAAACTAAGCAGGGTATTACGAGACAGGAAAGTTTCGCTGGAAATAAAGAATAGATTAATGAACTGTTAAACGATATCTGCCCCCGGCATGGCAGCGGATGCTGGAAAATCTCCTCAAAGATGAAGAAGAGACTCGGAGCAACAGAAATGTGGTTCTACAGAAAGATGCTGAGGATACTATAGGCCGAATATGTGAGCTACTACGAGGTTTTGGAGAGAATAAAAACAAAAAGGAAAAGGCAGCTAAAGTTTCTGGGACATGGGTTAGGAGGGCTTAGAAAATCTGATACTCACAGGTTTGGTTTGGTTTTTTTGTTTTAAAAATATCAACTTGAATGCGTTATTTAATGCGGCAAATTTTTATTACTGGTAATATTTTTTTGTTGTGTATTTGTGGTAATATTTTTTTTTCCAAAAATGTACTGCTGGTAATAATTTTTCCAAAAAAGTATTGCTGGTATTAAGGCCTATTTTTATACTATCATAGTGTTTTGATCCTTTTTTTGGTGTGGAAGGTAACTATTTGCCCATAGCTGGGACCCTAACAGGTGCTACCACTCCGGGTCAGAGTAGACCTAGGAACACCAGCAATTAAGATGTGGTTCCACGCTTCTCAAAAGTTCCTGAACAAAGACCTTGCTATCGAATGTAGCTTATCGTCTTACCTAGGACACGGATGTAGTTTATCGTCTTACCCAGGACGGGATACTCACAGGGCGGATAGAGGGAAAGAGTAATAGGGGTAAGGGTTAATGAGCTTGAGGTGGATGGCTGAACAGGGTTTGGGAAACAAAAACTAATTAAGAGCTACAATTGGCAGGAAGCGGTGGAGGGCCATGATCGCTTACATCCTGAAGCCGAATCACTTAAACATAGGGAACACTAATGCCTTAAAAGAAAATAAATCTAACACCAGAGTTCGACCCAAACACATAATATTATTTCGTTGTCCGAAAAGTCTGAAAGATTATTTGCATTTTACTGAAGTTATCCGAACAGGACACACCTGATGCCAACCTGATCAGAGAGCCAATGTTTTCAGGGGGATGATTTCACTTTTTATGGAAATAGCGATATAGACACGGATGTTCGTCTGGTGGCACCTTTAACGTGATCTAAGAATAGTCAAACTCTTGTCAATGTGCTTTCAAAATACTACAAGAAGTTGAAATGTTGGTTTTTAATTTGCACTATAAACAATACAAAGTGTCTTTATATAGGCGTGGACGGATGGTGCTAGGAATATGGCCTAGAACTCAAAGGGGCGGCAAGTAGAAATCTCAGAGCCACTTGTTGTAGAGGGTCATTATATGTAAGGGGGGTTAGGTGAAGGTAGAAAGAATTTAAGATCGTGAGGATAAGGAGGATATATAGCGACTGATCCTTGACTTAAAGAGATTAATATTAATAGCGTTCAAGAAAGTAATATTTATTTTGTAAAATACAAAAACGTGGCATATGGCCAAAAGAAAGGGGAGGCAGAATTACTGACCCAAACATCTACAGTATTCCTTTCATCAAAACAAGATATTCTTTCTTACCATTCTTACTACAACCTATCTGAAAGACTGAAGAAAGTATCCACGCGGGAGTTTCTTGCAAACAGCAGCAAGTTTCGTGGAAAATTATGAAAAATTATATCTGATTAGAACTTCTTCCTTACGAATGGAATACGGTTTGGGAACAGCTGATTTACCGGGTGTAACAGCAAAATTGTTCAAATCGTGTAACAGCAAAATTGTTCAAATCGTGTAACAGCAAAATTGTCCAAATCGTGTAACAGCAAAATTGTTCAAATCGTGTAACAGCAAAATTGTCGAATTGTTAGATTAAGCGCAGAACCGCTGTCTCTTAGAAATGATTAAAGATATCTTGCTGGAATTCTCCGAGATTTTTATAACACTTTTGGAATCTACTTTGAGCAAAAAGAATATCTAAAATCTCTCCAAGAAGCAACTAGAAGAAATGACATGAGATTCATCAAATAATTAATCATAGGTAAGGATCGAAAGGATAATTACATGAAGGGGTGAATTCAGTTAAAGTTCTATATATATATTTATTATTCCAGAATCATTTTCCAAAATTCATGATGATCATCGCCCCTCTAATCTTTTTAACCTTCTGGTCCTGGAGAAAAAAGGTTTCCTCAATCTTTCAAATATTTTTTTTTTTTAAAATACTATTCTTACAGTCAAATAGTATCAAACGTTGATGAATTTGAGTTGGATCTTTTCTAATGGATCTCCTTTTGATCTTCCAAAATGATGATCCTTTTCCTATTTCTATTCCTATTCAGATTTTATAATCTATTGTTACAATCATAAATAATATATATAAATATATATATATATATATATATATATATAATAAAAATATAAATGGATATAAAGTACCGACAGAATGAAAAAAATGACAATTAAATTAAAAAATCCTTAAAATTTTTTTTTTTTTTTTAAATTTTCATTTATCTGTTTTGGATAAGACTTGTTTTTTATGTCCATCATTTTGTCGTGTTATACATTATTTAATTGTTTTTTAATGAATATTGTCCTGAAACTTTGCCAAATAACCGAAACGTCAATTCGTCGACATTTCATTTTTTAAAACAACATAATTTGCATTTTTTAATTTTTGTATTTTTTTCAGATATTTTTTCTTATATTTATATATATATATATATTATATAACAGATATATATATATATATATATATATATATATATATATATATATATATATCTATATATATTAATGATAAATAGATATTGGTAATAATTTTTTGAATTGTTCGATTGTTTTTTAAAATTTATTCCGTTGTATCTTTGAAATGATATGTTACTGGAATTTTTTTTATAATTTTTTTTGGACTCTACTTTGAACAATAAGAATGTATTTAGCTCTAAGTTAAAATATGGTGATCCCTCTTACTGTTGTGACATCCTGATCCAGTTTTTCTCTCTACTGTTCCTTATTTTTTAAAACTTATTCACCATTCTCTTGATGGTTCCTGAATGAATTTTGAAGATGGAAGCCAGAGTATGAATGTTAATACCAATACTGAAAAACAATGAATGATCTTTTTTCTTTTCCATTGCTCAGTTGGGAAGACATACATGGGCTGACACAAAATGATTTTAACTATATTCTCTTTCTAGCTGAATAACTCAAAAATTTTTCAGTAATTCTTACAACAAATGATATCAAGATGGCTGAACATGAAAAACCTTTTTAAAAAAAAAAAATAAAAAAACTCGATTAGTATAGATTTTTAATATTAAAAATTTTTGGGAATTTAAAAATTATCCCATTTGGTAAACGATTGTTTGAAAATTTTGCTTTAAGGAATTTTAATGAATAAAATTCTATCTATTTAAAATAAAATGTGTGTGTGTGTGTGTGTGTGTGTGTTGTGTGTGTGTGTGTGTCATTTGTGTTTGTATTTTTTTAAACAATTTTCGACAGATTTGCACCAAAAAATTTATACATGCACATGCTCCAAATTAGTGAAAAGGCCAAGACCGACTTTGCATTTCCCAACTCCCATCAATAATGGAAATAATCGATTTTTTTCATGATTCTACGGCAGTTTTCATGTCCAGTTTGCGGCCATTTTGTACTGGCCAAAGTGAGATCCTATAGTTGGCTGCCACGAATAGGCAGGAAGATTCTATTAACCAGCGTGAGAGCAACAGCTGACTGACACGAATGTTAACTATATATATAGCAAAAAAAAAAAATCGATAGCTGCATTCGTCACAAATTGGGAAAATTTAAATCTGCATTGCATTTTTACTCCAATTGGCTCATTCGCTTTTTTAAACTTAACGTTGATTCTGATTCCGCAAAACTGGGTTGGGTGTGAAAAATCTATTTGTTGTTAACATTCTTTTTTCATTCGGTTTTTCCAGTTACGAGTCCTTTTTAAAGCTGATCATTTTGTGTTCATTTTGTTTAGTTCTTTTTTCGTAACAGATTTAATGTTTAGTATAGAGCTTAGAAAAAATTCGCAGTGTGAGATAGGCAAGAAGTAAGGCATGTAGCAACATCAGCACGGAAAAGGGCATTCATTTAAAGGCAAGGAAGGGCAAAAATATTTTAAGTCAAGTGATAGGATTGCTGTATGAGTTGTATTTTTTGAATCAAGCAATGGGCAACACCAATCTAAAGCTACAAATTTTATAAATGAAAGTTTTAAAAAAAAAACTTGAATTATTGTATCAAATGCAAGACGAAAATGCTTTTTTCCAAGCTACAAATTGATTTGGTGTGAATGAATTTGTCAACAAAATTAACAGAACTATTCAGGAGAGGGCATTTAAAATAATTTTGGAATTGAAATGATAAAATGACATATTTTAAGACTGATTCTTGAAAAAAAATTGATTGGAATTCAAAAATACCAAAAAACTGTTCCTCAAGAAAATGTCCATAGAAGAAATTGTTACATAGAAAAAAATACGGTTATATCTATCTATTTTTAACTTAAAATAATGAGACCTAGCTTCCAATCCAGAAAGATTGGCTTAAATTCTTTTTCAACTTGTATTTATTTCGACTTTTGATTTTTAAATATATTTTAAACATTGTAAAAAAAACAAAAAAAAAAAAAAAAAATTAAATTACTATTTTTATTCCAAAATTTACTTTTCATTCCTTCTTGGATTGAGATTGAATAGCAACACCAGATAAACCAACTGATTTAAGTCGAACGGATTATTAACCCCAAATCTGATCACTAACAACATGAATTTCATGGCTCAATAAATAGTTGCCATTTGATTTTATATACAAAATTAGACAAATATGGTTAAATTCAGACAGACTTAAGTTTTTTGCTCTTTAAATAAAATCAAATATCCATTAATGGTCGAAAAGCCCTTTGCAAATCAAAGGAAATAACGGCCATTCGTCTTTTGTTCCTTTTAAAAATACGCTTGATCAATTAAATATAAATACAAAGTAGATATATATACCAGATTGTATGTTTATTTGGCCAGAAATCCCTCGAGGATACCCGTCTACTAGGGCGGCTATTTTTCAATCCTTCTTACAGAAATTGCTTTTTCACATTTGTATTTGTTCAATACCCAAAAAACCCCACTTGTTTTTTCCGTATTTTTGTGCTGACGAATAATTCGTTACGGTTTCTAAACAAAAAGTTTCCTTGTTAAATTTGCATGATTCTTAACAAAATTTTGTGGTTATCAAGTCCTCGAATTTTTCTTCGTTTATGATTCTGGATCATACGCCTCATTTGAATAAATAAAATATATATTTGAATATATACAAGGAATAATGTCCTGTGGTATAGTTTTCATTTGTTTCCAATTATTACACGCTGGGATTAACCCTCCAGTCCGATATCATCTGATTCCCACCATTTTCTTTTTAATTTCGACCATGGTGGGTAAAATCGAACCCAATTTTCATGGTCATTTATTTTTTGTCGGACTTTTTCTAAAAAAAAGTTGATTAGTTACCGACGGAAAAAAAAAAAATTGAGTTCTGTCCAAAACTGAAATGTGATAAAGGCCTATTAAAGACATGCAAATAGAAAGCTTCTCATGATATTATTTAATATAATAAAATATAATTTAACAAATTCAATTTAAGTTATCTGTTTTATATTAATATATTTTTATATTATATATATATATATATATATATATATATATATATATATATATATATATATATATATATATATATCAGGTCATCCTATAAGTTCTGTCCGAATTTTAACTTTTTGTTAAAATGAACGAAATTTAAAGAATATTTTATAATGTCTAATGGAGCTGAACATTATTTTTATGTTTAGATGCATTTAAACTGATCAAATTTTATTTCAGAGAACAATAAAATTAAATTTTGTTTGATTAAAACCCTGCTAACATGGAAGTACCCAAGAATCATTTGAGGCACATAATGCTTTATGAGTTCAAGAAAGGAAACTCAGCAGCCGAAGCGGCTAGAAACATTCACTCAGTTTATGGAGAGGAATGTGTGAATGAAAGAACTTGCAGAAGATGGCTTGCAAAATTCAGAGGTGGAGATTTCACTTTTGAAGATGAAGATCGAACCGGACGTCCAGTTGAGTTTGATGAAAAGCTTCTTGAAGCAGCCCTTGAAGAAAATTCTGCTTTATCAGTTGAGGAATTGGCAGTGGTTCTCAGTTCAAACCATACAACTGTTCATCGTCATCTTCAACAACTTGGAAAAGTTCCTAAACTTGGAAAATGGGTGCCTCATGAATTGTCTGAAAACAACCTCAAATCCCGAGTTGACATCTGCTCTTCTCTCCACCTTGTTTCACCTTTTTTGGATAGACTTGTGACTGGCGACGAAAAATGGATCTTTTATCGAAATGTTAAGCGTTGTAGACAGTGCCTTGGTAAAGGGGAAGGACCCCAGCCGAGAAGGGAACTTCATGGGCAAAAGGTTCTTCTTTCAATCTGGTGGAATCACCAAGGAATAATCCACTTTGAATTCTTACCATACTGTCAGCAATTAGAGCGTTTGAAGCAAGCTTTGAGGGAAAAAAAGACCTGCTCTTAGTGAATCGAAAATAGTTGATGTTTCATCAGGACAATGCGCGACCCCACACATCAAGAATCACGTCACAAAAGATCGAAGAACTTGGTTGGGAGAAAATTCCTCATCCACCTTATTCTCTCGATCTTGCTCCTTCAGACTACCATTTGTTTCGTAGCTTACAGAATCATTTGGAAGAAACAGCTTTTGTAACACAGGAAGAGGTTAAAACTGACATTTGTGAGTTCTTCGAATCAAAGCCAAAAGAATTTTACAGTAATGGAATTAGTAAGCTTGTTAATAGATGGAAGGAAGTCATAGATAATCAGGGAAAATACATTGTTGATTGAATCTGTAATTAAATGTAACATTTGGTCACTTGTTTTCTTTATTCAAAATTAGAAACAGAAAATATAGGATGACTCTTCTATATATAATAATATTCATGTCTGAGATATTCTCGCCTATATAATATATATATATGATCCTCTTTCCCTGATATATATAATATAATATTCAAATGTATATCAATCGACGTCTCCAGATGCTTTGATCTATATAAGATCCTTATATTCATCTTTTCCTCTATCACTTATATATATTTCGCTCCTATATATAACCCCTTGCGTATTAGTGGCTTATATTGCTATATATATATATATATATAAATAAAAAAAACAAAACAAAAATCGAAAAACCCACAAGTTTTTCTAATATATAAAAAACATCCAATCCATAGTATAAATTTTAACCTAACATGACTTGATAAATCATTATTCATATATTATTTATATATATAGTTTCTTACTATTACTATATGAAGAACGATAGTTACTGGATGGTTTACTAGTAAAAATTAAAACATGGCATAGAAACGGAGAAATGGCGGGATCTTCAAGAATCGGCTTACGAACCAGATACAAATTTATAAACATTTGTATTCGAAAACTAATTTTGAAAAATATTAAAAAAAAAAAAAAACAAACAAAAAAACTTCTCGGCTTCTCGATTTGAAATAAACACAACTCTCAGTCTT
Organism: Acanthosepion pharaonis; assembly: GCA_903632075.3. Lineage (NCBI taxonomy): Eukaryota > Metazoa > Mollusca > Cephalopoda > Sepiida > Sepiidae > Acanthosepion > Acanthosepion pharaonis. The sequence goes on along the minus strand of CAHIKZ030001499.1, from coordinate 302,697 downwards.
CCAGTGACGTCATTGGAGCCAAAAATCCACAAAGTGATTTCAAACAAACAGGGACAAATATCACACTAAAAAATGTGTAATACTTGAATAAACTTCAAATTTTCAATTTGTTTTATTCAAATAATTACACTATAATTTTGTTACCTTTTAATGGGTGTATTTCATATTAATTATAAATTATATAATAACTATATTTACCTTTTTTTTTTCTAAATCCATATTAGTGGTCCACCAAATTTAAACTTATATATTTAGTGGTCCATGAAGCTAATTAGGTCCAGTAATCTTGTGATTGCTTCCCAAATATAAATAAAGGCTTTATAGATCTGTATATAGTTACTTGATTCGGGACCAGATGACATTGTTTTTTTTTTAATTATTTGATTCTGTAAGCATTTATTTGGGTCGGGAATAGTTTAGTCCATAAGCACTTACTTAGCAGGGGACCTATTTTGTTAAGTTGCCCTCTTCAGGGAATGATTTAGATTATTCTAGGCCTCGTCAACCAGAATAGGGTATTGCTGGCGTATTTGAAAACAGATATTCAAGACGCATTTTCAATTTCAATTCAAACTTCTTTCTAACAATAATTTTTTCGTAAGCAAGTTTATCCACTTGAGCAATATAATTTTATTTCCATTTATCGTATATGTATAATCTATTAAAAAAGAGATTTGAGTTTAAATTTGAATAACATGTCCTGTATTTTTGTTTGTCAAATCTGAGCCGTAACATTCAAACCTAAAAAGAAACAAGAGAAATTACATTAAATCAGTAATGAATAAAATTATTTCCTAAACCAGTCGTCATAATGGATGATCTTCAGAACAGTTTAGATATGAGGACGCCTTCTCATATAATTCAAAAAAGAATTATCCCATTAAAAAATCTATGCAATGAATATGCATACATCTATCTCACACCCTCACAGTCTATAATATGATTGGCTGGTGTCAAAAATAAATACAATCTGATGGGGAGGTACAGGAGGATGGTTATTGACTACGCCTATTGCCTATCATTTATCTATCTATCCATCCATTATCTGTTATCTATCTAGATTGTTTTAAAAGCGGTTATTTATTTATCTATCTGTCCACTTTCTGTTATTTAAATTCAAGAACTATAAGTTAACAAAACTAAAAAATGAATATGCATAAATCTTTCCCTCTCAAATGTAATATGTTTGGCTGGTGTCAGCCATAAATACAGACTGATGTTTGGCATTATTTCGCCTATGGTCTTCGCCTATTGCCTAAATCACTACAAAATGACCCGTTCATTAAGAAAAAGCTTGATTGTCCCACTCGATTACAGTAGCTTGAAACCAAACTTTGCTACTTCGAATTGTCACAAATATATCCCTTTCCGAACATATCAAAAACAAAAGAACTTATCGTAACATATAAAAAAAATTAAGTTTCTCACGCAAAGTAATTATTATTTTACAAAATGATTTAATGTTAATAATTTTATTTTTAATTGTCTTTCTTATTTCTTTGATCTCATTTTGCTTACTTTTTTGTTCTAGATTTTTTTCTAAATATGGCATTTCTACAAACGACATTCTGTACTACTGAACAAAGATTTTTTTTCTCCATCAATTTGATGACGTCATCAATAGCTTTCTCTATAGTCTTCTTAATCATCCTTCATATTTTCCTCAAATTATCGGAAGAATTTGATTCTTCCTCTATTTTTCAACAATGCAAACCATTTTGAAAGTGATTCTACCGTTGAGGCTTTTTTGAAATCAATTAACGTCTTCATCTATCCATTCTCTTCAGTGAGAGTATCCAGTGGATGATCTTCAAACTCATCAAGTTTTTTTGATTTCATTCAGATTCTACAATCCTTGTTTGTTTATTTGCAAATTCAACGTATTAGGAACTTCGTTCAGTTTTTCAATAATCTCTAATTTCTGAATGTAACGTGAAAGAATTTTGTTTTCCTTTTTTTCCAGTTGAAATCCTTTTGTGCAAGACATGGGTTGAAGAATTTCAAAAGCTTAACTAACAATTGTCTGCAAAGAAAAAGAAAAATATTAAATGTAGAATATTCATACAACATCTAAATTAACATTGACAAGTTCGGATTTGAGGAACTTTTTCAAATCGTTTTTTCATTATTTAAAGTATCTTATTGTACTAATGTCCTCATCTTTTTTGTTCAGATCACAACGTTTCGACCGATGCGCCTTTCAGTCTTCTTCATGTGTCTGTAGCTCCGGCAACCTTCTGGAAATTTAGAAGTGTATCCTCATTCCACTGTCCATAACTAAGTTTTTCTTTTTTTTTTTTGAGTTCTTGATAGATTCTGCTTCGGTTGAGTCTGAATAATACTACCCAAAACAGGGATTGAACTCGCGGCCGGATAAGAAAGGATATAATCTGAGGCAATGGTAAAAAAGATTAGCACCAACAGATCGGTACTAACCGGAAAAAAAAACTAAAAGGAGTTACTTGTTTTTGTTTTTAATTTAAATTTTTTCTCTTGATTCTCTATTAAGAAGAAAAAACCTTTTCGCTTGAACATTTTATTTATGTTTTCTATATGTTTCCACTAAATCTTGTTAATTTAAAAATAATTAAAAATAGTTCGTAGCATCTAAAATAAGATTTAAAATTGCTGAACATAACTGGAGAACTATGCAAACAGAGTTTGAAAAGTTGGTATTCGGACTTATACAAAGTTAAAACTTAATTATTTTATTTTATATTCTATTTTTAACCCCCAGATTTTCCATCCCGCATAAGGTAAACCCTTTGAAAATTAATTGAAACAAAACGAATAATTTTGTTATTATTTACTTTTTTTCGTATTTTTCCAATGAAACATGATCCATTTCACATGTTAGTACTTCGTATGTCCATTCCACGCAGTCGTTCCTTGTAGATTGACCAAAGATTCTCGATTGGATTTAAATCTGGACAGTTTCAGGCCATTCTATAGTACTTTGATTTGATAACTGGTTAGGCTTGACAGTGTGTTCGTGCAGCATTACAATTTTTCGTACGCTTCCTTGCAGTAACGTCCATCGCAGACAATGGCCATATGACAACTAATCGACAGTCGAGACAATAGTGTTTGGGCGTGATAAAAATCTGATGCAATCACGGATGACATAATTTTTTCAAGGCCAAACAAATTTCATCATACACCCCGAAAATAAGTTCATATTACTGCACACACCTCTGCAAATGACCTAATCTAATAAAAAATAGAAATCGATTGCATCCTATCATCAAGTGGGTCTAAAATTGACCGTATGGTGAAAGAAAGGAAACTAAAGCGGCTGTTTCAATTAATTTTATCAAGGGTGTATGTATATATGTTTGTGCTGTGGCATCTGCGGGCCGCAACTAGACTCTCCAGGTGAGCTATCTGAAAGAAAGTTCGTTTTTTGAAATAATTTATTTGGAAGTCAGATTCTGTTTTTGTTTAATAGGAGTAGATAGGTTCTCCTATCGCCCGGTCCATACTTCTCACCCTTCTCTTGAACAGGAGTTGAGGCTCATCCCTTGTTTTCTGTTTAGGAAGAGATTTTCGGTTCCTTTCCTTTTCTCAGACCCTAATAGTGCTATCATGAATTTTTTGTGATATGTGTGGATGGTGGCAACGTCTCTTCACACTGAGGGTACCGGGTTGGCAGTTTTCTGGTTGCTGTTCCTGACTGGAACTGGGAGCCCGAACTCTTGCGTAGCATCTTGAGAGGGTGCTCTGATAAACAGTTGCATAATATCGGGGTTATTGCAGTGTTATGACGCGCATGGAAGGGTACCACTAGAAGCACCTCTGTTGTAGTCTGCGCCAGTTCCCTCCTACACATGTCACATTAGATGACCGACTGCTGCTATTAACCTAGGCCTTTTCTTACCAATACAACACATTATTCGTGGCATTCGTGTGAAATCGTTTCTCTTCGAAAAGTCTCAGGACATTCTAGCTGTCTGCGAATCTAACCTTGTCTTCAACTTTCTCTTTTCTCGATTCCTGGCTATCTTTCTGTCCTTAGAAAAGATTCTAAAGTTCACATGAATGACCTGAGAGTTTATGGCTTGAATACCCGGTCTATTCACACATGTGCCTCCGGCTCTCTCTACTTAACTCAGTCAGCTACCTCTCCTCTGTCTACCGTGCCCCTGCCTCTCAAGACTATTTCGTGCTAGATAGTATCTCAAATAATATAGACAAGGCCATCTCCCTACACTCGTTTGCGAACATATTCGTGTTCGTTTACTTTGATGTCCACCATACCAAGTGACTTCAACTTCACTGTCACTGACCTCCTTGAACTTTTCAATCACTTAACCCCTCACACAAGTAGTTGATTTTCCCACGCGTTTCCACAGTAAAACTGACGGACACGCTTCTCTTCTTGATCTCTTCTCATCCTCTATCCCTGACTCTTATCGTATTACGCAGCTCTGCCCTCTTGGCAACTCTGATCATGCGGTAGTATCTGTAAACATCTTCAGCTACTTTGAGCCAAATGACAACTGAGTTTCACGATATGCAGTCGTCGTCTGCCACGCCATAGCTTGAAACTCACATAGCGTTTGGTTGGTTAGTATTACGGCTCTGTCTTCATCTAATATTTAGAATGATTTAGCCCATTAGCTTTTTTTTGTAGATAGATGTCTGCCTTCTTATTGGGCCTGTACTGGCATCTAGGAATACATTCACTTTCGCACCACCATAACATAGCTTCCCTGTTCATTTTCTGTAAATACTTTGATGGTATGAACTTTCCTCTATGGAACCTAGTCTTTATGAATTTCAGTGCAGTACTAGATTGGCGGAAAGGTCTCATCAGTTTACAGTTAAGGCTAGACGTAACCGTAAGTTCTATGCTAACAGTTTCTTTTCTCGCACTTCTTGTTTGTGGAAATCACTTCCGGCTTCTTGCTTCCTAGTTAACTTTGATCTTTAAAACTTTAAATGCAATGACAATCGTTATCTTCTATCTTCTTAAATCCTCTTCTTTTATTGTCCTTAATAGTATATTTTTCTCATATTTCCTGCTTACGGCCACATCAGGTTGAAACACCGGTTCCTGTATGATTACCGAAGTTAAGCAACGTTGAGCCTTGTCAGTACCTAGATTGGTGACCATTTGGGAATACCAGGTGCTGTAAGCTTGGATGTGCAGGTTGTGTAATGCATAATGGCTCTGAATTCTTAATCGAAGAGCCGAATTTCAATTCCAATTGGGTTCGTTATATTCACTTACGCGAAAATACCCTTTGGAATGGTATGAATCCACTCCTTCCCACCAACTATGGGTTAAGTAGTAAGATTTTTATCACTAAACTTTTTTTTATTGTTTCCTCTACTTACAAGTGTATTTCTTATATTCTCTAACACTCCGCAACGCCTTGCATCTTAGTGGCTTTAGTGCCTTGTTTCAGGTGAAATTATTAATATACCGGCTGTAACAGCAAAATTGTCCAAATCGTGTAACAGCATCCGATAATTGTCCAGCCCACAAAATGTTTAATATCTAGAAAAAAGAAAAAAAAATAACTTGTCGTAAGAATCACTGAAAAAGCCTTTGAGTTGTTGAGGGAGAACGAAAACAGTTCAAAATCGTTTTGTGCCAGACCGAATATGTCTTCCTAACTGAGCAATGGTGAGAGGAAAAAATTATTTAGGGCTTCGGTAATGGTACCAACATTCATACTCTGGCTTCCAACTTCAAGTCCATTCAAGAACCATCAAGAGAATGGTGAGAATGTTTAAAAAAGGTGGAACAGTAGAGAGAAAAACTGGATCAAGAGGTCACAATAGCAAGAGAGAGATCATCATTTCAAAATAGAGGCCAATAGTGTTATAAAAACCTTGGAGAATCTCAGTAAGATATATTTAATGATTTCTAAGATATAAAGTCTCAAATCTTAATCTAACAATTGGACAATTTTGCTATTACACTATTTGGACAATTTTGCTGTTACACCCGGTATATATATATATATATATATATATATATATATATATATACCGTTTATACGGCTTTGAATTCGGTTAAAAAAAAACAATTAATGTACGCCAACCTCTTCAGCAGATTGCTTCGGGCAGTGTGTTTGACTCGATTGGGAGCTATTCGCCCCTGTTTGGATTATTGATCTGACAAAAGTCTTGGTTCTTGCCAAATCGCTTTTACCCCACTTAGTGTATGTTACCAAATTTTATTCTACTACAACTAACATACCGAGGTTGTTACGAAATTAAATTAAGCCTGCTAGATATCGAGCCATCTACAAACATAAAATGGGCCAAGACACGCAATCTTGTATATTGATTATACACTTATTGCTTAACTACGTTTTCCGACCCGTTTATTAGAGGATATTAATGGCCTTAATCTCTACACTTGCCTTATCTCTTTTCTCCGTTCTCTATACAAGCCCTTAACTACTTTTAAAAGTTAGGTTCATTGTTATCCGAGAGACCTGCCAATCGCTACTGATAACGGTACCCGCCCTCGTAGTTCAAAGAGAAGACGTTTAGTATGCCATCCCTGCAAGGAGACAGAACATGGCTGCCCTGCAAGAACAAACCCCGGGACGCCTAGTTACGAAGAAAGAAAGCTTCAGTCAGTTTCCCCTTGAGATCATCGTGATGGTGAGCGGTGATGATTCATTTGCTAGCCAACCGCTAAGGCTCCATAAAAGCAGACACATTTTCTGGGAAGATGCAGGGCTTGTTCGTGCCATAGGGAAACCGCTGCCAGAGCAGTACCTCCTCATTGCACTAAAAAGGTGGGTCGGTAGGAATACTGATGCTCTAGCGCAACCGGCGGTTATGGGAGCTGGGCAAATTTTTGCTTTGGCCCGGGTGTATGTTCTCGAGTACTTCGCATGAAACCGACCTTGTGTCACATCTTGTCACAGTGGGGAGACGAATAAATACCAGAGCTAGACAGTACGCAATGTTAACCACACGACGTGACTCTCGGGCGTTGCCAAGGATTTTTGTCCGTGTTACCCAGCAACGTTTCAATTTCGTTTGTCCTTGTTTGTGTTCCCGGTGTGTCGGCTGCATTCTTCCCGTATGTGTGGTGTTCCCAGGTGAAAGTCTTGTTCGTGCCCTGCTCGTCCTGACCCCAGTGTTTGATTTCGGTGCTGCTAAGTTTTCCCTTCCTTTTCGTTGGTAGATACTCAACCTATAAGAAGAAAAGCCCTTTAAAGATACGTATCAATAGAAGTATGATTTTTAAAATAGCCAAGTGCGTTTTTTAAAGTACTTTCCATTGAATTACCCCCAAAAAAAAAAAAAAAAAAAATTAAACCTCATTGAGAAAAGGTATTTGCAAATAAAATCAGGGTTCAATATTTTTTTAATATTTAAGTATTTTAAAAAATTCTTTCGACTGACTCTTTATAAAACGTTGTGTCTTAATGTGGAAATCTATTTTCAAAACAACTCAGGAATCAGTAGCAGTGTATACAATTTATAGAACTAGAAATACCCCTGAAAACGTCACGGTTTTCCTATTGAAATTTCTGATGAATTTTAATTCTTAAGTTAATGCTTGAATAAGCTCATGGCGAGCTCTACGACAATAAAATATCCGCAGAAACCCCTCTATTGCATCGTTAAACATTTGAGCTGAACAACTTTAACAAAATATTGCAATAACAATCATAGATATGAATGCTGGTCGCTATTTAAGAAGTAAGGGGGTACAAATGAAAAGATTTGAAATTGGCAATTTTTTCCATCTATTTCAATAAAACAGCTGTTAAACCCGCCCGCGTTTCTTTCATTTTCGACTCAATGGGATTGCTGTATGTTACCAAGGATATTTATTTGTGTTACCCAGCCTCGTTTCAAATTCCGGTGTGTCGGCTGCATTCGTCCTGTATGTGTCGTGTTCCCAGGTGAAAGTCACGTCCATGCTCTCCTCGTCTGTGATCCAGTGTTTGATTCTGGTGCTGAGGAGTTTTTCGGATAGGTTGGTAAAGCTAAAACATAAGAAAATGTAGCATTTCTGTAGTTCTTAGGTTTTAGCTTTACCTTCCAGGGGATCAGTGAATTCTTCGGGTCGCAGTTGGCTTTGTGGTAATCTCTGGTGTTGCAGACACTGTTTAGGGAGTCGGGTCTGATCCTAACCAAGTTCAGCTTGGATACCTTGAGGATGCTTTGTGACAAGCCTCTTTCTCGGAATAGGTATTTTTCACATACAATTTGTGATAGCGACATTACTGTAGGGGGTCTTTGGCCATTCTCGTTCATTTTTCCTGATGCCATGGTGATCCGATACGTTCTGATAGCACTCTTAACCAATTCCAACCCTCGTCGCGTTGTAGTACCTCAGAAGGTAAATATATTCAAATTCTGGTCTTTGTATACGGGTCTAATTTGGTGTGTTAGTGCATAGATGCACACAAGGCCTTCATATGTAGAGCGGCGAAGGGTGACAATTCTCTCTGTGCTGCCTGCTAGATCCTACGGAGCAGGGTGTTCTTGAGAGCGAATCCAAATCCGTGGTGCCTGCATTCATTGATTTCTCTCTCTTGTCAGGCCTTCTTTATATATAAACTGTCCAGAAGTTCATTTAGCTCACGATCGATCACTGCAGTCTTGTGAGAGTCGTCATTTTTCTGAAGGTCATCAGACAGACCTGTGTGCATGGTTCGTACATTCCAGCCTACGCTACAAAGAACTAGAGTCTTCATTATTTTCCCATTTTACTGGTTAATTGGTGCATGATTATCGATCTGCTTGTTAAGCTAGCAGCTACACAAGTAGGCAGACTGTAACGGGTCAACACCCTAATCTTCGGTATTTGAGCAAGGGAACGCAGTGGTCTCTCCCACTGTCTCCTTTGAAATGGTACAGATTCTTAGGTTTTAACTTTACCTTTGAGGAGATCAGACATTGGTCAGTGTCGCAGTCTGTGCTGTGCTAAGCTCTGATGTTGCAGAGGTTGTTTAGGGATCTGCGTCTGATGATGACCAGATTCAGCTAATGCCAATGACTTCAATATCTCCAGAATGCTTTGTAACAAGCCTGTTCTAAAAAAGACATTTTTGTCACACACAATTTATAAATTAGCAGAATTCTAGGAGTCTTCTCCTATATGGTAAATATGTTTCTATGACATTTGACAACACTGTCAAGTTGAGTGTCTCCAGGGTGCTTTGTGTCAAGCCTTATTCTGAAAATAGGTGTTTGTCACATATAGTTTATGATGACAGCAGAATTCTAGGAGACTTTGGCCATTTTCATTCATTTTTCCTATACCATAGAAACCTAACATTTTTGGTCAGTACACTTGATCAGTGCCCACTGTTGCACTGAAGTCTCCTATAAGGTAAATATGTTCCTATGATGTTTGACGACGCTGTCAAGTTGAGCGTAGAACTGGTTTTTAACTTCGGGCATGGCTTGAAGAGTTGGTACATAGATGCACACAAGGTTTACAAAGCTTTTATATGTAGAGAGTCGAAAGGTGAGAATTCTTTCTATGTTCCCTGCATTCATCGACACTTTAACCCAGTCAGGAGAAACTGTAGCATTCTTCGTTTAGAGATCCACTGTCCTGTTTCCTGTAGAGCTACCATGTCATTTTTCAGTCTGTTTAGCTCACGATCGATCACTGCAGTCTTGTGAGAGTCGTCATTTTTCTGAAGGTCATCAGACAGACCTGTGTGCATGGTTCGTACATTCCAGCCTACGCTACAAAGAACTAGAGTCTTCATTATTTTCCCATTTTACTGGTTAATTGGTGCATGATTATCGATCTGCTTGTTAAGCTAGCAGCTACACAAGTCGGCAGACCGTAACGGGTCAACACCCTAATCTTCGGTATTTGAGCAAGGGAACGCGGTGATTTCTCCCACCGTCTCCTTTGAGGAGATCAGCCAGTGGTCAGTGTCACAGTCTGTGTGGTGCTAAGTTCTGATGTTGCAGAAGTTGTTTAGGGAGCTCCAACTGATGATGACCAGATCCAACTAGTGCCAAATGACCTCAAAGTCTCCAGAATTCTTCATGGCAAGCCTGTTCTCAAAAAGAGGTTTTTGTCACACACAATTTATCCTGATAGCAGAATTCTAGGAGTCTTCTCCTGATTCTCATGATAGCAGAATTCTAGGAGTCTTCTCCGGATTCTCATGATAGCAGAATTCTAGGAGTCTTCTCCTATAAGGTAAATATGTTCCTATGTCACTTGACCACACTGTCAAGTTGAGTGTTGAACTGGTTTTTAACTTCAGGTATGGCTTGAAGAGTTTGGGAATAGATACACACACAGTTTACAAGGCCTTCATATGTAGAGAGTCGAAAGGAGAATTCTTTCTATGTTCCCTGCATTCATTGACTCTTCACCCCAGTCAGGAGAAGGTGTAGTGTTCGTCCTTTAGAGATCCACTGTGCGGAAGTTCTGTTTCATGTAGAGCTATCGTCATTTTTCAGTCTGTTTAGCTGACGATCGATCATAGCAGTGATCACCTCACCGTCTTCATTGACTGGTACAGATTCTTAGGTTTTAACTTTACCTTTGAGGAGATCAGCGAGTGGTTAGTGTTGCAGTCTGTGCTGTGATACGCTCTGGTGTTGCAGACGTCGAGATTTGCGTCTGGTGATGACCAGGTCCAGCTAGTGCCAATGACTTGACATTGGATGTTTCCAGGATGCTTTTTAGGCAAGCCTGTTCTGAAAATAGCTATTTGTCACACACAATTTATGATGATAGCAGAATTTTAGGAGTCTTGTCCTAGAAGACAATTATGTTCCTATGAGGGAATACGCTTGACGACGCTGAGCAGAGGACCGGCCTTTATATTCCTGTCGTGAGCAGACAGATATGATTTTTACATACGGCCGTACGAACGGTAAAGGACGCGAGATTGCAACCTCGCATCCATTGCGTTTCAAGATCGAGGCAGTTGAGTCATTCAACCTTTGCTACTGTTTATCTTTCAAAGTGTCAGGTTACAACCTGATTTTCATCCGTGAAGGGTTTTGGTGATAATGTCCTCTTGCCACATATCACCAGGCTCAACTCAATTCACCCAAAAGCGTGAATAAGATTTTAAAACAACAAATTTCAAGTTTGAATCTTTTTAAAATATTCTTTACAAAGATTTAGAGTAATATGAATGAATTGCTGAAATGTTTTCGGCTATACTCACTTACCAAAATTAGGATTCCAATGACAAAGATATGAGAATACTGGTTGTTTTAGGGTTCATTCCCTCCCCTCTCATTTTAGTCATCCATAGATTTTTAATTATCAATTTTAACATCACCAGATTTATATGGCATGGGGCGCATTTTGTAGGATCCCTTAAGAGGATGCGGTATTATGGTGTATGGTGGATTGATTGGTGACAGACAAGTTTTTATGGTGAATGTGGATATTGTAATGAGTGAATGGGTCATGAATCAGATTAGCTAGGGATAAGATAATTTAGGGAAGACCAGCCTCTACCCACTTCCCCTTTCGACCATGTTCTATAATTATTGTATAATTATACAGTAACTAGCAGCATGACCCGGCGTTGCCCGTGCTTGATTCAATAATCGTACGACTCATACAGCAATCGCTATCACTTGACTTAAAATATTTTTGCCCTTCCTTGCCTTTAAAGGAGTGCCCTTTGCCGTGCTGATGTTGCTACATGCCTTACTTCTTGCCTATCTCGCACTGCGAATTTTTTCTAAGCTCTATACTAAACATTAAATCTGTTACGAAAAAAGAACTAAACAAAATGAACACAAAACGATCAGCTTTAAAAAAAAGAACTCGTAACTGGAAAAACCGAATGAAAAAAGAATGTTAACAACAAATACTTTTTCACACGCAACCCAGTTCTGCGGAATCAGAATCAACGTTGAGTTTAAGCAAGCGAATAAGCCAATTGGAGTAAAGTGCCATGCAGATTTAAATTTTTCCCACTTTTGACGAATGCAGTTATCGATTTTTTTGCATGCTAGCATGCTAGTTAATATTCGTGTCAGTCAGCTGTTGGCTTTCACGCTGGCCAATAGAATCTTCCTGCCTATTCGTGGCAGCCAGCTATAGGCTCTCCCTCTGGCCAGTAGAAAATGGCCGCAAACTACGTGAAAACTGCCTTAGAAGCATGAAAAAATCGATTATTTCCACTATCGATGAGAGTTGGGAAATGCAGTGTCGGTCTTGGCCTTCCCGCTAACTTGGAGCATGTGCATGTAAATTTTGGTGCAAATCCGTCGAAATTTGCGGCCGTGCCTTCGTTACACACACACACACACACACACACACACACACACACACACACACACACACACACACACACACACACACACACACACACACACACATCCTGCCTTTTATAGATAGAGATAAATATAGATATGAGAATACTGGTATTTTGTGAGTGGGTCGGCCGAGAACTTTTCGATTACCAGGCCACTTCGTAAACGCTGGCGATTGATCTTATTTCATTGGCTCACTTCACGGACGGTTAAGTTGTCAAAAATGTGCCTCCGTTGGATTCTGTACGTTTTTGTGGACTCGACCAGAAATGGAATTACAAATAATTTATCAATTCGGGCTCGTTTGAGACAATTTAAATTAATTGTTTTCAAGGAGCCCAAGGCTTTATTTTAATCACCGACCTTGAAGATCCTCCGAGAGGATTGCTTTTTATTTATTTAATTTTTAATTCTTTCTTGTTTTGAAATTCTGTGTTATTAATTTCATGTAAAGATGAAATGGCGGGAAAAGGAGGAAGAAGGAGAGTTAATGGGTAGAAGAAGAAGAAGAAGAAGAAGAAGAAGAAGAAGAAGAAGAAGAGATAAGACTTAGAGAAAAGGAAAAAAGACAAGTGATAGAGAAGAAGCAGAAGAAGAAGAAAAAGTAGAAGAAGAATGGTAGAGAAAAAGAAGAATTATGGGGTAGAGAAGAAGAAGAAGAAGAAGAAGAAGAAGAAGAAGAAGAAGAAGAAGAAAGAGAAGAAGAGATAAGGGATAGAGAAGAAGGAGAAGAAGAAGATAAAGAGTAGAGAAGAAGAAGAAGAAGAAGAAGAAGAAGAAGAAGAAGAGATAAGGGTAGAGAAGAAGAAAAAGAAGAAGAAGAGATAAGGGATAGAGAAAGAAGAAGAAGAAGAAGAAGAAGAAGAAGAAGAAGAAGAAGAAGAAGAAGAAGAAGAAATAATTTAAATACTTCATTAATTAAGTTTTATTAAACGACACGAGAGACTAACAGAAGCTAAAATAAAATTTCATCGATATTTTGAAGGCCGGAAATTTATGAGTGTGAGGGTGCTAAAGATACACGACCCACGAATTCCGATGGCGACTCCTTAGTTAATAAAACGGTTACACGACATCGTGCATATTATTTTCCGAAGACAAGAGTGGTGACGTACACGACTAATTGATCACATCACCATGCACGCGATACAATTAAAATGTAATCCATTCTGTTAATTCATTAAAATTCGTTAGCGTTTGTTTCTCTTCGTTTGGTCAACAAACATTCGGAGTTTTTCTGGGCTGATCTTTCAGCAAAGGCAGGCGCTTTCGTTTGGATCAATTTAAGATACGCAGTTAACAACGTGTTGATGGCAAACAGAAAGAAAACTGCTCCAACTGTTATAGGGGGGGTAATAAAAGGAAGTATTTAAAAACATAGAACGAAAATTGTGACATTGAAATCCGAAATTGAATTAAAACAGCGAGAAATGCCCTCCGAAAACGAAGCAACTTATTAAGAAATATGAAACAAAGAAACGACTGCAAAACTGTTATGCAGTATAAGTGACTGCTGGGCAATTTCTTCCCAGATGAAGATGAGACTTGAAGCAACAAACAGATCCAGAGAATCGAGTGGGAGGAGCATGGAAGCAATGATGTCGTCTTCAGGAAAATGTCGATTACACTTACTATCAGAAAGATGCAGTTGAAATTTCTAGGATACATAAAAGAGGAAAGAAAGCTTGGAGAAATTGACACCCACAGGATGATTTGAATGTAAGAAAGTCAGTGGGAAATATCAAGTAAGCTACCAAACAAGCTCGTGTAAATGGATAAACATTGCTGAGAGCTAGAAAGGAGAGGCGGTTGTGGAGAGCCATGATCGGCAACAACCTGAAGAAGAATGCTGTTGCTTATCAAGCCGAGTGCGATGCAAAAACACAAAAATGCGTAAGAAGTAATGGCCTTTGAGAACAGTTTGCAATTGCCACATGAGACCAGATTTGTTACAGTTGCTACATGGATATAGTTTACAGTTGCTACGTAAGAGCAGCTTTCTTAAAATTGCTACATGAATGCAGTTTATAATTACTACATGAGACCAGCTTTCTTACAGTTGCTACATGGATACAGGTTACAGTTGCTACTTGAAGCTGCTTCTTATAGTTGCTACATGGTTACAATTTACAGTTGCTACATGAGACCAACTTTCTTACAGTTGCAACATGGATTTACCAGATTTCTTACCATTGCTACATGGATACAGTTTACAGTTACTACATGATAGTAGCTTTCTTGCAGTTGCTACATGATTATAATTTACAGTTGCTACATGAGACCAGCTTTCTTACAGTTGTACATGGATTTACCAGCTTCTTACAGATGTTAAATGAATGGAGTTTACTACATGAGAAAAGCTGTCCTACAGTTTTTACATGGATACATTCTGCAGATGCTACATGCGACCAGCTTTATTACAGTTGCTACATGCATACAATTACAGTTACTACATGAGACCAGTTTGCTTACAGTTGCTGCATAGTTCCAGTTTCCTGTTGCTACATGATGTCAGCTTTCTTATAATTGCTACATGGCTACAATTTACAGTTTCTACATGACACCGGCCTTCTTACAGTTGCTACATGATTACAGTTTATAGTTGCTACGTGGGGCCAAATTTCCTACAGCTGCTACATGGATATAGTTTATGGTTGCTACATGAGGCCAATTTTCTTACGGTTGCTACATGCACACAGTTTACAGTTGCTGCATGAGACCAGTTTTCTAACAGTTGCTACATGGACAGGCCCCAAACGTTTACTCGGTTCATCTGAGTCCGACAAAAAAATTACAAATGAGAGACACTGATTAGTCGTCAAACTCAATGCAGTAGCAATTCTCTTTGAGAATAACTTTTTAAGCCTTGATCTATTCATAGAACTTAGCAAATGATTACTTCAACTGATCGAGCTCTAACAGTTCAATTAGAGGAGGAGCTATAATATTCAATCAGGTCTGTAGACTGCGTTCAATGATGAAAATTTCATGACTCGACGCTTGGTGTTGATATCAGTTTAATACTATTTTATATATATATATATATATATATATATATATATATATATATATATATATAATTTATTCAACTAATTATGAAATAGCCATTTTGTTTCGACACTTCTTGTTTCTTGAATTGATTCAACACCATCACTTGATAAGACACCAAAGTGTTGAAACAAAATGGCTGGCTTTTTGTAGTGATTTTATAACATATGTATGTTATAATTTTCGAATAAATAATTATATTTGAAAATAAAAATTATTGAGCACTCTTTTAAGAATAGTATTTTGGTTTAAATATTGGAATTTATTCCGTATACAATAATCCTATACTTTATATATATATATATATATATATATATATATATATATATATATATATAAATAGTTCTATGGATATGAGTTTGTGAATTTTCATTCATTTTTTTTGGAATCAAAGAGACAAACTGAAAACTGGTTTAATTTTAAAATTGCATTAATTTATGCTTGTTTGACTATGTTTGTTGGTGGGAAGGGGAATTTTTCCCCGTGCCTGTTCGGAATGACGTTCTCACACATATAGACACACATGCATACAGGTGTACGCATTTATATATATAATTGTGTATTTAGTCACCAATCGCTCTTTTATGTAAGTTTCCTGAAAGACGATTGATAAGGTTATTGATTATTTAATTTTCCGTATTACTTTTCTGGACATAAAAAGTGTAAAACCTTTCCGAATATTCTACATATCCGAGCTCTTTCGACTGTTCTATTAGTCATCATCGAGGATTTTTTTTTATCTTTAACTGAATGTGTAGATTTTTATATAGGTGTATCTAGAATGATGAGAATGTTTACTGTTAATTTTACAAACACGGTCATCGCGCAATGGACGTGTTCATGTTTATTGTGTAGATGGCATGGTTAGTCTTAGCTTTGAAGGTCAAAAGATTTTCCACGGAAATAACGATAGAGAAACGATAGGCTTGCAATGGTTTATCTACAGTAAAGTGGTTTATAGGGGATCAAATACTTCAACGCTTAGATGGCCACATAAACGCTTTTAAACCGTGTCGAGGCTGGAAAGGGATGATTTAAGAGTTTTAGCATAGATATCACAGCAACACTCCGTATTTGGTCTAACCCGGCTTCAGGATCCTTCAGAAGCCGACCATTTTTCCAGAGTCTTTGCAATGGAGCGTATAAATGAGTTCCACTTGAGGTCAAGGAGCTTGTTTGTGATCCACTCATTCTGATTGGTCGGGGTAATCAGAATCAGCTCGGTTTGCTAGCTTGCTTTTGGAGGTATATAGTAAGTTTTTTTCCTCATTAAGTTGCTTGAGTTTAATCAAACGCGAGATCAGCTGGCAGGACGTCTATTTTTTTTTTTGTGGGGTGCATCCATAAATTGTTCTATCATCTGCATAGATATTTACTTATAGTCTGATAACTTTATTATTTTAAAAAAAATATAAACAAAACCGAGTATTTAACCCTGTGTGACGCTTGAATTGATCTCATCTGATCCAGAATGCTGACCATTGGCAACAACCTTCAAGGATCTACCTAATAGAAAGGACTTGATGATAGCGAGGTCTCTTAGTCAGATTCCGTAGCTGGAGAGTTTGCGTAACAACAGTCTATGACACACCTTGTCAAAGGTTTTTACTATATACAAGGCAATCGCTCTCGTGAATAATAATAATAATAATAATAATAATAATAATAATAATAATAATATATTATTTATTGGCTTACTAACTTACATGGAAACAACAAATGACTGGATGATAAAATTAGTGAAACAACATGAAAACAGAAAGAAAAAATATTCAATAATAAAAGAAGGCAGTAAATACAAACAACATTTACATTTAGTAGATTCTGTAGTAAATCAAAACAGAAGCCAAGAACCAACTATTGCAGCAAAAGATATGAAAAGAAAGCCAAGGATAAAGCCCTTGAACAGATGAAACAACGCTGGCAAGACAAACCTCTGCATGGCCAATATCCAGAACGTGCAAATAAACCCAATGTTGATAAAGTTAATACTCATCGATGGTTACGAGCATCTGGATTAAAGTCTGAAACTGAAGGCTTTATTCTTGCAGCGCAAGACCAGAGTCTTTTCACTAGGAATTTTCAGGCAAATATCATACATAATAATGTGGATCCAAAATGCAGGTTCTGTGACAAATACCAAGAAACAATAGACCATCTAATCTCAGGATGTTCTATACTTGCCCCAAAATGAATATAAAAATCGTCACGATAGAGTGGGGCAATACTTACACTGGACAATGTGCAAACACTTTGGAAAATGTGTAAAGCAAACACTGGTATGAACATCGGCCAGCGCCGGTTACAGAAATAGAAGATGTCACCATTCTATGGGATTATACCATCCACACAGACAGAAAAATTGAAGCAAATAGGCCGGACATTATTGTCAAAAAACCAGAAAGAAAAAACTTGCCTACTAATTGATATGGCTTGTCCAGCGGATTGTAACATAGCAACCAAGGAATTTGAAAAACTATCAAAATACAAAGACCTGGAAATTGAAATAGAAAAAAAAAATGTGGAAATTGAAAACAAGAATAATACCAGTGGTAATAGGTGCACTTGGAATTATAAAAAATGGAACAAAACAACACATTGAAAGAATCCCTGAAAACCCCAGCTTAAGAGACATACAGAAAATTGTCTTATTAAGTACAGCACACACACTAAGGAGAACTTTGTCTATGTAACGCTAGCAACTTCATCGGAGATAAAAAAAAAAAAAAAAAATAACATGAAATGTGGCCATAACAACACACCACGACCTGCCTTAGGTCTTTCCGCAGACTTGGTAGGTAGTGTGTCCATAGCAGAAATAATAATAATAATAATAATAATAATAATAATAATAATAAAACAAGCTGACGTAGACATAAAACAAGCTGACGTAGACAAAACCCGTACCCATCAGTGGCTACGTAGTGCAGGGTTGAAAGCGGAAACTGAAGGTTTTATCCTTGCTACGCAGGACCAATGCTTGCTAACTAGGAATTCTCAAGCACATATACTAAAATATTGTGTCAGCCCAAAATGCAGATTCTGTGATAAATATCTAGAAACGATTGATCATCTTGTATCAGGTTGTACGGTGTTGGCACTCACTGAATATAAAACCCGACATGACAGAGTGGGCCAATATCTGCACTGGAAAATCTGCAACTTCTACGGGAAGGAAACTGAAAGAAACTGCTATGAACACCACCCAGATCCGGTTGCGAAGAAAGGACCTGTTACAATTCTATGGGACTACACAATACACACTGACAGAACAATCAAGGCCAATCGGCCAGATATTGTTATTAAAGACCACAAACAAAAACGGTGGCTCCTTATTGATATGGCAGTCCCTGCTGACTGCAATGTATCTTTGAAGATATTCAAAAAGTTGTCAAAGTACAAGGACCTTGAAATAGAAATCTCGAAAATGTGGCATATGGGAACATCAACAATCCCTGTTGTAGTTGGAGCCCTAGGACTGATTGGAAAAGATTGCAGTAGACTAATTGAAGGGATTCCTGGAAGTCTATGCCTCAAGGAGATACAAAAAATTGTTCTGACAAGTACAGCCCACACCTTACGAAGGGCTTTATCTATGTAATTTAATTTTTTTTTTTTTTTGTCAGTGGAAAGTGTCATGACGCCATTTCTAACCTTAGAAAATCGGAAAGAAATGTGTAAACGCCAGAAATTAAAGAAAATAATAATAATAAGAAGAAGAAGAATAAAGAAAATATATGTGGAAAATATAGCGATTGAGAGTAGCCGATCGGTTTTCTACTTGGGGATCTCCAATGTCGATCATATCATGCCTGGTTTGCGAACCTCGAGGCGGTGTAATGGTTAGCAAGCTTGTCTCGCTAAAACAATTACGGCTAAGTAGTGAGTTCGATCCTCACTGGGTGCTCCATACTTTCGGCCTTGTGCCACATCTAAGTTAAGCTTGGAAAATCACTATATCATGCCTTGGTTGAATGACTGCGATCACATGTCTAAGAATAGCGAACAAAGGAATCCTAGAGAATGAAGATATCAAGCGGTGAGTTGGTATTGACCGTGCGAATTCATCCCAACGGGGATCCATTTTTGTTTGTGGCTTCTAACAAAAATAACTAAATTGCAATATAAGGCTAACAAAAAAAATATTAACAATCGTAATAACAAAAACCATTTTCAGTTAAAGAGAGAAGAAAGAAGAAGAAGATAAGAAGAGAAAAAACAAGTGAGGCAAATATTTGGCGGGAAAGTAAAAGTGGTTAAAGCCAAAATTGTAAAGAAGATTAAACTAATCACCCTCTTAAGGAAGAGTCATTGTTTTAAAAGAATATTTAATGCCCAAACATTTAACGCTATGAAATCAACTTCCAACTTTATCAGTTATGAGGAAGCCTTTTGTGCGCATGCGCTAAGATAATAAATTAAGCGGTGTTTGTTTATTTTTTTTTTTTTTCGTTTTTAATATGGCAGATAGAACAATACGTGTTACTTGTGGCGTCCTTAAAATTTTGACATGCAAGTTTTTTTTTTATTAATGAACAATACGATATTCAAAATTTGCTAAAATGTGCTTTTATAAGCCTTAAGAAATATTCTTACAAATACATTAAATAATAGTTTTTAATTTGAATGAGAGAAGAAGAAGAAGAAGAAGAAGAAGAAGAAGAAGAAGAAGAAGAAGAAGAAGAAGAGGAGGAGTAGGAGCAGGAGCAGGAGGAGGAGGAGAAGGTTGTGGAGAAAATAAACGTAGTGAAAACGGTGAAATTGAATAATAAAAAATAATATAATAATAATATCAAAATAATACTAAATAATATCAGAATAATATTACTAATTATTATTATATCAGCATAATAATAATATGATAATAATATCAGAATAATAATATACAAATAATGTCAGAATAATAATAATAATAATAATAATAATAATAATAATAATAACACAACAATATTGTATTAGCACAGTAATTAGAATAATATTTCTAATTATATATAATTATTATTTTTATTTAATATAATACTTATAAAAAATATTTCTTTCTTTTTGTTCAGATGCTAATCCCACATTTTAATTGTTAAATATAATGTTTTGGGAAATATAATTTTTTTAAAAAGTTTTTGAAGGATTTTTAAAAGGGTATAATTTTTAAAATCTATAATCCCAACGTATATAATGTTTAACTTCGCCAGCATTGCTGTAAGCAGATATATTTTTTAATTCAATTAACGTAACGGTTACTCCAAACTCAGCATCTGAAGAGTGCGTTTTGCATTTGCATGATATATATATATATATATATATATATATATATATATATATATATATATATATATATATATATATACTAGCAGCATGGCCCGGCGTTGCCCATGCTTGATTCAAAAATCGTACGACTCAAACAGCAATCGCTTATCACTTGACTTAAAATATTTTTTGCCCTTCCTTGCCTTTAAAGGAGTGCCCTTTGCCGTGCTGATGTTGCTACATGCCTTACTTCTTGCCTATCTCACACTGTGAATTTTTTTTCTAAGCTCTATACTAAACATTAAATCTGTTACGAAAAAAAGAACTAAACAAAATGAACACAAAACGATCAGCTTTAAAAAAGGACTCGTAACTGGAAAAACCGAATGAAAAAAGAATATTAACAACAAATACTTTTTCACAACGAACCCAGTTCTGCGGAATCAGAATCAACGTTGAGCATAAGTAAGCGAATGAGCCAATTGGAGTAAAGGGCCATGTAGATTTACATTTTTACCACTTGTGACGAATGCAGCTATCAATTTTTTTTTGCATGCTAGCATGCTAGTTAACATTCGTGTCAGTCAGCTGTTGGCTCTCACGCTGGCTAATAGAATCTTCCTGCCTATTCGTGGCAGCCAGCTCGGGGCAGTAGAAAATGGCCGCAAACTACATGAAAGCTGCCGTAGAAGCATGATGGGAGTTGGGAAATGCAAAGTCGGTCTTGGCCTTCCCACTAACTTGGAGCATGTGCATATAAATGTTGGTGCAAATCCGTCGAAAATTGCGGCCGTGCATTCGTTACACACACACATCCTGCCTTTCATATATATATTTCCCCCTGAAATGGCGCAAGGAGACCTACGGCAAAAAAACGTCCAGAGCGAGAGTTAAAGGGAGATAACCGCGGATTCAAACTTAGAACATTATCATTGATAACTCGCTCCTCCAATTTGAGGACATGAGTTACTCTATTCTTAATACTTGATATAATGCAAAAATATCACATTGATAAAATCGGTCAATAAGTTTTTATAACTATTTATACTGTTTATACTAACTTGATATCATGCATGCAATTACAATTAATCCATAATATTTTAAATTTTTAAATCCTATTTATTTTTTGCATATGGATTTTTTGAAACTGCTTCTAAATCTTTGATTTTCTTTCAATCATTCTGCCTCACCTGCTATCCTCTTCCGCCACACCTGCTAACCTCTTCCGCCTCACCTGCTATCCTCTTCAGCCTCACCTGCTATCCTCTTCCGCCTCACCTGCTATCCTCTTCTGCTGCGCCCATGAGGTACGCCGTATTATATGAGGACACCTGTGTTAGAGTAAGAAGTCACTGAGAAGGACTACTGCATCAACGCTTCTAAAACAAAATCTATAACCTATAACCAACGTATAGATAACGTCCTGTGCTTCACTAAATGCGAAGGAAATTAAATCTGTGAAGGATTTTCATTTTTTTTATAAAGTAAGATTCAACTTGTAGAAGGTCCGGGGGAGTTGGTGGCACTCGAGGAAGCGTGTTACGTTAAGAGGTAGTTTAATGGAGAGGAGAGGATGATAACAGTTAACTCTTGACTTGAACAGGTTATGATTGTAGTGATCGGGGAAACATCCTCTTGGGAGTCTGTTGCACAGGGCAGTTGTGCGCGGGAAGAAGCTGTCTGAGTGGAACTTATTTCTCGTCGATGCAATACAGAGAGAATGTGGCTAGTTTGTTACTATCTAAGTATCATGGCGGGTCCTAGCCGAGAAAGTCAGACCTGGTGAAACCAGACGGAACCAAGTGATGCACCTCGCCCGAGCACCTTTCCATGGTAGTAGCGATAGAGCAGTGAGAGACTCGACACATCCCACCTGTGAGAGAGAGAGAGATAGAGAGAGAGAGGTTGGAGTGTGGAAAATAATTCACCTTTAACAATGACTCGGAGACGCCTTTGAACTCTATCAAGACTAAAATGTGAATTCTGGGTAGCTCCCGCCCAAATATGGCAACAGTACTCCATTTTCAGTCTCATGTGGCTCTTATAACACAAGGAGTAAAGTACTTACTGGGGCAGTAGATGGAGCCGATCATTTTACAATCTTTAGCGATCGATCGTATATAGAAATTCCACTTGAGTTTGCGTGTACGTTTGAGGCCCAATATCCTCTCTAAAAACGGTGTCTCCTTGAGGGGACATCCGTTTATTGTGAGCGGCAGTAGTTCGGGGTCTGGCTGGCGGCGGTGGAATACCTAGAGATCTATTTTGCAAGCATTAAAAATAATATGTGTATCAGAATAAGCAAAACCTACGGTACCCTTAAGAATATTGACCGGATATGAAAATCAGACCACCCCCCGGGGGATTAAATTAAGCCATTGAAACTATTCTTATCTGTGGTTCAACAGGTTGGATAATGACATCATTAATGGTGAAAACGCTAAATGGTACATACACGTGAATTAATAACTAAATAAATACGTAACGAAAGACGTTTCGCCTGCCTTTAACCTATGGAAAATATAGGTTATCTCCCCTTGGAGTCCATTTATCTGATAAAAATGAGACTCAAATTGTCTCGCGTGACACAGTAAACCGACTATCGTAGCAACTGACCTAGCAATGAAGTCAATACGGTCTTTCCACTTCATGTCAGCCGAGAACGTTAGCCCTAAAAGGCGCAACTAGTCATTTTCCTGGAGGTTAGCATCAGCCATACTGATGGAAGGCAGAGAGAGTTATTGCAGGTAGAAATTTCTTGCTTCCTTGCCACCTAGAATCGCCAAAAAAGTTAAAATGCAACGCCAATCGTCATCCTCTGTGTTCCTGAACCCTGTTCATTTAGGCTCCTTTCCCCCACGCCGCCACCCTTAATTCTTCTCATTTTCTTCCATTCCCTGTATCCCACCTCGTCCTAGTGGCATAAACGCCTTTCTTGGGAGAACTGATAACACACACACACACACACACACACACACACACACACACAATACACATCACAAACACTTATATATATATATATATATATATATAATGTATATTTTCTCGGGGTCCTCAACTTGAAAAGCTTCCTGCCAACACTGAACAAAATTTATTATGAGTATTATAGCAATATTTTAAAATGAATTTGAGTTGACTAATATTTAACACCATTTTGTAATTAACCATTCCTGGTTATCGCCATTAGACTGTGAAAGTTTGTTTATAAAACATCATATCCAAGTCGGTTAATCATATATATATATATATATATATATATATATATATATATATATATATATATGCTTGACAAATTGAAAAAAAATTTTCTGACCCGTTTCATCCGTTGGGATTTCATCTGACTGGGCTTTGTTGACGTTGTCACTTCTACATATGCGCCCGAAACGAGAGACGCTGGTAGTTTCAAAATTTTTGAAAGAATAATTTTCAATCTCGTCAAATTCATCTGCATTCGTTTTCTTTTTTATATTATGTGGGAGGTATTTCTGGAAGGTATAGTTGGGAGGTATTTCATCTCCATCCATGTATGCCGATTTTGGCACTGAAATTCAATAAGGAGTGCTGAGTTCGGATTCAACTCAATTTTCTTTCGTTCACTTCGACCTAATGACCTTGAAAAAGGCACGAATCCGTCTTTCTCCAGCTATGATTTAAATGGTGGTGCTCTGTTGGCTTGAATTAGCAAGCAGTCTAGGATAAGAACACCTAACACGCAAGGGGTTACAGAGAATTGGAGCTAGAGCAAATAGGAGTGATAGAGGAAAGGATGAAGAGAAGGTTAGGGGATAGATCAGGGCATCTGGAGATGTCGAGTGCCATTACATTTGAATAGTTGGAGATTATAGCTATCAGGGAAACAGGAAAAGGGGAGGGAGTTCCACAGGCGAGAGGTGCGAAACATGAAGCTATTGGAGTAGAAGAGACAGCTACATTTAGGAGTTTCGACAGTGAAAGAGTGAGAGCGAGATGCCAGCTTAATAGAACGCTTAAATTCATGATGATTTGGAACCAATGAAAGCAGCTCATCGGAGCAGTTACCGTGAAAGTATTTGTAAAAAAGACAGAGGGAGGCGACGGCCTGTCTGTGAGAGAGCAACTGCACACGAGATGCCAGATCAGAGCCAATTACGTTGCATATCTGTCTCTGGATCTTATCAAGAACCTTGAGACAAACATAAGGGGCACCGGACCATATATGGCAGCAAGGGCGAGTGGTTGATTTGTAGATTTGAAGGATCGATTCCGGGGAGAACAATTTCCTGGCGCGGCATAGGGAGACAACGAAGCTATTGACTCAATGTATTTGTTCCATCTCAGGTCAGCAGTTAATGTGAGGCCGAGTAGTCTCAAAGAGGAGCTCTCGAGAAGTTGAGCGTCAGACATTCTAATGTGGGAGGGGGGCAGGGAAAATGCAGTGTATATAATTTTGTGTGGGCATCTTTTAGTTCTAGCTATTTTTCAGATCATTTTTGAATTATAGCAACAATACAAATCCGGAGATTATTTTTTATTTTATTTCTGCAACCATGCTGTTTTCTGAAAGGTCGTAGAACTTAAAACGACCTGAGCGTCTCAATAGAAGGCAACGATAATAAATCTGAAAGAAAATCTACTCAACAATTAATGATGACTTATTCATAGATGCGTTTCGCGCAATTAGAGATTATTGATTTTATATGATTTGTGGAGACCATCTCCCGATTGGGCTCTGTCAACTTGTAAAGATATGATACCTATGTTTTGGGGATCATTATCGTAATTAAAATTCAAACAGTTTCTGTCTTCTTGTATGTTTCGATACCGTCGATATCAAATCCTGAATTTTGCACGGTCTTGCAAGACCACATATTGCCCGAGTCACACAACAAAAGATCATGACACTAAACATGGGAGTCTTTCCTTATTTATTACTCACTTAACCATTCTTAGTGGGAATGTAACAAATTTTCGTCTCATCTTCTGTCTGTGTCTATGATTGCTACGCCGTTCGCTTGACTTACGCAGCCTGTCCAGTTTAATTCTCCAACGACAACACGTACGCATGAATATCGCGACCATCAAAAAAAAAAAAGAAAAAAAAAAAAAGAAGTCGCCCCCTGACTTGAATCTTCTTTTATAACCACCGCCATTATTTTTTAAAAAAGCCCTCACTACCACCTGTCGTGTTTGCCACCATCGGTGTTTCATCCATCAAACCCTATACATAAGTTTCTCATTTCATTCATCTCAAATGGAAGAGCTGAGCTCGAATTACAGTCGAGTTCGTTGTATCCACTTACGTGCAAATAGTCTTGGTAAAGGTAAGAATCCATACCCCCACTAATAGATTAAATAGTAGGCTTTATGTCTGTGTATTAATATGAGTCAAGCTAAGGTCTTGTTAAATTTAAAACAGCAGGTCTTGTCGCACAATTCGTTACGAAACATTTACTTTCAACCGATGGCTATCAGTAATTGGAGTCAACTACACAGTACAAGAGCAAGAGACTCACACTGTGAGAAAGTAACGGAAGGAAGATTAATTATTATTTTAGACGAAGATGATAAGACAAAGAAAACTGTTGCTATAAAACTGACCATCCCACGCAAAGGAAAACAGAAGGAAAGAAGTGAGCCTCGTAGAACGGACAGAGTAGATGTTCGCTGAACTGTGTACCCACTTACTTAGGCTTTATTTCTACTTCGCTGGTTTATAGCAGTAAGTTACAAACCAAGAAGAAAATCTGGTTTATTGCTAGAAATTGTTTTGTTTTTCGTTCTTATTCTCAGTAAATTGTTATTGCAATATTCACTCTCAAAAAAAAAAAAAAAAGACGGATTTAAATGACCCCAAAACAGTTTATAAACCGTAAAAAAGCAAAAAAAAAGAAAAAAGAAAACAAAAAATACTAAAAACAAATCAACTTCCAGGTTCGGATTGTACAGTAGTCTAACAACCTACTCAGTTAAAAACTAGCCTGTAACATAAACCTCAACAATATCTTCAAACAATGACATGGCTGAGGAAGAGTCCTCTAAAGTGGAGCATATGATGCGTGCTGATGAAAATCCCCCGGGAAGGCAGCCGGCAAGATATAGACCGAACTGAAGAGGATCGCTCGGAACCGCGTCCGTTGGAGAGGCGTTGTTGCAGCTTTATGTTCCCCAAGGAATTAGGAGGCATAATTAATAATGATAATGAAAAAAAAGTCTTACATTTCAAAACAGGTTTCGGATTAAAATTAAAGATTTTTTTTTATTATTATTATAACCCAAAAACGGTTGATAAGCTGTAAAAAAAGCAAAAACAATTCAACCAACTATTTATCTCGGGCTTCGGTCCTAATGGGTATTCTTTTTTAAAATTTCATAAAGACTTTGTAAATGATTTAAAGTGTTTCACCGTATGGAGACAGAAAGAATTTTACGCTTGAATGATTAACAATTTGCCCAAAAGATGGGATTATATTCTCGAAAATAAGTAAAATGTAATTTGAGGTTATTGATTCAAATAACAAATTAATTAATTTAAAAAAATAATTTAAGGTTAAAAGATAATAAATAAAAATATTATCCCGGTGATATTTTTTTATTTATTATCTTTTAATATTAAATTAATTTTTAAAATTAATTAATTAGTTATTTGAATCATTAATCTCAAATTATTTTTTACTATATATATATATATATATTAAGACAATATATAAATTAAGAGCAAAAGTCATTTACCTCAAACGTTAATGCCAAACGGTTATCGTTTAAAGAACTGATTTGGTTTATGAAGGCCTTCACCAATTATTGATATAATTTTTTGAAAGGCAAACATGTAAATCTTCGTGGAACCAGTGGACATTTTTCATACAGGCTTCGTTGGGTACGTTGAGTATACTGAAGAAGATGCCGGGTATTTGCGTTACTGCCGAAACTATTTGAAGAAGGAGGCTGGAGAATATGACGACCGAAACGTTGTGCGTATTAAAAGACTAATAAGGAATAATTCTGTCATTTCAGAGGTCGTAATTCGGATCTTCGTGCCAAAGATCAAGATGAAACTAATGTCATTGGATGTCTTAATTTTATATTAATTTTTATGGACACTTTGGCATTCAAGTGTCCCGGGACACTGCTTTTTCTTCTCAATATGGTCTTGCATTTAGTAGTGATAGTAGTTAAAGTTACAATGCTTTTAAGTTTTCTCGAAGCATTTTCATTATAAGGGAAATTTTTTTAATTAACGATTATTTCGAATGAAGAAAAAGACAAGGAGCACACTACGTCCAAAGAAGAAGTCTGTTGTTTTAAGAGAAAACCAGGGATAAAGCCTTAAGATTACTTCAGAAAAGTGCGAAGCATTTTTAGGAACAGAATTCAAGTTGTTTTTCGTGTCTGTGTGTTTCTATGGTGTGATATTAATTACTGATTTCTGTAGTACTTGAAGCATCCAGCATTTTTGTGTTGCTTTTTAAATGCAAAGTATCCCCTATTCATGTATGGCAGCGACTGATGGTCAATCTCCTCACAGGTGAAGAAGAAAGTTAATCATTCAAGCGTGTTGTTCTTACACGGTAATACAATACCACATCTATTGCTTGATTCACCCAGGAAGCATTGAGGACAGGAGGGATAGATAATACTAATCCTCTTATAGGGCAGCGACTGATGGTCAATCTCCGCACAGATGAGTAAGAGATTTGAAGCAACAGGAATATGTTTTTTAAAATCATTTTTCTCCAAGCATGGCGGGAATGCCACTCGTACGCAGTGGTTTACAGAGAATGAAAGTAAGAGAAAAGACTGTGTATAGGGAGGATTGAGGAAAGGACAAAAGATGAATAGGATTCAAGAAAACGATAAATAGCGATTGATGCTGCAATTTTAATTTTTGAAGATTGTAGTTATCAGAGAAGCAAGTAAACGGAAAGGAGTTCAACAGGTGAGATGTGCTAGAAAAGAAACTGTTCAAGTAGAACATATATATATATATATATATATATATATATATATATACATAATTTTTGTCAAAAAAGATTCAGAATTTACCATTTTCATAATATTTATTGATTCTGAAGCTGTTAACTTGTGCTGTGAAATTACGATATTAATTCCAAATCCTTCTTTGATTTTAGCTTCTTGGAGACAGTATTTTTTAATCATTTCACCCCAAGTAAGGCATGAATGCCACTAGTACGCAAGGGAGTGAAAGTGAGAGAGAAGACTGAGTATAGGGAGGATTGAAAAAAGGACAAAAAATGAAGAGGGTTCAAGAAGACAGAAGATGGCGATAGACGTTGCATTTAAATTTTTATCAGAGAAGCAAGAAAACGGAAGGGAGTTCTGCAGGTGGGAAGTGCGAGAAAAGATACTGCTGGAGTAGAAGCGTCTGTTGCATTTAGCTATTCTAACAGTAAAATGGTGTGACCTACATGCCAAGCGCAATACTAGATTGGCGGCAAGCTCTCATCATTTTACAGTTAAAATCGCTAGATGTAACCGTAAGTTCTATGTTAACAGTTTCTTCTATCGCACTTCTCGTTTGTGAACCTCTCTTTCGGCTTCTTACTTCGCAGACAGTTTTGATCTTTAAAAATGTAAATGCAATGCCAATCGTTATATTTTGTCTTCTTAATTACCGTTCTTGTATTGTTCTCTTTCCTTAATAAGGTTTCTCTTTTTTTTAAAATATTCTTTCAGACTCAGTAACTACCTGCATCTTAGTTGCCTTTCTTGGGGTGTAATGATTATAAGATGCTAAGCCGAAGCAGTGTTCTAATTTAATTAAACAAACCTTGTCCTAAAAACATAACCTTTCTTATGGCTTCTTGCTTTATTGCATCGCATCTGTGGCAAATTCTCCTCGATGAAGCATTACAGTCGTCATTATTGTGATGCAAAATTGTAACATGAAATGCACCACGTAATTGTTCTGCCATTCTGATGTGACACCGAGTTGTTTGCGTTTGGAGGAGAGACATCATGGCGTCAGAAAAAGATACATTGCTTCTTCCTGTCGAAGTATACACAATTTACTGATATGTCATGTTCGCTTTGTATAGATTTACACCTAAATTAATTTTCCCCCTGTTTTCCAAACGAATTCACTAGTGCTGGGAATGTTACCGACAAGATAGGAACAAACAGAAACGTGTATATCTGAACTACGAAACTTACCTGTAAAATAAATAGCGAAAGCTTTAAAGAACTTTGTCTCTGAATGACTAACTCTACGCCACCCAATAACCCAGCGCCAATCAGAGAACGCCACGTCACAAAAGAAACCACATATTTTTTTGTCATTTTTTAAATTATTTTTTATGTTTTATTTTTTAATGAAGAAGAAGAAGATGATGATGAAGAAGAAAAATAAGAAGAAGAAGAAGAAGAAGAAAAAGAATAATAATAATAAGATGATGATGATGATGATTAAGATGATGATGATGATGATTAAGATGATGATGATGATGATGAATAAGAAGAAGAAAAAGAAGAAGAAAAAAGAAGAAGAAAAAGAATAATAATAATAAGAAGAAGAAAAAGAAGAATAGGAAGAAGAAGAAAAATAAAAATAAAAATAATAATAATAATAATAATAATAAGAAGAAGAAGAAGAAGAAGAAAAACAAGAAGAAAAATAAGAAAAATAATAATAATAATAATAATAATAATAATAAGAAGAATGATAATAAGAAATACAAGAAGAAGAAGAAGAAGAAGAAAAAGAAGAAGAAGAAAAAGAAGGTGATCGTATGAGACGTTCAGATAATTCCTAGTTTTGTATATTGATTTCTTAATTCCGTCTTCTGATCAGTTTCTATACCGGGGGCGCTGGCGAAGTTAAGCCGTGGAACGGTATAGATGGGATGTCTCCAAGCGCGTGGGCGTGGAAGACGACGGAGAGGCTGGGGTTGACAGGGTGCAAAAAAAAAAAAAAAAAAAAAAAGATGGCAAGAAACGGTAAGAAACAATAGGAACCCGTAAAAGACGACAAATACGTTTCGATTCGTTTTGAAAGTAGGACATTTAACTAAAGCATTATTGTTTGGAGGACTAATGTTTACCTAGATTTCATTTCCTTTTGTCGTAAAACGTACTTAATATTATACATCATCAGTGCTGTTTCGACTTGAAGGCACGCAGAAAATCAATGTGATTTCCCATCTTCGTCATGTATGCTCTTTTCCGAGCATGCTCATATGCTCAAGACCATCTTTTGTTTCTTTTAACACACACACACACACACACACACACACACACACACACACATATATATATATATATATATATATATATACATATATATATATAACAATACGTTGGTATATAATCCAAGTGAATCCTAATAATATAAAAAATTAAAACTGAAAAAGAACCACAAAGAGAACTCTCGGTGTATTCATTATAAAAGAGAGAATAAATTACATATTAAAAGAAAATTTTATTGACATTCGAATAGCTATTTCGACCATTAAGACTAATTTAAATAACTGGTCAACTCAAAGTGTCAAAAATAAAAAAAATTTTTCACATTGAAATTCTGTAAGTAAATATTGTGGGTCGAAATATTGTTCGAATGGGGTAAAAAAGATGCCTAAAGTTCTATGAAACATATATATATATATATATATATATATATATATATATATATAAAAAGATTTAAAAAAAATCTAAATATCAATTTTATCCCGACTTCGAAGTTTCTTGGTTAACTTTACAGTCTTCAGGGGTTTTGATTTTAAACGGTATATCTATTTTTTTTTCAATTTGTCCGAAAATTTTTTTCCGTTTTTGACTTTTTTTTATACGCGTTTCATTCATGTATTTAATGTCTTTTTAAACGCGCACGTTCATGAATTTTTGCTTTTGCTTACGTCTTCCATTTTTTCAGCTGTAAATTTTTCTTCCCAGTTGTAAATTTTTTCTTCGAAATTAAATTAAATATTTTTATGGTTTATGTGGAAGTTGTATTATTAATTAAACTGTAATATTTTTTTAATTTTTTTATTATTTTTTATGTTGGACGCAATCGTCAGGCCGCCTGACGATTACGTCCAGTAATGAAACAGCCTTTTACCTCTGAGTGTTCACTTCAATATTCGCTTTTATATTTATATTTACATACGCTCTATCTCTGATATTGAGCACTTTTCTCATAAATATAGCATCAAAAAAACTTATAATATATATATATATATATATATATATATATATATATATATATATATATATATATATATATATAGTAAAGAAAGTATAAGAATAAAACTTTTTTTACATCTAGCTATTTCAACAGTAAAACGGTGAGACCTAATTTCAACCTAGTAGTACGGTTAAATTCATGAAGTGGACCTTTTCAAAATGGAAAGGCATTTCACTATTTGAAATTTAAAAATATTTATAGAACAGATTCAGAGAAGTTAGTTAAATAGATATGAAATACGGGTACTGTTGATATTTTGCTGAAATCTCCTGAAGAGTGGAGCGAACGATTACGAAAAACTTCGGATACGAAACTCAGGAGTTGAGGTGGTAAATATAATATCTATCATTTCGTTTCGAAAATTGTATGCCTTTGGCCTTCGTCATTTATATTTATTTACCGAACTCTTTATTTATGGAATATCAAGAATCCAATCATCTGAAGAAGACCGGAGCGTACAACGACTGAAACGTCGTGAATATGGCAACGAAGGTGAGGAAAACAGTACGAACAATGTAAATAGTGTAAAAATTGAAATACCTCATCTCAGAAATGTCGAGAACCTGAGATGAAAAGAGGGGGCACAAGACCAAATATGGCATCAGTATTCAATGCAAGGACGAATGGTAGATTTGTAGATTTGAAGGATGGACTCAGGCAAGAAAAGCCTTCTGGCGCGACACAGAGAACCAACTTTCCTTGCGGTTGATGCAGCTATAGATTCAATGTATTTCACCTCGGGTCAGTGGAAAGCATGAGACCAAGAACGCGCAGGGAGACTCATTCGCGAAGCTGAGCATCAGCCATGCTGATAGGGAGGTTTCTCTATGGTTGGTAAAATGAGAGCTCTTTCGTTTTGGAGGCATTTCCTGCCCCAGTCAACCACAGATTGGAGGTCTTTTTTCGAGACCAACGGCCATATTACTTTGTCAGCAACGCCGGATTTACTACTGAGACAGGAGTAAATGGTAGTGTCGTCTGCGTAGATGCCGACTTGAGAACTGATGACATCAGGAAGATCGTTGATGAAGATCAGAACTGTGTATTCCCGGATTTAAGCCTTTATTGAAACCAGCGTTCGTATGAAAGAAAATGAACGAGGACCCATTTTAGGACGACCTTCATTTCACGGTTTGACAGGAATGATTGGATTTGATGTCATCATCCATACCGTATCACTGAATGCTATCATGATAGAAGGCCGGCATATAAATTTTTATATATATATATATATATATATATATATATATATATATATATATATATATATATATATATATATATATATATATATATATATATATATATATATATATATATATAAATATATTATATATATATATATATATATATATATATATATATATATATATATTATATATATATATATATATATATATATATCGTTTTTATAGAAATTTATATTCATTTAATTTTTACCTTAGAACCAAATCCATAATTTGTCATGTCCAAGGACACATGGCACAATGGATAAAGGCGTTGGTTACATCCAGTGACAGAACCCAAAGGATGTTTTTTTTTACCTTGTTAAGCCAGTGGAGAACTTGGAGAGGGAATTAACAGGAGATAACTGATAACTGACATCCATTAAACATGGAACTAGAACAGTCTACCCCAGTGAGCGAAATAAAGGCTTCAGTTCAACATTCCAACCACCTGAAGACGGTCGGAGCGTACAACGGCCGAAACATTGTAATAAATATGGCGACAAAGATAAGAACAATAGTACGAATAATGTAAACAGTGTACATAATAAATAGTGTAAATAATCTTTTTTGTTTGGAAGTAAAGTCTGATGATCCGCAATCCTTTTAAAAGGGCTGTGGTGAAATAATTTATTACATGGAACCATAAAGTGGTCTGTTTTTATTTAATATATATATATATATATATATATATATATATATATACCGGGCTTAACAGCACAACAATATTGTCCAAATCGTGTAACAGCATGCGATAATTGTCTATACCACAAAATGTTTAACATTTAAAAAAAACATTAATCTAATTAAGTTTCTTTTTTTCCAGGTTTTAGATAAGATATTTAGCCATCTTAACACCATTTGTC
The DNA here is from genome assembly GCA_903632075.3 of Acanthosepion pharaonis. Classification (NCBI taxonomy): domain Eukaryota; kingdom Metazoa; phylum Mollusca; class Cephalopoda; order Sepiida; family Sepiidae; genus Acanthosepion; species Acanthosepion pharaonis. The sequence goes on along the minus strand of CAHIKZ030001499.1, from coordinate 268,897 downwards.
GTAAGAATCACTGGAAAAGCTTTTGATTTATTCACCTGTGAAGAGGACAGGTTAAAATCATTTTGTGCCAGCAATACTATCTTCCCAAAAGACCAATGGTGAGTGAAAAAAGATCAGTCAGGTCTTCAGTAATGGTATCAACATTCATATTCTGCCTTCCATCTTCAAAATTCGTTCAACAGAACGGTGAATAATTTAAAATAGAGGGAACAGTAGAGATTAAAACTGGATCAGGAGGTCACAACTGCAAGAGCGATCATCATTTCAACTTAGAACTAGATACATTCTAATTTGTTCAAAGTACAGTCCAACAGTATTTTCGAACCTTGGAAAATTCCAATAAAGATATCTTTAATCATTTATAAGATACAACGGTTCAAATCTTAATATGTATAAAATATAAAACCAATTCACACAAAGCAAGGTGACACCACACCGCAATGAACAGAAGGAACCGGAAACTCAATCCTAAACAGGAAACAAGGAATAAGCCTCTACTCTTGTTCAAAAGACTGAGAAGGTTATAGGTCTAAAAACTTTTCTGAAGCATCTTGTATAAAGAGGTCTGTTGGTTTCCTAATATGCATTAAGCGGCTCGATCCTGTTACGTAAAACTTTGTAGAGGTAAGTCAGAATAAACGATAAACGTGTCAGTGTTCACCTCCGAGATTAATGGAAGTCGACACAGGTTAAGTCAGTGTGAAAATTGTAATTCCCGGCCAGACTGTTCAAAGGAACCTCGGTTTACGTGTCCCTGAATAAAGTGTCTAAATTGTCGGCGTTCATATGAACTTTTTTTTTCGAAATGATTCCGGTGGAAGTTCCGGTGATCACACGTCTAGAAGCAATGAAAATGGGACCAGCAAGCCGAATTTCAATTCCAACTGGGATAAACGATAATCAATTTGCACTAATAGCCTTGGGAAAGGCCTGGCGTTGGAATAAGTTTGCAATTAGCTGTGGAAAAGTTTTGATTAAAAAAACAGGAAATTCACAGGCATTAATTATTTACATCATAAAGGCGCATTGGAATAACAAAAAGGTGTCTTTCAAAAGCTAACCAGGGTATTAAGAATTTTGTGATGTTGACGAATACTCGTTGTCACTTTTGTAATGCTCGGTGTAGTAGAGACTTTGTAATCGCAGATACAACTATAGTAACGCCGTTGAACAATGCTGGTGTCAGACGCCTTCGAATAACACTCGCACTAATAGTACTTGCTCGATAATACTCCCTCGAATAGTAACCGGTATAGCGATCCAAGTAGAGGAATAGTATATTGAATAGAGTAGAGAATAGCGGTCCGTATAGTAATAGAGGATAGACTAGAAATGGAGATCAGTATAGTAATAGAGAATAGAGTAGATATAGTGATCAATCTATACGTCACGCGACTTTCTATAGATGCGTTTCCTGTATGGTCACGTGATCGACTTAATTCAATAATGGGATTGTCTGTGTTTGCTCACTGGCGATCTATGTTCAAACTCAAGTGTCGGCAGCGACACTTTATTCCAGTATACCAAAGTAAAACATTTGAAACAAAAAATAAGTACTGAATCATTTATGCAATATAGGTACTCCTCTATGGCAGTGTCTCCTAGACAATCTCCACACAGATGTAGAAGAGACTTGAGGCATAAGAAATGTTGTTCTACAGAAGGATGCTGAGAATACCATGGACTTGGCATATGAGTAACGACAAAGTTTTAAGGAAAATGAAAGCAAAAAGGACTCTGGCAGAATTTAACACTAACAGGACAGGTTGAAGGTAGGATGAACAGGTAATATCAGTCCACCAAAATGGCACTGAATGCTATTCAATATCCTCGGAAATGAAGAAGAAACTTCAAGCAACAGAGATGTTGTTCTGTAGAAGGATACTGACAATACAGAAACCGATTATGTGAGCAACAATGAAGTTTTAAGGAAAATGGCAGCAAAAAGAACCCTTATATTTAACAGCAGGGAAAGACGGTTGAAATTTCGAGGGATCATAATGAGGAAAGAAGGGTTGGAGAATGTAACACTGGCAGGATAACTGAATGGCAGAGGGACGGGGAGGAGAAGCAATGAATAAATTCCCTAAAACGTTTGTGCGAATGGTTGGCAGAACAGGTATGAGGAGGGATCGCAAAAAAAAAAACTTAATAAAAGCTACAAAGGAGAGGAAGTTGGGGAGAGTCATGACCGTCAACGTTTTCAAGGGTTACAGCACATGGAAGAAATTTCATAGTACGTCAAAAAACTCTGTAAGAATAGAATTTTATTTTTAAGCAACGTCGGGTCTGGTCAGTATGGGTGACAACTTGGGAATACCAGGGGCTGTAAGCTTAGCTGTATTGGCAGTATGGTTTACTGTCATATTACGTTGAAACATCAAAGTTAAGCAACATCAAGCCTTGTCAGTATCTAGATGGGGGACCGCTTGCGAATAACAGTTGGTGTAAGTTTGAATTTGCGAATAGTCTAATAGGTTTACGGGGTTATCACGTCGATACGCCGGTTGTCGTCCTATCGCTGAAGTTGAGCAACGTCGAACCCAGTCAGTACATAGATGGGTAACGCTTGGAAATACCTGTTTCTGTAAGCTTGTATTTACGGGTGGTGTGATGAGCTTACGGCCATATCACGTTGAAACACCGGTTGCCGTATGTTGAGCCTGGTCAGTAGCAAGGTGGGGTAATCGCCTCGGAATACCAGATGCTGTGAGCTTGGGTGTGCGGGTGGTGCAATGGATAATGACTCGAAATTATTAATAGGAGAGCCGAGTTTCATTTCCAGTTGGGTTCATTATATTCAATTGCGCGCAAATACCCTGAGGAAAGGTGTGAATCCAACTCTTCTCCTCCAGTTATGGGTTAATTAGTAAAACTTGCAACCCTAAATCATTATTATCTACCCTCCCCTTCCAGCAAGAAAATTCTTTCAATCTAAAAATATTTTCTGGCTTTAAATAACCTGCAAAGGGTTGTTAAGCCATAGAAAACGAATTAGTTAATCAATAAATGAAATACTGATTAGCTACACAGGTATGTCTTTTATTATATTTTTATTTAGATTTATTTTTACATTCTCTAGAATAGACATGTATAGAAACTACTGTGACCTTAAATTAAGGGATCAGTTTATATATTGATTGTAATATAAAATTGATCCCCCACTTTATTTATTGTTTATTAAATTCCAATTAGGTATGAATCCCTCTTCTACCTCCAGCTATGGGTTAATTAGAAAGACTTTTATCACTAAATCATTATTATCCCCCCCAAAATTTTTACATTCTAAAAATATTTTCTGGTCACTATTTACATTATTCGGACCACCTGAAGAAGGCCGGAGCGTACAACGGTCGAAACGTTGTAATAAATATAGCCTTCTTCAGGTGGTTGGAATGTCGAACTGAACCCTTTATTTCGCTCACTGGGGTAGACTGTTCTAGTTCCACGTGCCATGTTTAATGGATGTCAGTTATCAGTTATCTCCTGTTAATTCCCCTCTCCAAGTTCTCCACTGCCTTAACCAAGGACACATGGCACAGTGGATAAAGGCGTTGGTTAGATCCAGTGACAGGACCCAAAGAGTGTGAGTTTCAACATCCGGTTTCTCTGTTTATTAAATTCCGATTAGGTGTGAATCCACCTCTTCTCCCCCCAGCTATGGGTTAATTAGTAAGACTTGTAACCCTAAGTCATTATTATCATTTACCCCCACTCAGCAAAAAGAATTCTTTCAATCTAAAAATAACTTGCAAAGGGTTGATAATCTGTAGAACACAAACCAATAAAAAATAATTAATTGTTTGGAAGTAACAGTTTTGTTTGAATCAACCTTCAACTACAGATAGAGTTTGTAATAATGGAATGACAGTTCAAGCAAATGATCCAAATAGTTGATCCTCCCTTTGAGCTCCGCCGCTCATCCTCTGTCAGTCCCTTGCTCCCCAACGACTCAAAATGTGGCTCAGGTTAGAACTCACTACTCAGTTGTAATAGATTTAGCGAGACAAGATGGCTATTACACCAAATCGTAGTGACCCAACGACTCCAAATAACCTGTTAACTCTATAGTCAGCTAATAACGCGCCTTCTAGCGACCTTAATATTTCTAGTTTGAAGGGCAATCATTAAGTCTTGTTAGCGAATTGATTTCGCCATTAATCACATTAACATTGCTATTAAATTCTTTGTATAAATTGTTTCTTGATGATATCAAATATAAGCTACACAGTATTATATATGGCTGGTTCTTTTTGCGTAGTTTAATGGTAGAAAAGCATTTTAAGCATGCAGGCTTTTGTTATAAAGTGCTCGATATCAAGAGGTATGGATAGAGCGTTTTCATAGTATTAAGTGGAGAAACTTATCACTTAACTGAATAGCCCTGAAGAGTGAAGGCATTACTACAATACACTCATGAAACTTCGAAAAATAAAATCGTGACTGAAATAACACCTTTAGTTAAGTTTTATTAACTTATTATATATATATATATATATATATATATATTTATATAAAATATATATTATATATATATATATATATATATATATATATATATATATATATATATATATATATATATGCATGTTTCATTAAAAACGGCAGACAAAAGGTACTACATCATTATGCTTTTTATTCAATTTTTCTTGTGTTTGCACAAGAACTTTCTTTTTTGAACACAGAGTATTAGAATCTGTCCAAATGTTCTATAGTCCCGAGCGCTTTCGGCTATACTTTTAGCCATTATCAGGGATGATTTTATTTTTTCAGTTTAATTGAGTGTGTGTATGTTTATGTTTTTATTGTGTTATAAAGATGTTTTTTTTTATTTCCGAACACGGTTAGAACATTGTGGCCTTGTTCGTAGTTAATACCGTTAAGAGTTGCCTTTTTTCTTTTTTATTATTAGGGCTTCCATTATTTTTAATCTTTTTTTTACATTTGGATGAGGTTATTATGTTTGTGTTTTCTACTAGTATGATTCAAATAGAGTCTGATAAGTTTGTGTGTGTGTTCAAATGGGATCTCATGGAGCTGTGATCAGATAGGTGTAACGTAAGACGTCTGGATAAGCATGTAGTCATGTAACCGATGTAATTATTTCTGAGTTCGGTTTGATTAAGAGCACAGTTCCTTAAGGGGCATTTGAACTCAGAGATAATCTTTGTTGGTTGTAATTTTAACTTAGTTGGTGTGTTGGTATTTTTGAGGATAAGGTTAGCTGTCTTAAGTTTTTATAGATAATTAATTTGATTTTTTATTCGGGTCGATTGGGGTAGTGTATGTCTTTATAATACACTACCTCAATAAATAAAAAGCTTAAACGTAGTACCTTGTCTGTCGTTTTTAATGAAACATGCATAAATGAAATATTGGTGTTTATACCCAATTATATATATATATATATATATATATATATATATATATATATATATATATATGTATGTGTGTGTGTGTGTGTGTGTGTGTGTGTGTGTGTGTGTGTGTGTGTGTGTAATATATAGAAAAATAGGAAAAAGAACCATTAGGTTAATAATCCAAAGTTCTTTACTATTTTTGTTTTTTATTTTTAAAAAACTGTGCTCGATACACAAGTAGAGCCTGATTGCACCCTAATACAGTTCGATATTGTGGATTATTACCAGTCAATATCAAGAGATCTATTCACAACTGCCCTAGAGTTTGTTACTATATATTCAGAACTAACAGAATAAGAAATGAACATAATTCTTAATGCAAAAAAAAAAAAAATCTGTCCTCATTCATAACGGGGACCAATGGATTAAAAATACTGAAGATCATGTTGACATTACCATTGGATCTCTAGATTCTGCAGAGTTTTCTGACTTTGTCGGTCAATTTATACTATATAACCTAACCGCCCACCGTGAATTAAACATTAAGGACATCGTGCTATACAGGGATGACGGACTCATGGTAGTGAGGAGTTCCGCACATTTCAAAATAGGTAAAATTAAAAAGATAATGTATAGTGAATTCAGAAAACTACATTTAAAAACTACAGTTAACACAAAATTGAAAAGGGTAAACTTCTTCGACATAAATTTAGACTTAATGAACAACATATACCTACCTTACAGGAAACCTCACACTAACACCTTGTATGTACATCCAAGGTCAAACCATCCTCCATCCACAATTTACGCATATATCCTCATCAATAGAGAAAAGAATCAGCACGAACTCCGCAGATAAAGAAATATTCCAGAAACAAAGTAATTTTTACAACATAACTCTAAAAAATAGTGGATACAAAAACGCTAACATCAGTTATTGTTATGAGGTCCACCCCTTTTTCATATAAGTGGACTTAAATACCCAGAGTTAGACAGTCAGCGAGAGTAGTCGGATAGTGAGAGAATATACGAACGGAGATAGTGTGAGGTAACCTCTTGTAGAAGTCAGTTACAAGCACGTAGACTCTAAGAAAGTCCTACTTCGAGACTGTATATATCTATCTGTATTTGCTACTAACCGTGTCCCTGGATTTACTAACAGTATTACCCTTTGTATGATTGTGTAAATACATTTTATTTCTTATATTTACTTATTGCGTTTGTTCTTCATTGGAGACCGAATTCATCTCGGAATCAACAACAGTTATATAAAAAAAAAACAATAATACAAACAAGAAGAAAAACAGAAAAAGAAAAATCATTTGGTATACCCTCCCCCGTACAAGCAAATGGTTAGCAATAAGCTAGGGCCAAAATTCCTAGCTTTAACTGAAAAATACTTTCCTACTGATAGCAAAGTTAGCAAGATCTTTAATAAAAACACCTTAAAATTAAGTTACAGCTGCACTGTAAATCTAGAAAGAATCATAAAAAAACATAATAATAAAATCCTGAAAAACACACATGCCAAAATAAAATGAATAACAACCCTAAATTAAAATTAGACAAGAATAGTGAAAAATTATGTGATTGTAGAAACCCTGATGGTTGTCCGTTGGATAATAATAGAATCTGTGGTTATCAAATGCGCAATCTCATCCAAAAGATATATGCAGGATCCACGGAGAATGAATTTAAAATAAGGTGGCGACAACACAAAAGCTATTTCAATAATATTAGATGATCATTCGGCCGCACGAGGATCAACATGGCCAAGTTAGAAACAAGGGTGAACTATCAGAGTCCTTCTCGATCAGCAACGGTGTAAAGCAGGACTGCGTCCGGGTACCAACTCTCTTCACTATCTTCTTCGGCATGATGCTCAAACAAGAAACGAAAGACCTTGATGATGGAGACGGAGTCTACATCACATAACGTCTCGATGGTGGCCTGTTTAATCTACGACGATTAAAAGTCCGAACGAAGAGGAAGTTATCCGAGACTTCTGCTTTAACGAAGACGCTGCCCTTGTTGCCCACACAGAAGAAGCTTTGCAGCCCACTACTTCATGATTCACGGAGACTGGCCAGCTCTTTGGGCTTGAAGTGAATTTAAAGAAGACATAGTTACTTAACCAGCCTGCGCCTTAGGATGAGTACTGCCCTTCCCATTGGCGCGACTGAGCTGAAAGCGGCCCATCGGGTTAGCTACTTTGGATGTACCATCACGTCAGGTGCTAGGATCGACAAGAACGTCGACCACAGACTGGCAAGGGCGAGCATATCAGATTATACAAAAGTGGGTGGTGTAACAGACGCCAGAAGAAGGGCACATAGTGTATAGATCTATCATCCTCGCCCCTCTCCTATACTGCTCAGAGTCATCAGTCACTTACCGGTACCACCTACGATCCTCGAACGGTTTCATTAGCGCTGCCTCCACACAATGTTTAATATCCACTGGAGTGATTTAGTCACCAATATTGAAGACCTTGAAAAGGCGAAAATTAACAGCATTCGGGTTATGCTGCTGAAGTCCCAGCTACGCTGGGCTAGACACGTTTCCAGGACGGAGAATCATCGCCTGCCTAAAATTTTACTGTACGGCGAGCTCTCCACTGGCTATCGCTGCAGAGAGGCAGCAAAGAAATGATTCAAAAATTGCCTGAGAAAAATCCTTTGGTGCCTGTCATATAGACATATAGGTCCACACTAGCTGAGAACAGTGGACCCTGGCGTCTCACCACCAATCATACTGTCTCCTCATTTAAAAATACCTGAAGGGTCGCTCTTAAGGACAAGAAGAAGAGCAACAAATATTGCAACGCTATGCCAGCGAGCCAAAATCGGACCTTTAGTTGCAACTGCTGTGACCGTGTATGATTGTCTCGCATTGGACTTACCAGCCACAAACTTGCCTGCAATCGAAGTGACAGACTCCTTCTTGATCTTCGTTTTGCGAAGCCAAGCCAAGAGGATAATTATATTTTTGTAATTGGACATATGTAAGTGGGTGTATATATGTTTTTGTCTGTATATACAGTGTGCGATGGGTAAACTGTCGCCATTTTTAATTTCGCGCATGCGCGTTGTTTGTGATTTGTTGACCGCGCAGTAGAGTCAATCGGTGAGATAAAGACTACCATGACGCAATTCACTCCGCCAGAAATTTGGAAACGGCACGCTGTACTGCTTTGTATTCGTGCAGGAAACTCTGATATGAAAATTTCAGAGCGTTTGGGTGTCAATCTGAGAAAAGATTAGAGGCTTTGAAAAGAGTCAGATGAGTCTAATGGTGATTATAAAGATAGGGCAGTTGGGAAAAGTCACTCTGATCGTTGTTAAAAAAAAGAAAAGGACTCCCGAATTTGTTGTTGATGGCTTCAAATAATTTACCCATCGCACCCTGTATGTGTCTATATTATTTTTTTTATATCATATTATTTTTATTTTTTTTTATATATTTTTAACTCCGGCCCTGTATATAAAAGTGGACTGCTCCACTATCATTACAGAACGTTATATATAGCAATATTTAAATTATGCCTCGGTCTGTTTTCGTTTGCACCTGACGATTGCGTTGTGCTACCTAGTAACTAATGTTATTAAGCTTATCAGACGTTATGAAAAGAATTTACATAAAATAAATAGACAACACTTCTCTATATTATTTAATGAAACCATATATATATATATATATATATATATATATATATATATATATATATATATATACCGAGGACTCTTTTACGACGTATGAGGTTCAGGCCACTCAGTTCCTAGGAACCGACAGCCAGACAAGCTGCACATATGATTCGATTATAGTGGTGAAGGTTTTTTGCAGAACTAACCACACTTTTTTGAAGATTCGAATACAGGGACCTAGCGTACTGCGTGACACAAGGAAGACAAGGAATAATACTTTTCCCAAGGACATTAGCATTAAGTGAATGTAACGGATTCGACTGGAATTCGAACTTGGCTCTCAATTCCTCATATACACCGTATATATATATATATATATATATATATATATATATATATATATATACGGTGTATCAAAAATATTTTTACATACTTTGGAGCGGGTTCCTTACAGCAAAAAAGATCGAAAGTTCATATAAACATATGTCTATCGGTCGTTTTTGAGTTATTATATTTAAAGTTTGCGGTGTGTGTGTGTGTGTGTGTGTGTGTGTGTGTGTGTGTGTGTGTGTGTATATATATGACGGGAGAGTTTATTTGTTACACACTATCAAATCATGTTGTAACCCTATTACAGTTGAAATTAAAGATAAAACTAGCCAGACAAATTGATGGAAATATATTGCGTTTGATAAACGGAACAAAAGAAGGATGTGGCGGTGCCTTTTCATTTGCCCTTGAATTGACGTATCAACTATTTGCGAGAAGGTGAGATAAAGATATAAAGAGATAAAATTTTGGATGGTAAAACGGGGATTCTCCATAAAAAATTCTTCAATGAGTATTTTCACCTTGGTGGGAACACATTGGTCTACAACTGCTACGATTAGTGCATCATTGTCATTCCCTACCCTCTCCGTCACCGACAAGTTATCAGCAACATTTCCTTACGTAGAACAATAAAAGTAGCCAATATTAACATGACAAAGTTAACCTGACCTCCAATCTGTGGCTGACTGGGGCAGGCAATGGCTCGTTAATTTTAATGCCTTCAAAACGAAACTGCTGTCATTTACTCACCATAGTGAAACCTCCCTACCGACTATCAGCATGGTTGATGATCAACTTCACGAGAGCGTTTCCCTGTGCCTTCCTGGTCTCACGTTTTCCACTGACCTGTAAATACATTGAATCTATAGTTGCATCTACCGCAAAGAAAATTCGTTCTCTGTGTCGTGCCAGAAAGTTTTTTCTCGTCTGAGTCCATCTTTCACATCTACAAACTTACCAATCGTCCATGCATTGAATACTTTTGCCATATATGGTCTAGTGCCCCCGCTTATCATCTCGAGGTCCTCGACAAAATCCAGAGACGAATATGCAATGTGATAGGTCCTGATCTGGCATCTCACCTACAGTACTTTCTCACACGCGTGATGTGGCTTCCCTCTGTCTTTTCTACAAATATTTTCATAGCGACTACTCTGACGAGCTATTTTCACTGGTACCCCAACTGCATGAATTTAAGCTTGCTACTAGGTTAGCATTTCGGTCCCACCCATTCACTGTCGAAACAGATTTTTCTCTCGCATTTCCCGACAGCGGAACTAGCTTCCTCTTACTTCCCTGATAGCTGTAATCTTCATATATTGAAATGTAATGTCAATCGACATTTTCTGATGCCTTGAACTTGATTTCCGTCCTTCCCTATATCCTTTCCTCAAACACTCCTTTTAACTCTTGCTCTCACTCTCTGCAACCCTTTGCGTGCTAGTGGCACTCCTGCCTTGCTTGGGGTGGAATGCTTAAAAAAACAAACTTTTTTTCTCTCCCAACTTGAGGAATAACTTATTAAAATATATCTTGTGTTGCTATTATATCAGATGATTGCAAAAGTTCCTTCCCGATTTTCATTGTAAATATAAAATGACCGCAACATGGCACAAGCGTTTGTTTTGGTGCCGCTTTCTGGCGTGTTCCAGACTGAAACCTTGCATCGTTCAGTTACGGGTCAGAGTTTGTTGAATGTTGACGTTTTTCTCCACAAATAAATGCCTTAAGGATGAAAAATTGCACTTTCGTGATATTATTCTCTATGAATTTTAGAAAGGAGTAAGTGTTGAAAATTCAACAAGAAACACAAACACAAAAAAACAAAAAACAATGGACTTTATTTGAACGATACTCCACTTCTTCGGACGGTCAAAATGTGGTTTCAATGTGAAACCTCGATTTATTTATAAATAGGGAGATTGTTCTCGTTCCGTTGTATATCTAGGGACATAGTTTTCTTTTTTTTAGTTCACTTCAGTTATTTCTTGTCCTGTTTTCACTTATGCCAACCTAGTAGCATGCTTGAATTCATGGCACAAGCATTTGTTTTGGTGCTGCTTTCTGGCGTGTTCCAGATTGAAACCTTGCATCGTTCAGTTACGAGTCTCTTTAACCCTTTGCGTTCTGTTTGTGTTGATCCCCGTTCTTCCTTTTATCCCCCTCCGTTCTTCTTCCTTCACCCTTTCCTCAATCCCTACCCCCCTATACCCAGTCTTTTCTCTTAGTTTCACTCTCTGTAATACCTTGCGTCTGACTAGCACTCCCATCTTGCTTGGGGGGGATGCTTAAAAAATATGGGACAGAGAGTGCGACTTTGGTGTATCGATACATGATGTCGTGACTATGTCACTACTTCACCTACATTTCTAAAATTTGGTTTGCATTCTAATTGAACCCAAGGGAAGGTTTAATGTAAAAGGATGATCCCCATGAGGAAATCCTTTATCTGTTATACGAATTTATCCTTAACAATAACAATTAATGTTTGGATCTATTTGGTATAAGACTATATACGTTTCTAATTATTAATATTCAAAAATTCTTTTGTGTTCTTTGAAAATGGGATTTTTCAGAACAGTTCACCCCCTCCAAATCTACTTTCTATTTTTCAGTGTAATTATTCATTTGAGACTTACCAGGAAAAAAATTATATCTAGTTTTCTTTCTTTTACTTATTCTTTATCCATTTCTTTCTTTCTTTCTTTCTTTTCTTTTCTTTTCTTTTTTCTTTCTTTCTTTCTTTCTTTCTTTCTTTCTTTCAACTTTTGCCACGTATCTTTTCCTTTTGTTATTGCTATTTTTCTTTCTGTCTTTTCCCTCTTTTCTTCTTTCCTTTATCTTTCTTTTTTCTTTCTTTCTCTTCCTTTTTTCTTTCTTATTATTTCAATTTTCTTTATTGCTTTATTGCTTCTTTCTTTTTTTTCTTTGATACCCTTTCTTTTTATTTATCATATTTCTTTCTTTTTTTCTTCCTTTTTCTTTTTCCTATTTTCATGATTGTTTTTCATCATCTTTCTTTCTCTTTCTTTCGTTCTTTTTTATTCTTTCTTTCTTTTTTCATTATGCCGTAATTTGTCTTTCTTTCTTTTAATTTTTCTTTCATGTGTTTTCATTTTATCTTTTATTTTTCTTCACTTTTCTTTTCCTTTCTTTGCTTCTTTTACTTAATCTTTGTCCCTTTTTTCCTTTTCTTTCTTTTTTCTTTCTTTCTTTTTCTTTCTTTCTTTCTTTCTTTCTTTCTTTTTCTTTCTTTCAACTTTTATCTGATGACTTTTGCTTTCATCATTTTTATTTTTTCTTATTTATCTATTTTCTCTTTTTTCTTTCTTTTCTTTATTATTTTGTATCTTCTTTCTTTTTTTCTTTCAATTTTTCTCTCGTGTTCTTTTTCGTCTTCCATTTTTCTTTCTTCTCTTTCTTATTTACATTACTGTTTTCCACCCTCTTTCTATCTTTCTTTCTTTCTTTCTTTCTTTCTTTCTTTCTTTCTTTTGCCTTCCGTCCTTTTATTTTTTCATTTGCTTTTCTTTTCCAATCTTTCTTTCTTTCTTTCTTTCTTTCTTTCTTTCTTTTTCTTTCTTTCTTTTCCTTTTTTCTTTCTTTTTTTTTCTTTTTTTATTTTACATTACTGTTTTCCACCCTCTTTCTTTCTTTCTTTCTTTTCTTTTTTTCTTTTCTTTCTTTCTTTCTTTCTTTTGCTTTCCGTCTTTTTTATTTTTCCTTCCGTTTCCTTTTCTTTTTTCCATTTTCTTTCTTTTCCTTTCTTTCTTTCTTTCTTTCTTTTCTTTCTTTTTTTTTTTTCCTCCTTTTCTTTCTTCTTTTTCTTATTTACATTACTGTTTTCCACCCTCTTTCTTTCTTTCTTTCTTTCTTTCTTTCTTTCTTTCTTTCTTTCTTTCTCCTCCCATTTTCTTTTTTCTTTTTCTTATTTACATTACTGTTTTCTACCCTCTTTCTTTCTTTCTTTCTTTCTTTCTTTCTTTCTTTCTTTCTTTTCTTTTTTTTCCTCCCTTTTTCTTTCTTCTTTTTCTTATTTACATTACTGTTTTCCATTCTTTTTCTTTCTTTCTTTCTTTGCCGTCTAAAAAAGGTCAATATGAATTCGCTAAAAGCATCGAATTAAAAGCTAACACAACTACAGTTACATGGCGAATCCCTGCAGCTAAGTATAACGCCATCCAATAAAACACGCGCCTAAATCTATTGTAAACATCAAAGATTTTTCAGTAAACATTATTTATTGCAACAAAATCTAACCATCTTGATTGACTATTTTAAAAAAATACCCAGTCATAATAAACTTGAGAAAATACTGTTAAAAATCTAAACGTAAAACTGGACATCAAATACTGACCGTTATAAGACCTAATGTCGAACATTTGTAATTCCTATTTAGTCGCTGAGAAGTCATTAATATTGGAATAAGTGTTTCAACTTTCATTCAGGAAGATGACATTTGATACCGGAGGGCCCAGAGGCCGGTTCACCATGACAACGTTTCCATAACGAAAGAAAATTAATCGATACTATTTCGTGGTTTGAGAATGGGGATTTAGGACTGTCGATTGCTATGATTTGGACTTCAGCATATTGTTTTATTTTTATTTTTCCAATTTTTCTCGAAATGACTGAGTGAAACGAACGCGGATTTTTTTTTCTGAAAAGGATGCAGTTAATACGCTTATTATTTTATGTAGATACCAAGAACATGTAGACACGCATATCTAGCTTAGATTAATGGGATCTATATGCGCCTTTTCTGGTTTAATACGTATTTCTTCCTGAAGGATTTGAATCTCCATTAATTATTTAAGAAATCCCTTTTTAATTTTCTTATTTTTTTTCTTTCATTCGTTCTTTTTTTTTTCTTTAACTTTTCCCTTCTTTTCTCTTTTCTTTGATCTTTTTCTTTCTTTCTTTTTCATTTCAACTTTGTTCTCAAGATTTTTCCTTTATTTCAATTTTCTTTCTTTTTTCTTTTAATTATTATTTTTTCTTTCTTTCTTTTCTGTGTTTTCTTTTCTTCCTTTCTTTCTTTCATTTTTCTTTCTTCCAAAACTCCCTCCCTCCCTTTCTTTCTTTCTTTTTTCTTTCTTTCTTATTCTTTAATTTCTTTCTTTCTTTCTTATTCTTTAATTTCTTTCTTTCTTTCTTTCTTTCTTTCTTTATTTATTTATTTATTTTTTCTTTCTTTCTTTCTTTCTTTCTTTCTTTCTTTCTTTCTTTATTTATTTATTTTTCTTTGATTTTTCCATTCTTTCTTTCTTTCTTATTCTTTAATTTTTTCTTTCTTTCTTTCTTTCTTTCTTTCTTTCTTTCTTTATTTATTTCTTTATTTATTTATTTTTCTTTAATTCTTTCTTTCTTTCTTTCTTTATTTTTTGTCTTTCTTTCTTTCTTTCTTTCTTTCTTTATTTATTTTTCTTTAATTCTTTCTTTCTTTCTTATTCTTTCATTTTTTCTTTCTTTCTTTATTTATTTTTCTTTCTTTCTTTTTCTTTAATTCTTTCTTTCTTTCTTTCTTTCTTTCTTTCTTTCTTTAATTCTTACTTTCTTTCTTCCTCTTTTCTTTCTTTCTTTCTTTATTTTTCTTTAATTCTTTCTTTCTTTCTTTCTTTTCTCAGGTATATTTTTGTTTGTTCGACACGTTACAAAAGCGACCTGTGGCTTACACAGTGACTATTCCGAGCAGACATTCGTTACAGTTTTTTGCAAGAGAGCGCAAAATCTGGCATGTTCGGCAATTTGAACAACGCTAGTACGTTCACAACCTCTGGCACGATGACATGTAATTTCTTGCTAGCCCACTCATTGAAGGCTTCGGAACACACACATACACAGACGCACACCAATACAGACACACGCATCTCTCTCTCTCTCTCTTTTATATATATATATATATATATATATATATATATATATATATATATATATATATATATATATATATATATATATATATAAATAAATTTTCCTTTTATTATTAAAAATAACATTTTTATACCATTTAGCTGGAGGAAAAAACAGTAATTTGACTTTTGTTCCAAACCAGACGCTTAAAGTTTTCTGTCTTCATTAAATTATATTATATATATATATATATATTTTATATATATATATATATATATATATATATATATATATATATATATATATATATATATATATATATATATATATAAACCTGACAAGATTAAATAACAGAATATATATTAAATATATATTCTGTTATATATCCTTCTCAGCCGCGCTGAAAACTATACCCCACCCCGTTGAAAACGACGAGAGAGTTCAATATGCATATGCAGGTGAAGCACACTATTTACATTATGCGGACTATTGTCCTCATCTTTGTCGCCATATTTAAGGACACATGGCACAGTGGATAAAGGCGTTAGTTAGATCCAGTGACAGGACCCAACGAGTGTGAGTTCAATACCCGGTTAAGGCAGTGGAGAACTTGCAGAGGGAAATTAACAGGAGATAACCGACATCCATTAAACATGGCACGTGGAACTAGAACAGTCTACCCCAGTGAGCGAAATAAAGGGTTCAGTTCGAGATTCCAACCACCTGAAGAAGGCCGGAGCGCACAACGGCCGAAACGTTGTAATAAATATGGCGACAAAGATGAGGACAATAGTCCGAATAATGTAAATAGTGTACATAATACCTCATCTCAGAAATATAGAAAGATACTGAAAGGCCGAAACGTAGTTATAAATATGGCGGCAAAAATGTGTACAATAGTCCGATTAATGTAAATAATATACATAATACCTCATCTCAGAAACATAGAAAGATACTGAAAGGTCGAAACGTTGTAATAAATATGGCAACAAAGATGAGGACAATAGTCCGAATAATGTAAATAGTTTACATAATACCTTATCTCAGAAATATAGACAGATACTGAAAGTCCGAAACGTTGTAATAAATATGGCAACAAAGATGAGGACAATAGCCCGAATAATGTAAATAGTTTACATAATACCTTATCTCAGAAATATAGACAGATACTGAAAGGTCGAAACGTTGTGATAAATATGGCAACAAAGATGAGGACAATAGTTCGAATAATGTAAATAGTTTACATAATACCTCATCTCATAAATATAGAAAGATACTGAAAGTCCGAAACGTTGTAATAAATATGGCAACAAAGATGAGGACAATAGTCCGAATAATGTAAATAGTTTACATAATACCTTATCTCAGAAATATAGACAGATACTGAAGGTGAAGCAGCTCAGTTCTTAGAACCAACGGCCAGACTATCCACACATACCATTTGATTTTAATGGTGAAGGCTTCTGCAGAATCGAGCAGCCATATTGGAAAGAGTCGAATAAAAAGGGGTGGTGCAGAGTATCCCACAAGTTCCCTAAACGACCTTCCGTAGGTTTTGTATTCAGCGTTGTCTTTCTTCTAGATTGTCCGCCATCTAAATCTATAGAAGCCAGTCTGTCCTGCTATTTAATCATCGGTAAGTGGAGAAGAGATAGAGTCATACCTTTCCCCAGGTTAATAGTACATAAGTGAATGTAATGCATTCGGCTGGAATTCGAACTCGTGTCTAAGATGGCGCAATCCATTACTCTTACTCTAACTCTATGCCCAAATTAAAAATAACACACACACACACACACACACACACACATATATATATATATATATATATATATGTTAATAAATACACATATACCTACATTTGATGTGCGACTCGAGTTTCGTTGGTTACCCAATTCATCGGGCACGAGATATCGCTTATTGTTAATTTTAATATATATATAATAACAGGCATATATATATATATATATATATATATATATATATATGAAAGTGAACATTGAAGTCAAAACTTAGAATCGACAGGCATTTTCATGCTAGACGCAATAGTCAAGCAACGATTGTCGCCTAGCATGTTTTGACTTCAAATGTTCACTTTTTAATATTTACATATTATGCTCTATCTCTGATATTGAGCACTTTATCTCATAAATATAGCCCACCTTAAGAGTATATTTTTCATATATAGAGAACTTTAATAATGATACTCGCATTCATACCCAGGCTTCCATATTAAGAGTCCATTCAAGAACCACAGGATACCAGGAAGAGGGATCATCATTTCAACTTTCTGCTAAAGAGATAAATTAGAAAAGATCCAACTCATTCCCTAACAAGTTTGGTATGTCAGAGAGGGGTTTCAGCTAAGAGAAGACTTAAAAACTTAGTCGTACGTGAAACCTCTGAGGCACCTTGTTACTCCAGAATAGAAGGTTAGAAAATCAGAGGGCGAAGGTCTTCTTGAATGACTTAAAAAATGATTCTGGAATATATATATATATATATATATATATATATATATATATATATATTTAAAATTTATATCAGTCCTTCATGAGCTTCTGATTCTTAGCTATGATTAATGATGAACATGTCATTTTCGTTTATGATCGAATTCATCACGATTCTTCTGTTAAGCTTCGTGAGTAATTATACATTATTATTATTCAAAATAGATTCTAATAGTGTTATAAAAACGTCAGAGAATTGCAGTAAAATATCTTTAATCATTTCTAAGATAAAACGGTTCACAGATTAATCAAACAATTGGAAATTTTCCTGTTAGACGATTTGGTCAATTTTGCTGTTACACACGATATATAAATACATTTTTAGGAAATGGATTAAGTCCGACATATTCTTATTTTTAATTTATTTTTTTAAATGTTATTTTTGATGGATACTCATATTCGAGTAGAAGCCCTGTTTTTTAATTAAACAGTAGTTTTATCAAACTACATCTAGCGGCCTGAATATTCGAGAAATCTTAGAAAAATTTGCGTCCTCCAGCGGGATTCGAAACTTTATCCCATATGAAGAACCGTTATTACATCACTGGAATTGGATCATCGTTGTCGGATTAACTTTTAAACATAATAAATTAAAAATAGCATATTATATATGTATGTATGTATGTATGTATGTATGTGTGTGTGTGTATATCTATATATATCTGGATACATATATGTATATATATATGTACATATATATGCGTATATATATGTGCGTGTGTGCATGTATATATGTATATATGTGTATACATATATCCATATCTATATATCTGTATATATATATATGTATATATATATATGTACATATATATATATATAAATATATATATATATATATATATATATATATATATATATATATTTGTGCGTGTGTGTTATGATAAGAGCAGAGTGATTGAAAAAATATTGCTTGTACACCTATCTATCTATCTATCTATCTATCTATCTATCTATCTATCTATCTATCTCTCTCTCTATCTATATATATATATATATATATATGTACAAATTCTAAAAGGTTTTACATTTGCCTTCATATTTGCTCAATGGAAAGTCATTTCATATTCCGGTTAGAGACAATGGCAGAGAAATCTCAGAGTAATCTCTTTATTTCAGTTTGCTTCTGTCGTTCTATAACAATGTCGATTGATGTCGTTAGCGTCTTGGAAACTGGCATGAAGCTTAGAAGAGAGGAAATACCATTTGTTTTCAACGCAAAGAGAAATTCCACCTTCTCCAATTTCCCAGCCGCCATCGACGACCTCCGTGTCAGCTGAAAGAATTCTCGTCTCTTTCGAGATTGCTAGCACCTTTTTGTTTCAGTCAGCCCAATTTGAGAGAGCTCGCCTGTTATCTGGGTCAATCAGGATTTTTCATACGTTCCTTTTGGATTAAGTTAACACAGTCACATGTTTTCACGGGATTATTTATTTAAGGGGTTCATGTAATTGATTCACTTTAGATGCTGATCTTGATGCTCACTGAAATATTTCTATTTTCTGGAACCAGTTGTAATGGCGGATGTATCCGAACTAATGTCATAAAAATGATGGAAGATGGGTGACATGTGACAATCTTCAAAAAAGTGGATTGTCAAGGATTAATCACACAAACCGACACAAACACCTGAACTCCATGGAAGAAATCTAATGCTGTGTGTGTGGTGAGATCGTCGAGGTTATCATTTACAGCGCAACTAAACACTAAATGCACATTTACAGGTCTAACAGCTGCAACATGTCTATAAAATTTTGGTACGAATAGAGCTCGTCAAATAGGAAAAATGTTTTCTCCTCCATGACAACGCATAGACATGTACGGCAAGAACAACATTTGTTTGTTTATTCTACCCGACACACCATATTTATCTCTTTTGCCCGAGCCGCCATATTTGTCTATCCTACCCGATTGGGCAGATTTGTCCATTCTGCCCGAGACGCCATATTTGTCTATCCTACCCGATTGGGCAGATTTGTCCATTCTGCCCGAGACGCCATATTTGTCTATTCTACCCGACACGGCAGATTTGTCCATTCTTCCTGAGACGCCATATTTGTCTATTCTATCCTGTTGGTGCAAGTACACTTATGCAACACTTCTCGCCAGTGTAAATCTCTTCCAGTTTCTTGCTTTCCTGCCACTGTAATTATTCTGATGATCATTTCTCTGAGGTCGCTAGACGTAAGCGCAGTACTAGATTGGAGGCTAGGTCTCATCATTTTACAATTGAAATAGCTATATCTAACCGTAAGTTCAATACGAACAGTTTCTTCTGTCGCACTATCGTTTGTGGAAATCTTTTCCGGACTCAGACAACTTCAATGTTCACCAATTTAAATACAACGACAACCAACATCTTTCTGAAACATGTTCCTTTATTGTTTTTTCTCCTCATTAAAATTTCTATATTCCGTTTTATTCCTGGTAAACCCTTGCATCTTAGGGGCGTTATTGCCTTGCTTGTAGCGACATCATGAAAAAAAATCAACATTGTCTATAACCATAAACGCCCTTCTTCCGATTATTTTTTAATTCCCTTATACATATACCAAATTTTAAACTATATTTTGAGTTATTCAGCTAGAAAGATAACAGGTTAAAATCGTTTTGAATCAGCTCCACTATGTTTTTCTAACTGAGCAATGGTGAGAGGAAAAGATCATTCAGGCTTTCAGTAATGGTACAAACATTCATACACTAGCTTCCATCTTACGTCTTAGTGGCCTTGTCGCCTTGCTTAGCGTGAAAAGAAAATACAAATGCTATCTGGAATAGTCATGTCACTGGGAATAAAGTGCGCATTCTATTATCACAGTACATTAAAAAAAAAATCAGAGTAATGGATATATCCATTATGAAGAGCAGATGGGCCTGTCTTGGTATGACCACTATGTAAAAGTCGATGTGTCATGCAATAATATACACTTTGTCATTTTATCCATCCATTCATCAGTGCGTCTTATCCCGAGAGCTCTTCTAGAATACGCCACAGCTAAGAAAACAGATAGATTAGTTACGAAAGTATATATAAAACACACACACACATATATATATATATATATATATATATATATATATATATATTTTAATTTTTCTTATTTTTTTTTCTTCTTTTCCTTTTTTCCTTTCTTTTCTTTTCTTTCAGTCGTGTTTTGTCGCTTTTCCTCTTGTGTTTTTCCTTTGATAACTAATATATCTGTTGTCTTTATATGTTAACGTATACATACATACATGTATATAAATATATATATATATATATATATATATATATATATATTCTTTATATGTTTACACATATATATATATATGTAAACATATAAAAAAAATTTACATATTAGTTACCAAAAGAAAAACACAAGAAGAAAAGCGGCAAAACATGACAGAAAGAAAGAAAAAGAAAGGAAAAAAAGGAAAAAAAGAAAAGAAAAATAAGAAAATGAAAAAAGAAGAAAAATAAAAAAACGAAAAGAAAAAGGCAAAGTAAAAATATAAAGTAACAATAAAAAATAAAATAAAAATAACGAAAAACGGAAGAAAAAGAAAAAAGAAAAAAGGAAAAGAAGAATGAACAAAATTAATAAAAAAAAAATAGAAAGAGAAAAATGAAAGAAAAAAGTCGAAGAAGGTATGAGGAATAAAAACGAAAAGAAAAAAAAAGAAAGAAAATGAAAATAAAGGGTAAGAAACTTAAAAAAGAAAAAGAATAAAGAAAGAAACGAAAAAAAGAAAGAGAAAAAAGAAAGAAAAATAAGGAAAGAATAAAAAACAAAACAAACGGTTCGAAAATAAATAAATAAATAAATAAAAACAAAACACCGTCCACTGTGCCTCTAGAAACTTGAACTTTCACCTACTGACCGGCATTATTTGTTCAATTGGCTTTTGCCCTCGTTTGCATGAACAAGGTATGTGGAATGGCGCAGACCATGCTGAAAAATGCCAATGCTGTTACCAACAGAATTAATTAAACAGAAAGGTCAAATGTTTTTGATACGGAATCGTCAAACCTTTTACAGGAATTCTGCGTAGGAGAAACAAGATAAGAGAAAAGCAAACTAAACAATACCAACTGATCGTCCAGTAAATAATAGGTTGGGAAAAACGATCAAAAGCGTCTCCTTTCAGATCTTCCATTTTTTTTTGTGGTAAAACACTCCATGACATTCATTTTTACGTCAAGACTGCGAATGATTAATAATATCAAATCAACATTTCATCTTGTCAGAAAATAATTTAATAGGATGTTGTCGATTTTTTGAAATCCGGAGCCTGTTATTTAAAAAATATTTCTATAATATTCTGACTAATATATATATATATATATATATATATATATATATGTATGTATATATATATATATATATATATATATATATATATATATATATATATATATATATATATATATATATAATATTAGTGGAAAATATACATAGATATGAAAAATATATCTAAAAAATTCCCATACATGTATATTTTCAGAAAAAAATTTTTCCAAGAGGAAGGATCCAGGTAGAACTCAATGTCTAGGACAGAGTGTTTAAGCCTTTTTATGATATATATATATATATATATATATATATATATATATATATATATATATAACAATAAAAAAATATTAAAAAATTAAAATCTTCAGACACACTGGGTTTTACATTATATTCTTTCGTTTTTTTAAATTATTATTTCATTTAGATTCCTCGACGAGTTTCGTCAAAAATGGCCATCATGAGGAGAAGAAATATTTCTGCTTGCTGGTAGCAGTAAACTACAGAAATGAATGTCTAGATGGAGAAAATGAACTTTTGTCTCTTATCTATCTTATATATATATAAAATGAAGACATTTTTATGTTTATACATTCTTTTTTATAGATACAAATATTTAAGTAAATGCTCTGTGTATAGTAAATAGTATTAACAACATTTACCAGACTGAATGTCCAAGAAATTGTCCTAGAAAATATGCGTCCTTCGACAGGAATCGAACCTTTTTAAATCTATAGCCTGATCTTTTTACCATGAATCTCTGACGTACATTTTTTACTGTTTTATCTTCCATGAATCTCTGACGTACATTCATGCTCGATGCGTATCCAAATATAAACAAATGACGTCACACATTATGAAAAAGGACAAAAAATATAATTATTTTAAGATATTTTTTGTTTATACGTTCTTTTTCATAGATACAAATATTTAAGTAAATGCTCTGTTTATAATAAGTAAGTAATAAGTATAAATATAAACATAGAATTTGCTTAAATATTTGTATCTATAAAAATGTATAAACATAAAAAAAATCTTAAAATAATTATCGGACTTTGCCCATTTCATTATATATATATATATATATATATATATATATATATATATATATATATATATATATATATACTAGCAGCATGGCCCGGTGTTGCCCATGCTTGATTCAAAAATCGTACGACCCATACAGCAATCGCTATCACTTGGCTTAAAATATTTTTGCCCTTCCTTGACTTTAAAGGAGTGTCTTTTCCGTGTGATGTTACTACATGCCTTATTTCTTGCTTATCTCACACTGCGAATTTTTTCTAAGCTCTATACTAAACATTAAATCTGTTACGAAAAAAGAACTAAACAAAACGAACACAAAACGATCAGCTTAAAAAAAGGACTTGTAACTGGAAAAACCGAATGAAAAAAGAATGTTAACAACAAATACTTTTTCACACTTAACCAAGTTCTGCGGAATCAGAATCAACGTTGAGTTTAAGCAAGCGAATAAGCCATTTGGAGTAAAGTGCCTTGCAGATTTAAATTTTTCCCACTTGTGACGAATGCATCTATTTTTTTGCATGCTAATATGCTAGTTAACATTCGTGTCAGTCAGCTGTTGGCTCTCACGCTGGCCAATAGAATCTATAGATAGAATTTATATTTCTAATTTCGGGCAGGCGCGTTGTTTGTTTTTGATTTGATTTTATTTTTATTGGAATTGGTGGAGACCGTCTGTGAGAAAAAGAGTATCATGACGCAATTCCCTCCGCCAGAAATTTGGAAACGGCATACTGTATTGCTTGGCACTCGTGCCGGAAGATCCAATACGAATATTTCAGTGTTTGGGTGTCAAGCTGACGACAATGCCAAGGATTCAGAAAGAGTTGGATGAGTCTAATGGTGATTATAAAGGTGTTTGGAGTGACCACTAGTGATGGTGACGTTATGCCTCCATTCATCTTCCTACATGGCTGCAAAATCAACATGGATGCCTAGATCAAGTGCCTTGAAGAGGTAGCGCTGCCCTGAGACAACAGGGTGGCTGCTGGAAAAATCTCTGCCTGATAAAAGGATTCTGCACAATGCCACACAAGTAGGAGGACGACTAACTCCCAATCTGCAACCTCCTTGATTATTATGCGTGGACGCAGTTTAAAGAGAGATCTAAAAAACACCTTCTAACACCAAACATGAACTGAAGGCAAGGTTTTCACCAACTTATACAAAGGAAACCATCCAGGAGATTCCAAAGTAATCTGGAGGCCGTGGTTGAAGCCAATGGCGATTTTATTGAATAAATTTACTCTTTATTATTTCAAAATATTTTTTGTGTAATTTTGGTATATATATATATATATATATATATATAGATGTTAAAATGAGATGTCAGCGTTATTTTCATTTTGGCGTCATTTAGACGACAATTTATCGATCGCACGCCGTATACGCGGAGCTGATCCGTTGTTAGCGCGGGAATTGGGATGTCAAATTCCGACCTAATGCGTGGACTTTTGTACTAATACTCTTGGTGAAGGCAGGAATCCATCACTTCGCCCCAGATTAGGGGTTAAATAGCAATCGAGTCTAGGTTCGGTATAGCCGGTTTAAGAGAAGGAAGGTACTAAAGAAATCATTGAAAGAATCCATGTTCTTCCTGGATTTTTAATGTTCCTGTTTTTTCTCGATTTACTTTTTGCTCTTTCAGATCCTATTTTACCTTTTTCGTGATTTTCTACTTCGTGCTTTCGACTCTTCTTCTTATGTCCCCACCCCCACCTTCTTCTTCTTCTTCTTCTTCTTCTTCTTTTACTACTACTACTACTACTACTAATACTTCACCTTCTTCTTCTGGTACTGCTACTACTTTTTCTTCTCCTAATACTAGTACTTCTTCTATTACTACTTCTTTTCCTCTGCCTCATTCTTTTTCTTCTGATACTACTACTACTACCACTTCTTTTTCTGCTACTAGTACTTCACCATCTTCTTCTGCTACTGCTACTGCTACTTCTTCTTCTGTTAGTATTACTACTACTTCTCTCTTGTGCTTACTCTTTGTTGTTGTTTCTTTTTCTTTTTTCCTCATGCTGTTTCACTACCTCCTCCTGCACCTTCTTTGATGTTTTCCTTTTAATACTTGTTCTTTTGAAAAAAATGTTCATTTTTATATATATATATATATATATATATATATATATATATATATATATATAATTTAAAAGGACTGCATTTTTTCCTTTAAATGTCATTTAATCTCTGGGGGTAGACTATTTTTTGGGAAAGTAAAGTTTTAAAAACATTATCAGAAAGATAAAAACAGATTCCAGCACCTGAGCGAGACTCCACACACGACGAAAAACAGATGACCACCAGAAAGTGACGTTCCCACGGGATTGTCAGCAAAGATAGACTTTTTATTTTAATTTTTACATTTCCCTCAATAGTCATCTATTTTACTTTTTATTTTGGCTATGAAGAAAACATTTCAATAAAACTCGGCAAGCCACTTCATAGGATGAATGTATAGCAACAAACATCAGTGGCAGATTGTGTCTAAAAATATTGGGTTTCAGGGGATAAAGAGTGCTAACCCACAACTACAATGCTTTCATTTTATTTTCATAACAAATAAATAACTTTTTGAAAAAAATAAGTAGAGAAAAAGGGGTAAAATTAACATTTTTGTAGAAAAACATACGTATTTCTCTGTAATTTCAGTATACATATACTACATATTATACATATTACATATAGTACATATTATATATAGTACATAGTACATATAGTACATATACTACATATTACTGACAATATAGATACTAAATCTAAATGCAGAATGTTATAATTGATTTAATATAACAGACTGAACAGAATAGCTGAAAGAAAGGAGCGACAAACATGCTTTGTCCTGTAGAAATTTTTTATACCGATATGTCATACTAAAAGTTTTACACATAGTTATCACTAATTTACCCCACACAGAGAAATTATAACATATGGATACAACCAGCAGCTTGAAAGGGGTGAAAAGTGTGAGGGTCTTACTTGTAATATTTTCCGAAGGGAAAACGAGCAGGCAGGTGATATCCTCTATGTGCCACGTGGTTTCTTCTGCTCTCTTAACTGCCGTGGGCAGACGTGTGTTGCCTCTATGCGAGCTAAATAGCAATTTAGCTTTTGTCACCCGACGAACTAAAGTCGCTTACCGGCCGTCACGTGACACTCGGGACTTTGTCTTGACTAAACAGACATAATTGACTTTTGCAACTCCACAAGTAATTTGGAAAACGATTTAACAGATAATTCAAAATGCAATCCACTATATTAGGAGAAATCATTTGTGTTCACTAGATGATTGTTTGAATCTGCCAATAATTACTTCTGCATCCAATTCATCTAACAATTTCTTTTCAATAAATAGCAACATGTATGATTCCAAATTCTTCTCAGCGAATTTCCTAAATATGTCTTTATGATCTGCAGCTTTGAAAATGTCTACTCACATTGGACTTGAGTAACTGATAGTATGCTGGTAACTTTATAAAGTTTTTATTCTTATTACTAAAAGAATTGCCTGTGTTTGTTTCTTTATTACATTTTTATTCGATATAGGAGGCTCATCTCATCAGATGCCTACTTCATCAGGGGCCCACTTGCCATCGGGCAAATTGAGACTCTAGCCAGTCTGCCACTTTCAAGCATGTAAACTCTTTTTGACAATGATATCGTTCGTTATAGTCGTTCTTTTGTTTTTATTCGGTTAATATATAATCCTTTATACATTAATCTATTAAATACGGCACAACAGTTAATAGGTTAAATGAAGGACGTCTACCATAGAGCAGCTGTCAGCAGACATTTCTCAGAGAACCGTTCTCCTGACTTTGACCACTCAAGTGTCTAATAATATTCGCCTTGTCAACTGTAAACCGGAAAACTAGTATAAACGCACACAGATGTAGTTTATTGTACTCAAATTTTATAAGTACATTTATTTTAATCGATTAACCTACAGTCATTCTGGATGGGGCATATTATTATTACTGTTTTTAATATATAAACTTAAAAACTAGCAACAAATTAACAAAAATTTCTTTCTTCCGACTTTTTGAATAACCCAACTTACCTGAGCGCTATGGACTTTCCCGATGAGTATCCTGCTAGTATCGAGTACAAGTCGGCTGAGACAATTGTAAAAATCAGTGTCGCATAGCGTGGTACAGAAGGAGGATGCGTCGGAGCCTGATCAGCTCTGACGGGGTCGACTCAGCGAGGATGGTATGATGTTGCAAGGCCCGAAACTACCCAATGACCTGAGTAATTACATCACTGACGACACCCTCCTGCGCAATAAAAGTGCGTATTTCAGAAGAAGTGTTTAAACAATTCATGTCCACACAGAGATCTTTCGTGAGGTATTCAACTTTCGTAAGATAATCTAGTTTTGTAAAATGCATAATTTTGATGGATTGGTGCCAAAGCGATACTTATAACAGGCCTGTCAGTCAAGCGACTGAAGGGCACGACTGGGAGCGGACGTAGGAAGATTCTAAATTACTATTAATTGACAATTACTGAAAACGTTTTTAACACAATGACCTTGTTAGTAATATATAGTAATTGATTAATTAGGCACACCTTACAGCTATAATAACACTGGTTTACAAAAAAAATACTCTGAGTCAAGCATGTGAATAGGTTTTTTTGTTTTTTTTTATTAACGCTGAATTTAAATTTCTGAAAGTTTTGCTTTATCATCTTTAGTTCTTTTTGTTTTCACGTATCACATTTTTATTATACTGCATATAAGTTCAAAATATAAGATTTTATATATTACAAAGACAAATTAGAGAAAAACAGCATTAATATAGAACATTGATGGGGCTTAATTTCTTGGATAATAATATATGTACACACCATAGTACAACAGTCAGAATCTGTCTATATCTCTGAGATGAGGTATTATGATTACTTGTATTATTTACATTATTCTGACTGTTATCCTCATCTTCATTGCCATGTTCACATCATTTCGGCCGTTGTACGCTCCGGCCTTCTTCAGGTGATTGGAATTTCGAACTATATCTCTGAGATGAGGTATTGTGATTATTTGTATTATTTACATTATTCTGACTGTTATCCTCATCTTCATTGCCATGTTCACAACATTTCGGCCGTTGTACGCTCCGGCCTTCTTCAGGTAATTGGAATTTCGAACTATATCTCTGAGATGAGGTATTGTGATTATTTGTATTATTTACATTATTCTGACTGTTATCCTCATCTTCATTGCCATGTTCACATCATTTCGGCCGTTGTACGCTCCGGCCTTCTTCAGGTGATTGGAATTTCGAACAATATCTGATGAGGTATTCTGATTACTTGCATTATTTATATTATTCGGACTGTTATCCTGGCGAACACATGGCCCAGTGGATAAAGTCGTTGGTTAGATCTATTGTCTAGACCCAAAGAGATGTGAGTTCAATACCAGGCCACAGCGGTAGAGAACCAAACCTTGGAGAGTTGAGTTACAGAGAAATAACTGAGACATCCGGAAGAGAGGCATGGCGCGTGGAACTAGAACAATCTACCTCGGTGGCTGAAAAAAGGGCTGGGTTCGAAATTCCAATCACTTAAAGAAGGCCCGAGCGTAAAACGGCCAAAATGTTGTGAATATGGCAATGAAGATGAAGGTAACAATCTGAATAATGTAAATGATGTAAGTAATCATAATACCTCATCTCAGAGATATAGAGGCCGAAACGTTGTGAATATGGCAATAAAGATGAGGATAACAGTCCGAATAATGTAAATAATGTAAGTAATCATAATACCTCATCTTAGCGATATAGACAGAAACCAAGTTCTACATTTTACCAAATCGTGTATCAACAATATCTGAAAATACTTCCAGAAAAACATAGTGAATCTCAGACAATTCCGTGATTTTGTCGCATCTATAAGCGTCTACCTTCATTTATCAAAAGATGAGGAGAATACTTTTTTTTTATTGTGATATTAAAAGCGATCTTACTAGTACACATAGTTTTAATAACAATTAAAATCAATTAACATTGATTACATTAGCAGGAAAACAAAATAAACAAGATAAATTAGTGAGTTAATCAATTCATCAAATCTGAAAAGGTGGAAAATTAAAAATAAAAATAAAGATTAACTATTTGCTGTAATGGATAAGTATGTCAATTTTTGGTAATGTAGCGTCAGGAACATAGTTTTACTGCTTGAAAAAATCTGCATTTTTAATTGCGTCTTAGTGGCTTTACTGATTTGCTTGGGGTGAAATAATTTTTTAAAAATACAGCAACTAACATTGAGATTTTTGTAAAAGAATTCAATTTTCAATTTAACAACACGAAACGTTATAAAACAGAAAAACACCCACGGAACTGTGATTTCCAGTACAATTTTTAAACTAACACAATCTCCATCTTTAAAAAAATCCATATTCTTGAAAATAAAAAAGCTTTATTGTTGTATAATTCTTATTCTGCGGGATAGTAATTTCTTGAAACATAGAATGCTATATACAAAAAGTGATATTTTAATATCTTTAGAGATCCTAGTTTCAAGGTCTGATAAGTTATCAAATGTTTGATATGCTTCAGCGAATATCCACATTTTGAGTAATTATGGCCTGAAATAAAGTATTTATCTAGTTTATTCAATATGAAATTGCGTAACAAAATGGTTTCCACTGCTTAGCAAAAATCTACAAATATCAATTGAACAATTGCATGTATGTTTAATAGATAGTGTTCCTTGTGGATGATTTAAATATTTTTAACGAGAATATGGCACAGGCGATGGGAAAATTTAGAAGCCGATGTTCATGTTCATCGCATTATTGGAGAGTTTAAAAAAAAGCAGCAGTACGTCGGAAACGAATATGAAAGCATTCTTCGAGGAGAGTTTTGTCCAAAAAGAAAAAAAAAGTGGGTTTTATCTTCATGAAAGACTGAAAAATATAGTTAACGATCGTGAAAACCGACCAAATCTTATGGACTATATTAGGGCTCTTGTACATAATCTTTCATTATAAATTATTGATATATTCTAGTTTTATATTTTTTTAATGAATTTTGATTGTTTCATATGTTTAGAAATAAACATATTTCTGATTTTTTTTTCATTTTCTCCCAAAGACTATTTTTCGATCTGATTTTAAATTTTCAAATTTCAAATTTCAGGATTTAGACATTAATTATTAAACATTGTTCCAAATCCATATATAAAGACGTTGGTTAATCTATGAATAGAATACATAATATATATATATATATATATATATATATATATATATATATATATATATATATATATATATATATATGGACGATAATACACACACACACACACACACAATATATATATATATATATATATATATATATATATATATATATATATATGAAATTGTTATATATTATTTATATATTATATATTGCCTGATGATCGTAAATTGTGTGAAACCCAGGGTAAATAAAAACACATCAATCCAACTATATATATGTTTATATATATATATATATATATATATATATATATATATATATATACATATACATAGTGAGCCAACAAACCTACCTAGGTTTCACTTAAACGGATCGTCAGGGAAAGTTTTTTCAAGTTGTTACTCATATCGGGGTTTTTTCTTTGGGCTTCAGACCTGCATCTGTGCTTTTTTTTTTTCATGTTTGTAGCTCTTTCTTTTTTTTTAAAACTTTTTTTTCCCCTCGAGATTGATTTGATTATTAAAAATCAAAAAATTCGAGGGTTTTTCAAAACGAGTCTAGTTATCTATATTTATATATATATATATATATATATATATATATATATATATATATAAAATTTTTTCACAGGTTAGTTCTGAGAAATCCTTACAATGTAACACACACACACATGACATAAATTTATTTATATATATATATATATATATATATATATATATATATATATATATATATATATAATATATTTATATATATATCCACAGAAAGACTGTTTTTTTGTATCACAGGTCATCAGTTTGGTTAGACATTCCGATTTCTTTATATGGGATCGAAACTCTACCGATTTGGTATCAGTCAGAGACTCTAGCCTTATCGGCTCATCGTAGCGGAAGGCAATCTTTTAACGTATTCTATATATGATGCATATAAACGCTAGGCCAGCAGCCAGACCACTAAATTCTGTCGAAGAGCGATGCGTTATTAGAAGGAGCAACCATTGTTTTAAAAAATCACTTTCTCCATCGTGCTCAATCGGCGAACGAGCGCAAGTCATTCACAGACAGACTGTTTCGCTGTATCAGAACTCATCAGGGTGGCGAGACATCCGATTGCTTCAAGCCCGGATCGAAACTCGACCGATTTAGAGTGAAGCGATATATACAGAAGAAAATATCGAAATAAACTTCAATTGTAAAAAATATATTGTTCAACCTACTAATTCTATCACCATTACAATTGAAAAGAATTTATCTAAACTGAACATACAATTTGTCACAACGACATCTAAAACAATAAAATACTTAATCAATACACCCCCCACCCCAAAAAAAAACAAGCCGAAACTTGAAGAAGAAGGAATTTAAAACCACCTGAAAGGATTGGCAGAAATAATATATTGAAGAAACCTCAAGTTTCAATAAAAGAATATATGAATGCAAAAGAAAAAAAAATCACAAAACGTATTGGTTTTTCACCGTAACGAAACTGATCACAATTTTGGCATAAAAATGTCATCCTGGGTATGACAATAGACTACATCCGCGTCCTGGGTAAGATGATAAACTACACCTGACAGCAAGGCCTTTGATCAGGAGGTTTTGAGGAGCATGGTATCACCTCTTAATTGCTATGGTTCCCAGGTTCACTCTGACCCGGGGTGGTAGCACCTGTCAGGGTCCCAGCTATTGACAAATACACGCAATACATTTTTTGGAAAAATTATTACCAGCAGTACATTTTTTTTTTTAAAAATATTACCAGCAATACATTAAACAACAAAATACAAAAAATGACAGCAATACATTTTTGGAAAAAATATTATCAGCTATAAAAGTCTTGTCGGCATTAAATAACCCATTGAGGTTGATATGTCGTAAAACAAAACAAACCAATATATACTGAGATAGATAGATAAATAGATAGAAAAAAATATTACCAACAATAAAAATCTTGTCGGCATTAAATAACCCATTGAATTTGATATGGCGTAAAACAAAACAAACGAATCCAGACCATAAAAATGCTTTGATTAAAAGAGAAAACAATTTGTTAAGACGAAAATGTTTAGAAAGTGCTTCAATTTCTAGTTTGCTCATAGTACATCTGCGTCCATGTTCTTGCAGCTTCTGTTATCACAGTGTGGAATAGCTAATAACAAAGATAAGGGAAACAAAAACAAAAAGAATCTGAATGAAATCAGCAAGATTATTGACTCAAAACACATAAAAAATGTCTAAATTAAAAATTCCCAGCGTCTTTCGTTCGTGCGCATGTGTAGTCGTATCAATGTAGGCAGTCCTAGTCCCATGAAGTCCTAAATATATATAATTACTGGCCGATCGTATCCGAGTATGTCTATCTGATAGTACGAGTAAGCAATCCCTATTCCATATACCTGCCCAGGCACATTTTTGGTTGTTTAACACCCGCAGGGCCCACCTGTGGTTTATACTGCAACTATGCTGAGCTGAGCTACAGTTTCTGGGTGGGAGCGAGTCATCTGGCGCGATAAACAGTTTGAATAACCGTCAGTCACGAAGACTTATTAAGACAATTCCTAAATGGAAAACCATAGGCGAACAATTCCGTCTACCCATTGTCACGCAAAAGGTTTGAGGATAGGCTTTCAGACACTTTTTAGAGCTGTTGCGCGGGTGGATTCCATCCCAGCGGCTGATGATATCAACTTCATCTTCTAACCAATCGCGAAAATGTTCTATATATATATATATATATATATATATATATATATATATATATATAATATATATGTGTTGGTTCACTGTGTCATGCGAGACATTTTTTGCAGTTTTCTGTCAGTTATGTTTTTGCGTAAACACGCATAATTAATCATGTATCTTTCGATACATGACTGATGAGGCAGATTTTTTCCCGGAGTAGGTAGACCAGTTGTCATCCGATGCTATAGAACCCAGTCTGTCCTGCTATTTACCCATAGCTGGCTGGAGAAAAGAGGATTCATACCTTTCCTAAAAGGTTTTCAACGTAATTTTCATGTAATGGATTTGAAAAATTCGAACTCGGCTCTCTGATTCTTCAATCCGAGTCGCTATCTATTACTCCACCGTATTGCAGTCATATAAGGTCCGATGCACTTCTTCGTTTCTGGAACTGATCTTGATAAAATCCAAAGCAAAATGATTGGTACTGATTTGGCGGCTCAGCTTCTGTCACTTTCCTACTGCCATAAAAAAAATCCCTGTACCTTTTCTATAAATACTTTCATGTTAAAACACCGGATGAGCTTTTCTTCTTTTTGGTACCTACACTTCTTGAATTTAAGCGCAGTACTCGACTGGCGTCAAGATCTCATCAATTTACAGTTGGGCTGGCTAGATGTAGCCGTAAGTTCTATGCTAACAGTTTCTTTTCACGCACTTCTCGCTTGTTCAACTCCCTTCCGGCTCCATCAGACAATTTATACGACCACATCCCCCCCTTACATCTAACCACCCAACTCCCCAAACTGCAACCCACTTGATTATTATGTGTCGGACGCAGATGAGCGAGACACTAACAAAACTCCTGATAACATTAAAGATGAACTAAAAGCAAAGATCATGGCAGCATTCGCCAACTTAAACAAGGAGACGAGAGTTGCAGGAGATTCAGAATCGTCTGAAGGCCGTAGTTGAAGCCGATGGCGATTTTATTGAATAAATTTTCTCTTTAGTATTTCAAGATATTTTTGCGTAATTTTGGTAAATATATCTGTTAAAATTAGATGTCAGTGTTATTTTGCGTCAATTTATCCATCGCACCCTTTATATATATATATATATATTTATTAAAGACATATTTTTATGTTTAACGTTGTTATTTTATAGATACAAGTATTTAAGCAAATGCTCTGTTTATGATAAACAGTATTAATAAATAAATTGTCGGACCTTGTCCATTTCTTAATATATGACGTCATTTGTTTACATTCGATACGCCAGAGCAGTTATGAATGTACGAGATTCATGGAAAGTTGGAGTTTATAAGCAGTAAATTTGTCCTTGTCTACCGATTGGTTCTTTTGTAGCTCAAGCGGTAAGGCACGTCAGCGTATATGACGGTTCCGTATAGGATGCAGGTTCGAATCCTGTCAAAGAACGAAAATTTTCTATGAAAATTTCTCGGACATTCAGGCCGGTAAATGTTATTTAATACTGTTTATCATAAACAGAGCATTTGCTTAAATACTTGTATCTATAAAATAAACAACGTTAAACATAAAAATATGTCTTTAATAAATAAATTGTCGGACCTTGTCCATTTCTTAATATATATATATATATATATATATATATATATAGAATATATATATATAAATATATATATATATATATTAAAATAATGAGGAAGAATAATAAAATTTATAATCCAAAAAGACTTATTAATTATTTTTATTTTGAAAAAACAGTGCTCAATACAATTCAGTAGACGGTTAAATAAAATATAAATTTATAAATTTAAAAATATGGTTTCATCGCTACACAGGTATTACCATGTTTTAAAAAATAAACTAAACCTTAAATTTAATTTATAGAATTAAATTTAAAATCATTTCCTCTGATTCATTTTCAAGCGATTTCTGGAAACATGGTAATTCTTGTGTAGCGATGGCAGCATATTTTTAAATTAGTAAATTTATATATATATATATATATATATATATATATATATATATATATATATGTGTGTGTGTGTGTGTGTATGTGTGTGTGTGCGTTTGTGTGTGTGTAACTAAAATAATAAGCATAAAATTTTGTTGAATAAATTCAAAAGAAAAGATCGCTTATTTGACTTACTCATCTTTCTATTTATTGTTTATTCACTGAATTCATTTTCTGTCTGCATAAAGGCTGTTTTCTGCAAGTAGTCGTCCGAATATATTGATATATAATGGTTCTTCTTAAAGATTGTTTATCTATTTTTGCGTTCTTTTACTGTTTTTAATTAATTTGGCTGCACAGTACATCGCCAAACCTGATATTGTAAAAAATATGGACGTTGAAAAGATTACCTGTAAAGAGAAGTAGGGCGTCATATAGCAATGTTCCCAGTGAATTCTTTTATTTTGATACTATAAATGATTGAAATATAAATCAATATGCCATCCGAAGTCCTGTTTACAGGCAGAAAGAAGAGGACTGTCATCTGCTTGCAGTGGAATAAATGGAGTCTGTTTGCATTATCGGTTGTTGAAAAGACAAAAAAAAAAAAAAAAAAAATGAAAAGAAGCGAGGCAAAAGTTAATTTTACGGAATGAACGGATATCGGCGATGAATGAAAGTAAATCTAACTGGAATTAATGAAAAAAATTGACGATGCATGAAAATAATTCTTTTTATTTGTGCCGACTGACTTTGAGAATTACTCAATATATATAAATCTGAAAGTTTGTGTGTTTGTTCATTCGAAACACTGAAGATTAAATATATAAAGAGCTGCTTGTCTGTCTGCGAATGGAAACAAATGTTGCGCTAAAACCGTGACATAAAGTAAAAGAGTTTTAAGCATGTCTTATAGTTGGGCCAGATTTTACTTAATAGAAACTAATTTCTATATTTACTTTATAAAAAACTTATATTAGGGTGAATTTATAAAAGTTCGTGATACTTTAAATTTATAATTTTTTCAAGTGCAGAAGGAAATATATGGACACCCATATATATATATATATATATATATATATATATATATATATATATATATATATATATATACAAACACGCAAAAACACACACATAATATTTCTATATTATGATACATATATATATATATATATATATATATATTTACGACTCTCCGTCGAATTTCGACGTTTGAGGGTGAGGCGGATCAGTTCTAAAACCGACAGCCAACAACTGCATATGAGTTTTGATTCTAGTTGTGAAGGTTTTTTTTGGTGAAAACCATCCACACGTTTGAAGGGCCGAAATACAGAGACCTGGTGCGCTATGTGCCACAAGGTCCCCAAACAACAAAAAAAAAATAAAAAATTCAAGTTGTCCTTCTCCTAGACCAGTTGCCATCCAAAATATAGAAACCAGTCTGTCCTGCTATTTACCCATAGCTGGATGGAGAAGAGGAGGATCCACACCTTTCCCAAGGATATTAGCATTTAAGTGAATGTAACTGGCTTCGAATGGAGTTCGAACTCGGCTCATTTTCTCAATCCAAACCGCAGTTGTAGAGTAATATATATATATATATATATATATATATATATATCAATATCAGACCACTGAACTCTAATTTGATATATATCCTGCTCTATGGCAGTGAATACTGGACAAATGACCTCACAGATGAAGAGATTTGAAGCCAGAGAAATGTTGGTCTACAGGAAGAGGAGGAGATAGACAGAGCAGGTGAGCAATGACATAAGTTTTTGAGAAAATGGAAACAAAAAGTACACTTAAATTTAATATCAGTAAGAGGCAGTTGGAATTTCTAGGACACATCACCCATGATGTGTGCTAGAAAGAGCGTTTTGAAAATTTGATACACACAAGATAGATGAAAGGCAAGAGAAAAACAACGCATAACCAACCTAGCGATAACAAAAAGATAAAGTTTCTTAAGAGCTACAAAGGACAGGAAATCGTGAAGAGCCATGGTTGTCAAAGTCCTGAACGGCCATCGCATATAGAAAAATTTAGTATGAAAGATAATAGTTTTTTTTTATTTGATCTTGATTATCTTGTTATATTCTTTATTGAATTGTCAACATTCATCCGATATATAAATGTGAAAGTTTGTGTGTTTGTCCATTCGAAAAACTGAAAATTAAATATATTAAGAGCTGCTGCTCTACTTATGTAAATTGCGCGACGACTGTGACATGAATGAAAGGATTTTTCAGCATGTATCTTATATTTGGGTGAAATTTTGCTTTACTGAAACTAATTTCCATATTTATTTTTATGAATCAATAATTATTTGTAAATAAATTTTGCTTATATATATATATATATATATATATATATATATATATATATATATATATATATATATATATATATAAATTGAATATTGAAGTCAACACCAGAGGCAACATTTATAGGGTTTCATGCTGGACGCAATAGTCTATTTCCACAATATGACGCAGAAATGAAACAGCCTGTCGCCTCTGAGTGTTGACTTCAATGTTTTTATCACATTAATATTTACATAAATAACTCTATCTCTGATATTGAGAATATTTTATCCCATAAATATAGCACGACTTAAAACTTATATATATATATATATATATATATATATATATATATATATATATATATATATATATATAAAACACTTGCAAACCTATATTTTAAAATCATTCCATTTCTTTAATAAAGCCACTAAGACACAAGTTTGTGGAATAATTAGGAACAGAAACATTA
Source organism: Acanthosepion pharaonis (assembly GCA_903632075.3). NCBI lineage: Eukaryota > Metazoa > Mollusca > Cephalopoda > Sepiida > Sepiidae > Acanthosepion > Acanthosepion pharaonis. Next base: position 231,280 of record CAHIKZ030001499.1, on the reverse strand, counting down.
ATAATGAGCGAGAAGAGGAAAGAATAATCACGCCGATAGTAGATAGCGATTGACATTGCATTAAAACTTTTGCAGATTAAAGTTGGCTGGAAAGCACGAAGCCGGAAGGAAGTTCCACAAGCAAGAAGTGTGGCCGAATATTCGACTTGATCCAACATTTCTTGAAAGATCATATAATGAAAGTCGTGTTGAACGATCATATTCTGTGTAGATTCTTTCAAATTAATGTAATCAAATCATATAATCTAAAAATATTTTCTGGCTTTAAATAACCTGTAAAGGGTTGCTAAACCGTAAGAAATGAATGAATCAATTAGTAACCTCTTTGCTTCCTGGTGGTATTATCGCCTTGCTTGGTGCGAAACGATTAAAAAGAATTGGCGATTTATTAAATTTATAAATATGAGATATCATAATGCTTTAATAATTACATTCATTGCTTATTTAAATACATCCATTTTTCTGTCTTGAAAGTAGTAACCATTTTAACAATTCGATCACAGTATGAGAGTAAACGGAAAGAAAGAAAAGTATATTAAACTACAAGGTAAGTAGATAGCCTTCAGTATCTTGTCTCCAGGATCAAATCACGTAGCAAGATCATAAATTTTAGAATCTGAAAGTCCGCGCTACAAAAGATGCAATTAGAAGTTTACCATCTGCAATCAGATTTGAAGCATTCAGAACAACGGTGGAAGCGGACTTCCTGTACGGCTCCAGTGCACTGATTACAAAAACGGGGCAATAAACAAGAAACAATGATGCTAATAGGGAGGAAAAATGTCAGTTGAGAACAACATATGAAGAACCTTTTTTTTTTAAATCGTAAATTTTTACTAAAAAATCTGTTTTGTCTTGACAACCACTTTTGTTTTTTTTTTTTTATTTAATGATTGCATTTTTCCGTTTGTCACCCTGATTTTACAAATGTTCAGATAGATACACCAAAGTACTATCTTTGCTTTTTGGTAAAAGTCAAATCTGCCGCCTTTTCTCCAGAAACAAATTGGACTCAAAAAATCTGTTTGAGGATTTAAATTCAATTCTATTTTTAATTTATATATTAAAATTTAAATTTTTTTAGCTTTTTAAATTCCATTTTTTTTATCATATTTATTTTTTGTATAGAAAAAAAAACATTTTAAAATAGTTAATTTATAATATTAATGCTCTATCTAAATTTACATTGATTTTACTATTTTGCAAAAATAAAATATATATAATAAGAACACAGATTATTATATATTTATATTTTTATTTATATATATATATATATATATATATATATATATATATATATATATATATATATATATATATATATATAGATATATATATAAAAAAATATGGATATAGATCCGACATTTAATATGAAGAAAATATATATTTTCACATCGCCTACGTGACGACAACGTGATCATATTTAAACGGAACGCTGATCTTATATAAAAATTTCAGTTATCTGTTTGGATTAGTTGTGCTCTTATGTCCATCGTCTTTTTTATGTTAAAATTTTTATATGTTCTAATGTTAATTATGTTTTAAATGAAAATGTCCATGAAGATGGTCTTAAATAGACCGAAACGTCCGACGTCGACTTTATATTAACATTAATACAGCATAATTGCATATTAAGATTTTTTTTTTGTTTTTCTGTATTTTTCTTCATATATATATATATATATATATATTATTCCAGTATTATTTTTTCAACTTATTCAAGATGATATTCACCCTCTTTAACCTTTTAACTACCTGTCCTATATAGTAACAAGGCGTCTTACAGGTTTCACGTACGATTTCATTTTGAAGTCTTTTTTCACTGTTCGTTGGACTGTCATACCTGAAACTCCTTTGTCACATGCCAAACGTCTTATAGATTGAGTTGGGCCTTTTGTAATTAAACAACACTTTTGAAAAATTTCTAAGTTGAAATGATGGAATAAATTCCTATATTTAATGATCTCCTGATCCAAATTTAATATCGACATGGAAACACTTTTGAAAACTTATTCACCGTTCTGTTGATGGTTCTTTAATGGAAAACAAAAAATGAAAGCCATGTATGAATGTTGGTACCATTATTAAATTTAACTGAATATCTATTTCCTCTCATATTGAGAAGACAGTACCGCTGACACAAAACGATTTTAAAATTTTTCTCTTTCATAGCTGAATAACATTGGGTTTTTTATAAAAAAAACAAATGAAAGACCAAAATTTAAATATATATCTGAAGATAAAAAAAAAAATTTAATTAGTTTAGTTATTTTTAGATATTAAACATTTTGTAAATATATGGACGATTATCCCATGTTGTTAAATATTTTGACAATTTCCTTCTTATAGCCAGTATGGAGGTTTATTATTTTATATACTTCTTTTTTTTATATATATAATCTAAATTATTTTTTATTTTATTTTAAAGAAAACTTTTTTAAAAAAGATGAAGACTACAATTGTTAACAAAGAGGAAAATACTATTCGGTTAGCAGTGATGAAGAATCAAGAATGAAATCATTCAAAAAGTCAAATTATTTGAAGATGCCCTTCAAATAATTACTGGAACAATTCATGGAAGAAATTGAATGGAGAATGATAATAAAATAGCATATCATATTCCAGAAAAATCTTTACAATTACTGAATATCATGACTGAAGAATTCTTCTGTCTTATTTTTGAAAAGCGTGAGTTTACGAATAATTTTACATTGCAATTCTCAAGGTGACTGATCCCCACGTCGGCTCCATTAGATAGGGTCGATCAGGTTATCATCGTCTTGGGAATAATATATATTTTTTACTCGTGTCAACATTGTTATCGCTTCTTTTATTTTACATGCCTTTCAGCTAGAACGAGAGTCTAGAACGATTCAGGGAAGACCAATAACATAGGCGCAACCTCTCATCCGTCATTTCGGCCGTGAATAGATAGAAAGAAACAAAGATTCATAGCGCTGTTAACAACAATGGATTTCTCATATTAATACCGGACCTTATTAATAAGAACTTCATATATTATATAGAATTGAATTTTCCCTACATAATATATAAATAAATAAAAGCATTGGAATATTTTAGTAATCATTTCAATTCAATAGACTTTAGAATAAAATGAAATTTAATGTTACCGCCCACAATTCATAATATATATTTAGGAATATAAAATTTGACCTTTTTAAAATAATGCATTTCATTTTTCAGCATATATGAATATTCGATTAAAAGTATTTATGGTCTTAATATGTTGAAATATGAATGAAGAGATTATAACCGCTTGGTGTTGAATCATTCACCATCATTGAAAAAGAGACCAGAAGTGCTGAAACAAATGGCTATTTTGGTAGTGATGTTATAACATTTTTATGTTATATTCTTTTTGACATATACTATTTGCTCTATTTTCTGAAATCTACACTTTTTAAGAATAGTGTTTGATTTGATTGAATTTTATTTATGTCTTGTATATATATATATATATATATATATATATATATATATATATATATATTCGAGGATAATAATGAATATAAAAAGGCTTCCCAATCCTCATTTTTTATTTCTTGCTTCAAATATATTTTGCTTGTTAAATTTTTTTGTAGGTTTTGTGCAAGTTAAGAAAAATAATAGAATTTCTGAAAAAAAAATGTTATTTAGAGTGATCAGCAATCTGAACAACACCAACAAAATTATTTTGAATTTTCGTAGTAACAAAAGTTCGTCTACCCAATTTCATTCACAAGGCTTAGGTCAATCCGTGGTATGGTTTTCAGGAACTTTCTAACGGCACCGCACGTTGGAATCAAATTCTTTTTTTATAATTTCATCAGCAAGTTTTTATTTATTTGACAAATCGACCATGCTGACATTCGAATGATCATTCGGGTTTCATGGTTTGAGAAAAAGAATATTCTTTAAAAACTTTTTTCAATATTTTATATATATATATATATATATATATATATATATATATATATATATATATATATATATATAAAACCAATTTTTTTAAATAATTTAGACATATCATATCGATTAAATTGAAACGTGCTCAAAAAAGTTAGAAGACTGAAAGTAAGAAAAATTCAAAATATTCTTTCGAATAATTTTTTTTTTTAAAGTACTTTTGTATCTCATCTGAAACCATCTTCAGTGGGTTAAATTGTTTGTTTTATATGTATATAAATATATATAAAGGGTCATATTTGAAAACTGCAACGAAAACTAATCGACATGATGTATTTAAATTAATTAACCAAACCTATTTATATATATATATATATATATATATATATATATATATATATATATATATATATATATATATATATAATGGACTCTCCCGTCGGTTTCAGTGTATGAGGATCTGACAGCTTAGTTGATTCAGTTATGAAATTTTGTGCGATAATCTTAAGTGGCATTTAAGACCCGCTAGTGATTTACAAAGGAGGCCACATATGGAGCAAGTGTGAGGATTGTGAGATGAGATCACTGTTAGATTAGCTGACCTTTTAGATCTTGCTCTCGCTTCTTGAAGATGATTCAAACAAGCAGATTCAAAATTGCTGAGTCCACTAAAACACGTTTATCTCCATTCTACCCGCTTGGCTAAGCGCTCAAGGGTGTTAGGTGGTATATTGACTGCTGACAAGTTGCTTTTCAGCTTGTCTTTGTATCTTAGCCATGGGCGTCCTACATTCCTGTAGCCCTGATCTAACTGGCTGTACATTAGGATCTTGGGTATCCTGTCATCAGACATTCTCAAGACATGACCAGTCCACCGTAACTGAGACTGTATGATAAAAGTCTTGATTCCTCCAATATTACACCTGTTAAACAGGTCTACGTTAGATGTCCTATCTTGAAGGTTAACTCCACAGATTGCACGCAGACAGCTTTTATGGAAAACATCCATCTGGCGTATATGATACCTGTATGGTGTCCTGGACTTTGAGCCATACAAAAGGATGGCAAGTACAACAGCAAACCCGAATTTTCGTATCCAGTCGAATACCCTGCTCAATCTAGAAGCGATGGCGAATTTTGCCGAAAACACTGGTAGCCTTAGCAATATTTATGATTTCATCATCTAAAGTTCCACTGTAGTTGACTTTGCTATATATAGGATATATATATATATATATATATATATATATATATATAAATATATATATATATATATATATATATATATATATATGTATATATATATATATATATATATATGTATATATATATATATATATATATATATATATATATATATATATATATATATATATATATATATATATATATATATATATATATATATATTTAAGAAAAAATTTTGTTAATTTCAATTTGTAAATAAAAATATATTTCAACAAACCAATATCAGGGAAAAAGTATTCAGTAAAAAAGAAAAGACTAAAAACATCCGTGTTGGTAGAAAATAATTAATCAGCATCGCAATGCCTTGTCAAAAGAAAAATTACCGACAAAATAAATTAAGTAAAAAAGTAAAAGTACTCAATGCACTAAGAAGATACAAAAATCTAAAAACCTAGTGAACCAAAACCTTACCTACCATCGCCAGTAGTACCCTGGATATCCGTTATCTGAAACCGCGGTAAGTGTAGGTTTTATATTATATTTCATATATTTATATATATATATATATATATATATATATATATATATATATATATATATATGTGTGTATATATGTGTGTGTGTGTGTGTGTGTGTGTAAAATAAATTGGAACATTGGAATTTATACGACAAAAAATGCATATTTATTCCAACGTCTAAAGGTGGTTAACAATGGTGGTAACCATCGATAAATACCATCGTTAACCACCTGATGAGACGTTTTTAGACGTCGAAACAAATATATTATTTTTGTCATTTTTAATTTATTTTCCAGGTATTTTGAAACAGTTTATTATAAATATTTATTGCTCTACTCTATCGAGTCCTTTTAATGTTAAGAACGTTTGAATTTATATTGTTTTTTTCTTTTTTTTTTGAATATATCTATCTATCTATCTTTATATATATATATATATATATATATATATATATATATATATATTGTCATCCACATAGTGTTTCGCTGCTTCACATCTCATCAGTGTGGTCAGGCATCCGATAAATTTCATTAAAGACGACTGACGAACTACAGCGATTAAGCTTTTTATTCAATTTGTCTTGTCCATAAATGGGTTTACATTTCTCGACACAATGTACGTAAAATTATCCAAATATTCTCTATATCCGAGTGTGCTTCTGGAGCGGTAGAAGTCGATATTTTATGTCATGTGAGAAGTTTTCAAATAATTCTAATAAATTCGTCACCTGGCTGGAATTTATCGAATTTTGAGGGAATTATCTTTGACCACTTCATTGTGTTGTAACCAGAAACGTTTTATATAGTTCGAGCAGCGCTGAGGAAACATGTCGGTGTCGAAGCAGTTCGTTCCGTGTTATCAGCTTTATGACTTTAACGTGGGCCTGCCCGCGGCCACATCAAGTTGCCAAATACGTCAAGTCTTTGGGGATAAGGCTGTGAGTGAAGGCACGTGAAGAAATCTGCTGGAAACCGCTTCCTTAAAAATCCATAACAGCATAAGAAAAATTCATTAATTAAAAAAAAAAAAGAATTTTTATGGGTTTAATCAATTCATCCCAATCAAGGCGATAATGTCACTAAGACGCAAGGTGGCTTTTTATTCATGGAAGTGATTGAATTTTTAATATTCTTTAAAAAGAAACAAAAGTCCAATCCTAAACAGGAAACAAGGGATACACTTTTACTCCAGTTCAAAAGGCGGAGAAAGATTGTAAACCGGGCAATAGGCGAATCTATCTAATCCTATACGTAGAGGAGAGAGAAAAAATTAATAAATAGCGAATAAAATTTCATGGTTCATGTGCAGACATTAGGAGTACATATCTGAAGTAGACTTTAGAAGGAACTGGAAAACCAATCACCAACAGGAAACAAGGAATAAACCTCTACTCCTGTTCAAATGACTGGGGAGGAGTATAAACTGGACAATAGGAAACCTACCTACTTGTACTGGTGGAAGAGAAAAAAAATAATATAAAATAGTGAATAAAATTTTTAATGTTCAGATGCAGACATTAGGAATACATGAACTGAAACAGATTTTAGAAGGAATGGGAAACCCAATCCTAAACAGAAAACAAGGGTTAAACCTCTACTCTTATTCAAAAGCCATGGTAGGAATGAAAAAGTGGATGATAGGCAAACCTATCTACTCCTATTGGTAGAAGAAGGAAAAAAAATTAAATAAAATAGTGAATAAAATTTCATAGTTTTAGGTACAGATATTAGGAGTACAGAACTGTTCACAATATTAGCAGAATGATTCTTTGGTGGGAATCTTAAAACTGGAGTTTGAGACTTAATTGTATCCCAAGATCTTATTACATGGTATTAGAATACCATTTTGGCCAGTGATTGATTATAATTAATTAATTATAACTTATCAATTCTCTATGGTTTATTTAAAGCCGAAGCATATGTTTTATAAGCGAATATTGCATTAACAATTTTCATAAATGAATATTGGACTAGCATACATACATACATACACACACACACACACACACACACACACACACACACATATATATATATATATATATAGATAATATTAGTGGTAAATATACACATACATATGCAAAATATATAAATATATATACATAGGTGCATACGCATACATGTATATTTTTTGAATAAAAAATTCCAAGAGGATAGAATCCAGGTAGAACTCAATGTCCAGGACAGAGTAAGTATATAATAAAAAGGCTTAAACACTAATATTCCATGGTCATAATTTATTCCATTGGAATCGTAAATATGATCCAATTCATCAGACCTACAAATTCAAAAAAAAACATATATATATATATATATATATATATATATATATATATATATATATATATATATATATATATATATATATCATCAATTATAACCCAATTAAAATTTAAAATATATAACATGTAAAGGGATTGAAAAGAATGAGAAGAATTTAGAACGAACTGGAAACCCAATCCTAAACAGAAAACAAGGGATAAACCTCTACTCCTGTTCAGAAAACCAAGAAGTGAATAACGATGCCAAATGGTATTTCTTACAATTAGACTGATTTTCAAATCATCGCTGTTTTATTTCATATGCCGTTCCTCTTTAAAATGTCGGCGATTATGGCTCTCCACTACTTCTCAACCTTTTTAGCTCTAAGTTAGCTCAGTCTCCTTACTATCCTTCACACGCCATGTTCTGCAATCCATTTACACAAGTGTGTTTAGAAGATTACTCGCAGTATTCCCCTGCCTCTCTTTACTGCAAGACGCCCTGCTAAGAAAACAATTAATTCAAATATTAGTGAATAAAATTTCAGAGTTTTAGGCATAGATGCTAGGAGCACAGAGCTGAAGCTTTACAAATTGTTCCCAATATTAGTAGACTGAATCTTTGCTGGGAATCTTGAAACTGGAGTTTAGGATTTAATTGACGCAAGGGACAGAAGAAATGAAAGAGAATAAAAAGATTTTAGAAGGAATTACAAACACAGTGGTAAACAGGAAGCAAATGGTTAAACCTCTACTCCTGTTCAAAAGACCAAGGAAAAAATTTTAACGATAAAATATTAATTTATTTTAAAATATTCAAACACATATTTAAAAAAATAATTTAAAAGTTTTAAATTTCAGTGGTCTCTCTCTTTCGTGCGCATGCATGGATAAATCCTAAAAAACGAAAAATGTTAGGTTGATTTTTAATTTTTTTTTTTCCACTTTTTCATTAATTTTTGTAACCAGGTATGTCCTGAAAGAACATGGCAAAATCAATAAATAAATTTAAAAAAAACAAAGAAAAAATTTTAGCGATAAAAACATACAAGAATTCTATGTTGATATGAGTCTCCCAATGTGACACGCTGTTTCTCACGTCTACTGAATACATTAAACTGACTAAAAGTAAATGTTTGTTGTTTTCAAATGTATTTTTAATGGAGAAAGACTCAAAAAGAAGGTTTTAATGTTTTATACGAACTTAAAAGTTCCAGACGCAGTAATTCCTTTTTTTTTTCTTATAACAACGTCTGAAATGTCTTGCTGTGTGTTTTCATTTACTTTGCTTTTTAAGTGTTTAATATTTACTTACACTGAAGCCTTTTCGATATAGTAGTTACTGTTGCTTATTTTCGACAGACGCGGGAAAAAAAAAAAGAAAAAATAAGTGCTTACAACAGAGCTTGATTTTTTTAAAACTGTCGCCAAAATTGAAATAATAATCGCTCCCCATATCTACAGGCTGTCCCCCCCGCCATATTTGTCCACTCACATTTTGACCTATTCTCAAGTTTGAATATTTAAACACTTGTATTTAATTTCATTTAATATTTAATTTACACGTTAATCTCCTTTGTGCTTTAAATATTAATATTTCTTCATTTTAGTATCTGTCTATATTTCTGAGATGAGGTATTATGTACATTATTTACATTATTTGGACTATTGTCCTCATCTCTGTCGCCATATTTATTACAACGTTTCAGACGTTGTACGCTCCGGTCTTCTTCAGGTGGTTGGAATGTCGAACTTAACCCTTTATTTCGCTCATTAGGGTAGACTGTTCTTGTTCCACGTGCCATGTTATCTCATGTTAATTTCCCACTGAAAATTCTCCACTGCCTTAACCGGGTATTGAACTCACACTCTTTGTGTCTTGTCACTGGATCTGACCAACGCCTTTATCCACTGTGCCATGTGTCCTGGACACATGGCACCCAAAGAGTGTGAGTTCAATACCCGGTTAAGGCAGTGGAGAACTTGGAGAGGGGAAACAGGAGATAACTGATAACTGACATCCATTAAACATGGCACGTGGAACTTGAACAGTCTAACCCAGTGAGTGAAATAAAGGGTTCAGTTCGACATTCCAAAATAAAAAAGAAGGCCGGAGCAATCAACGGATAAAACGTTTTAAAAAAAATAGCGACAAAGATGAGGACGATAGTCCAAATAATGTAAATAATTCTTCATTTTAAGTATTAATCTTGTTTGCAAGTCAACACACACTGTATTTGTTATTTTAAATAGTGAATAATATTTTTTTTTTTTGGTGGGGGCATTCTTTATTTCTATCTTCTTGTAATTGCAATACACAAAGAAATTGGTCAGCAGATCCTAGGTGCACAAAAAGACACGCGCCTGCGCCTAAAATACGCATGCTATCTAAGGAAGAAATGCAATACTGTTAAAATTGTCAGCGTTCCACGATGTTCATTTTACGCAAAGCCCAAGGATGAAAATTATCCCTCAATCCTTTTGTCCTAGAACTAAAACGTTAGCCTTTTTTCATTTTTTTTCTTAATAATTATATTCAGCCAGTACGAATCCCAAGAGCCACTCAAGGTAGAGAGTTACTGTATGTTGTTGTATGAGTGTTATGAAAGGCATGACCTTATTCGGAAAAAGCTAATCGTTAACCCTAGATATGAAGGGGTCAAGATTGTAATGATTGGGAAAACATCCTGCCGGAAGTTTGTTCCCCAAAGCAGCACTTTTGGTGAAGAAGCTATCCGAGTGGAAATTCCTCCTTACTAATGGAATACAAAGTGAATATAAAAGCCAGGGCTAGTGTTATTAAGCAATGTAACTCACCAGAACATCTGCCATGGAAATAGCGATAGGCTTCCACATTTTCGTTGGTTAGTTTGGTTTCGCGGCATATTAACACCTCTATGGGTTATTTAATGCCAAAAATGTAAATATTTTGTATGCATTTTTTTTTATAGAGATAATAATGTTTACCGATACAAATTTAACCCATAGCCGGGTGGGAAGTGGTGAATTCATAATATTTTTGAATATTTGTGCGTAAAAGAGGTAATAACAAAAATAAATTAGAACTCGACTCGCCGATTAACAATTTCCAACCGTTATCCATTACGCCACCCGCACATCCAACCACTCACCCATCTAAGTAATGACCAGGATCGACGCTGCTTAACTTCGTGATCATAGGAGGACCGGTGTTTCAACGTGATATGCTTGCGCCTTTTCGTCAACGGAAAACGAGCTGTAAGGTGGAAAATAATCCATCACCCACAAGTACGCGTAGACGCTTTTGAACTCTATCAAGACAGGTAAGTGGGGACTAGACCAGATTTTATTTCAAAATTTCTAAGGGAAATTGAGAGTAAAATTGAGTTTATTTATGGAAATCTTATTTAAATTTCCCCCCAAAATACGTTATATGGCAGTGAATGCCGGGCAGTCTCCTCTTCCTTCATTAAGTGTCCCAGAAACATCAACTGTCTCCTCCTGATATTAAATATAACTGTCCTTGTTTACAATTTCTATAAAACTTTGTCGTTGCTCACGTGTTCGGTCTGTGGTATTCTCGGTATCATTTTGTATAATATCATTTCTGTTGCTTCAAGTCTCTTCTTTATCTTTGTGGAGATTGCCCAGCATTCACTGCCATGTAGGGGTACCTATATTACATAATGGCGTCCTGGGTAAAACGATAAACTACATCAGACAGCAAGGGTTCTCTGATCAGGAGGTTTTCAGGAGCGTGGAACCACCTCTTAATTGCTGGTATTCCCAGGTCCACCCCTGACCCAGGGTGGTAGCACCTGTTGGGGTCCCAACTATGGGCAAATAGTTAACCCCTAAACTGGGGTCAAAACACTATGAAAGTGTAAAAATAGGTTTTAAAACCAGCAATACATATTTGTAAAAATATATATTAGCAGCAATACATTTTTGAAAAGAAAAATTACCAGCAATACAATTTTGAAGAAAAAAATATTACCAGCAATAAATGGTTTGGAAAAAAATATTACCAGCAATACAATGTTTAGAAAAAAATATTACCAGAAATACATTTTTGAAAAAAAATATTACCAGTAATACATGATTTGGAAAAAAATATTACCAGCAATACATGATTTAGAAAAAAATATTACCAGCAATACATTTTTTTTTTAATATTACCAGCAATACATTCTAAAAAAAAAAATATATTACCAGCAATACATTTTTGAAAAAAAAATATTATCAGCAATACATTTTTGAACAAAAATATTAACAGCAATAATAATCTTGTCAGCATTAAATAACCCATTGAGGTTGATATGCCATAAAAAAAAAAAAAAAAACTAGAAATCAGCTATTTAGAATTGGAAACACATTGTAGATTTTACTGTATATTACCAGCAATACAGTTTGGGAAAAAATATTAGCAGCAATAATCTTGTCGGCATTAAATAACCCATTGAGGTTGATATGCCGTAAAACAAAACAAACAAATATTACATAACCGTTCAGTATTCTTTTCTTTGTTTCTTACGAAAATTTTCTATTCCTTAATACATTGCTTAGCTTTTGGAAGGTATCTTTCGCTATCCAAACGCGCTGACGAATTTCGGTGTCCGTTCTCTGTTAACACATTTCCTAGATATTTAAAGTTTTATACTCGCTTGATTTTGCTATCTCCAAATTGTAATTCTCCTGTTAAGCTGTTCCTTTTTGTGACTACCATACATTCATTTTCTTACAATTGAGGGTCCCTTCTTTTTTTCTCGCTTTCCTTCACTACTTTCTGTAGGAGTTTCTGTAGTGTCTATTTTGTGTTTTCTCTCAACGCCATGTCATCTGCATATCTTTTTTTTTTAGGTTATGGCCGCAAATACTTAATCCTAGTAGGACGCCTAATTCTCTCAGAATCACACCACTTTTTTTTCTTCATACAACATGTGAAAGCGCGTGCGAAACCTAGTCCTCGTCAGCTGCCAACCAAACGAGATAACACTGTTTCGGTAGCTAAGACGGTACTGCCACCCCTGGCGCCACCAGCAGCTTTTGCCACCGGACAGAGTATTGTTTTTTTCTTTGTGTGGAGATGTTTCCGTTTCTGTGATTTTTATGCAACTACAAGTCATATTTTCAACGTTGTATTAAAAGCGTTTGCTTTTGATCGTTAAACAAAGCACAACGCGCTCATAGCGACCGTTATCAATGATATGTCCGGTGAGCAGACACATCTTTGTCTTAGGCTCCTTTCTATTTTCGTATATTTACTGAATTAATTTTTTTTTTATCCCTATGCAGGGGGTTTGATGCCAGTATAGATGCTGGATTTTTCTAATATCCTCCCCAAATAAATAAAGCTTACCTAGCAGTTCAATTAGTTCTTTGGGTCGTAAAAGTGAAAAAATAAACGTAGAAAGAAAAAAAAGAAGATTTTTATACGTTTCCTAATAAGTGATTCTCATTTAACAGACTAGCGTTTCGTGCGTGGGTTGATGTGGACGACTGAATATCGATCTTGCCTAATCTTTTAGCGCCTCTCTTAACTCGTCTACGTCAATTCATTTATCCACCAGCTTCAGCCTCTCAACACAGCGCCGGCTTTTATCGTTTTTTGCCGAATGTTTTGAGCAGAACCGGCGTCCAGGCACGCTCGGGGAATGTTAGGTTGGCAAGGGAAGTGACTCACGGGAGGGACACGAGTGAAAGGTAAAAGCAAGTTGTATCGGGGAGTCATAGTATTCATTTTCCGTTGAAATTGGATATATATGACGAAGCTGTATGCACAGGCACGCGTGGAAATGGCGAGGGCGAATTTCCCTTTCGGTTGGAAATAAAAGAAACGGTAAGAAAAAGGGAATGAGAGAGAGAAAGAGTTTGAGATAAAAAAAGGAAAGAAAGAAAGCACAGTCGAAATAGAAGGAAAATTGCAGTCCACGATAATACCTGTTGAAACGGATTCTTATAATGTATAGGATAAATATGAATTTACGATCTATAATATATATATATATATATATATATATATATATATATATATATATATATATATATTTATATTTGTGTATTTAGGTAGCAACACTTCTTTCATGCACATTTCATTAAAAACGACAGACAAAGTGATTTAATTTAGTTTTTTACACAACTTCTCATGCGTTCTAATAATTTTTTCTTTTCGTATGACAAATTATATAAAAACTGTCCAAATGTCCTTTTTATCCATGCGCTTTCGGCTGTACATTTAGCCATTTTCAAGGATTATATTTTAACTGATAAAATAAGAAATAGTTTGTTGTATGTATGTTTTATAAAATGTATTCATTTTTTTGTTTCAAAACACGGTCAAGATAATATCTCCATTTTCAAAATTAATATTATTAAGTGTTGCTTTGTTTGTTTTTATTAATAAGGCTTCCATTATTTTTAGCCTTTTTTTTGGGGGGGCATGTAGATGATGCTATTATATTAGTGTTGTCGACAAGTATGTTTTCGAATAGTGTCAGGTAGGTCTCCATGAATATTTAAATGAGATCTAATTGAGCTATGATCAGAAATAAATAGAGTAAGTCTGCGTGTCAAACATGTTGTAGTGTGTCCTATATAATTATTTACGAATTTTGATTGATCAGGAATACAATTTCTTAATATATCATCGTAAATTCATTTTTATCTATATATATATATATATATATATATATATATATATATATATATATTTTTAAATATATATATATCCATATATTTATATATATATATATATATATATATATATATTTTTGTAATCTTAAAAAATTACCCTGTGATTCATTAGCCTAGGTGTGTTATGGTCATGAGTATATAAAGCTAGACCTCCGCTTCTTTCAGTTGCGTTTATAGTCTTCTGAAGATCAAATTCGCGTCAAACTACAGTAACAACTCGGGCTGTCCTTTGTTGGGAGTTGACGTTGTGAAGCATTTTGGGCTCTGTCTAGGGCGTTAATTTCAAAATGCTTAATAGGTCGAAATTTATGTTTTTGGTTTTAACTTTTTTTGTCCTTGATCATGATTTTTTTCTGGTCTAAAGTGTTAGATCATCTGGCAAGAAGTCTATTGGTCACATCAACATAGTTAATTTTTCTTTTACTTTTTTCAAACACAAAAAAATTTTATATATACAATTTATTTAATTATTTAATATATATGTGTGTGTGTGTGTATGTATAATTAAACGGTCTAGGTGTTGTTAATGAAATTTGAGGGATAAAAACAGAATGATAATATTGGCAATAATATTCCGATTTTAAAATTTTTCTCTTCGTGCTTCATTTTCAAAAGCATATATATATATATATATATATATATATATTGTTGTAGTATACCAACGGACGATAATGGGTATGTCCCCTTTCACATAAATACAGTAGTAAATACTGTATGTTGGTCTGCCGTTGGAGATTCGTCCTCTGTTGTGCTGCTCAAAAACTCTGCCTGCGAGCAGAGAGGTTTCCCAGACGAGGCTATGTTGAAGGGCAGAGTCTTGTCTCGGGAAACAGCTACCTTGTGCCTTTTTTATGCAGGGTCTACAGGAATTTTTTAGCCGACCTTATTTCGGATACCCCCACATTAATTTCGGTCTTGTGCCACATCTGACCGCTCAGTAGATATCCTGCAGTTGGAGATTCATTGAGGAATTCAATTAACACACTTCTAGCAGTTGTTAATTTTTTTCTAACAATGCCGCTGGCGAATCTTATATGTGCTGTTCTTGTTCTAAGTATTATCATTCATTACCAACATTCGTTTGATTATTCTATTCAATAACCTTCCCTATATATATATATATATATATATATATATATATATATATATATATATATATCAGTTTCATTATCAATATTGTTGTCATTATGTTGTTTTTTTTATACCTCAAAATGTCATTAACAGGCTTATTCCATCAACCACCGAATATTATTAAAGGGCTGGTTTATGGTATCAACATATATCGTCTTAAAGTAATAATACTTATAGAAATAATTCTTCACTTTCAAAATATCTTTGGAGGTTGAAAGATGAAAATAAAACTCCTAAAGTGAAATGGAAAATTTTAAAACAAGCAAAAACATGTAGATCTTTATATGAACATTGTTTTCTATGTTTACAGGAAAAAATGCAGATTATCAGGTTCTTGAATAGTGATGCTTTATTACATCAAAGATTTAAATTAAAGGTTAATTGTAAACATATCATACCTTTGACCTGGCGTTCAGAAGATATTTTGCATTGATTGTTTTTTATTAACACCCTATATAAACACTCTTTATTTAACAGTTGAAATTTATTTTATTTTCTATGTTCTATATATTTAAATAATATTTTAGATCGATATGTTTAAATAATTTCGTTTGATCTATATGATCGTCAATAACTGTCCTTAATATATAACTGTGAATAAATAGCATATTTCTAAAAATCATCTTTATATTACACTGCATTTATTTCGTCTTGGTGTTTACTTGTAAATGGAAATATTACGCCCTGAAGATGACAATTTGAAATTGTCGAACGTACTCGGACAATGATCATCAATTACATCTGAAAACAATTCAAATATAAGGATCGTATCATTCAAGGAATTGATAGTAAGTTAATGTCTCATTAAGTCTTTATTTTTTTAATTTATATATTAATCACATTAACGTATTTCAATTCTTTCTATAATTATTTTTTTTAATGTAATATATATACTTGACAATTTAATATATTTTTCGAATTTTTTCAGAATAACCCCCCATATATATATATATATATATATATATATATATATATATATATATAATATATTAAAAATAAAGTTTATAGTTGAATCCGCTTTTAATAACGGATGGTTCAAATTAATTCAACTGTTCCTTGGGTTTAAAGTTAAAAGTTCTAATATTATTTTTTATATATTTTATTGTATTTATTTCAACGTGTATTGACTATTTTTATATACTTGATTTCCTGGTCTGTTCCATTTGAAGATTAACCTTTTATGTAATCATATATATATATGTTTCAATAAAATTTGTTCGAAATAGCACCATTATTATACTGAGTAGGTAGGTTTTTACCTCTTGGCATTTTATTGTCTTCTTCCTGTTCAAAGATTTTTGGGGTCTAAAGTGTTAGATCATCTTGCAAGTTCTATCTTGGTCACACCAACACACACACACACATATGTATATATATATATATATATATAAATGAAATTTCATCTAATCCTTAAGACTGTTTTGTGTTTTACATGTATATAGCCAAATTATATTGATTTTCTTCTTCCTGTTCGGAAATTTTTTTCATTATTACATTGAGTGTGTGTGTTGTATATATATATATATATATATATATATATATTTATATATATATATACATTTATTAAAAATTGCCGGGGTCAAAAATGACGTGTGAAATTTTTCTCGCAACAGTTACAAAAACCGTATAAACATGTCTGTAAATCCTTCGTTTTTGAGATATTAAGTGTAAAGTTTCACCCGTAGAATGTGTTGTTCGTGACAAAGGCGTACGAGCGGATCTCGGTCTTCCTCGAGCCATAGTTTGTTTGCCACGTATCTGGTCTCTCAACGATAAACAACAGCAATGTTTGGATAATTAGTCTGCCTTCGGTCCGGAAACGCCGTCTGATACAGACGTGCAGCTTCGCATCCATAACTATTCACACGGCCTTATGTAAAAATTATATCTCACGATATGAATATCCTGCCATTGTTAAACTGAACACTTCTGAGTTGAACTCACTCCTAAACGCTCGATAGACTAGCCACAAATGTACAAGAAAGACAAATGTAACCTAGTCTACATGACAACGCAGCGATATCTACCGTAACGTTTCTTTGAAGTTAAATAAAAAATGAAGGATTTTAAAATTTTATATTTAACTGTGGAATTTTTTTTTTAAAATTGTGGATTCCCTTTCCTAAAATTTGTAAACGTAAAATTTGACACACACACACACACACACAACACACAATTAACACACACATGAACAACACTCTCTCTCCTTTTCTCTTTCTCTTTTCTCGTCTCTCTCTCTATATATATATATATTTTTTTATAATCCGTTCTGAATGAAAAGAAATTTTATCAATCTCCGTCTGTCTTCTGTTGGCTGATTAAACTTCTCTAGAAACAGCAGCCCGACCTTGGAACAATAAGCTTCAATTTTGAAAATAAAGAACTGGCAGGACTGCAGATGACAAAAACACATCTCTTTCCTCGTTTCAACCTTTTATATATATATTTGATAATATGTATGGACAGAGCATGTGAGAAATGACATTAAAGAAACTTTTTGCTTATAAAAATTTTAACTGAATAACTGCTGCTTTTTCATAAATAAAAAAAGAAAATATTAATTTCTACCAACGAAATATCAAACGTAACATGTTTCATGGATCATTTTTTTTTTTTCAAAGAAATAGGAAATCAAAAAGAAGCTGCTGCGTATGGTTAAATTAAATTTTAATATATGATTAAAATTGTTTCATTAAACGAATATTAAATATTTTGGATAGATCATTAATATAAATGATATTAATTTTAAGGATAATATGAATGTTCAATTTAACTATTCTATCCGTCAAAAATTCTAAAATTTTTTTAAGACCAAATGAAAAAAAAATAATATGATTCCCAATGATATTTCAAAGTTCAAATATTTAGTTACAAATGTTTAAATGGTTTCCTTTTGTTTTTTTGACAAAAAGAAAATAAAAGAACAGATCTCATGAAAAGAGCAGATGAAGAATTTCCTCATTTAAATATTTGACCTAAAATTTTATAAAAATAACAGTTTAAAGAAAGATGTTTATATATATTTATATATATATATGATTTGCCATTATATATATATAACCTAAAAAACCGAGAAACTTATTTTTTTGTTGTATATATAATATTTTTCTTTTTCAAAAATATCAATGTAAAAAAAAAATATATTAATATTTCTAAATTAATAGATTTAAAATCTTATTTTTAGATTTAACATAACCCTTCCCTATTCCATTTTCCCTTAGAGCTATAATTTAAAATTCAAAACAATGTCAAAGATATCTCCAAAATTCCTTGATCTATCCAAACTTTCCTCTCCTTTCTTTTATCAATCCTATCTGATCTTTCATAACATTTTGTCCATTTTTGAAATTTGAGAATAACTGTGTAAACGCTAAAAAAATTCATTATATATTTTAAAATTTTATTTAATAAATTAATTTTTAAATACCATATATATATATATTTATATATATATATATAAACTTTAATATTTAATATCATCATCAGCAAAAAAACTTCGATTCTCAGACAAAATGATGGTGGATTGCATTTTGATTCACCATAAATTTAAAACAATTTTTTTCAAATCAACGTCAATCGCTATCTTCTATTTTCTTGAACACCGTTCGTCTTTTGTCCATTCTTCAATCCTTCCTATACTCAAAAATTTCTATTTTTCATTTTTTTCTTCGTATTCTCGTCTTTGTTAATCTTATGATGAAAAATTTAACATTATAAACTTCCTATTTTTTGACTTTACCGGTTAGGGGAAGATGGACCATCAGAGTTTCCAGAGCTAAAAATAGATCTGAGGAGAGAAATAGACAGAGATAGCATTTGATAGAAATATTCACAAAGGATTGCAAAATATCCAATGCCGCATTTGGTTTTCAAAATAATTTAAAGACTTAGAACATTCTAAGAGATGTCTTCACCTTTTTTGAAATTGTCAAAAATATGAAATTTAACACAAGAATATTTTGTTACACAAACAAATAAATCTAAATGTCTTAATCCCCCACTTATTTCAATAATTTTGAATATCTGGAGGATGCTTTCAACAACATGTTAATCGATTTCAACATAAAGATTGTTTAATTTGCATCGTTAATATCGGCCATCTATGAACGTTCTCAAATTTTCCATGTTGAAGTCATTCCTGTTTTTCCCCAAGATTATCCATTTTAATGCGATTTTCAATATTAAAAAAAAAAAAAACAAAAAAAAATTGTATAATTCTTTTTGTCAAAACGAAAAAAAAATTTTTAGAAAAAAAAAATAAAATGGTAAATTATAATTTAAGCCATTTCCATTAATATTTTTTATCCTTCTGTTATGGTTTTTCCATATAAACCCCATTTGATGGTTTTTATGATGATGCATGTTTTTCTAATTAAAATGTTGAAAATACATGAAAATGTCTAATCTTTGACTTTTTAAAATAATTGGTTATATATATATATATATATATATATATATATATATATATATTAAATAATATATGATAATTTTATTTCCTTAAAAATTGAAATTCCAACAGACTTGAGGAACCTCATGTTTCAAAAACTACAGAGCCAAAAGATTTGACCCCTTATAATTATTTGAATTAAATTGAATTAAAATATATATATATTCCATATATATATTAAATTTTTGGAATAATTTATATAAAATTTAAATAATTAAAAATAGATTCATTAATTAAATTATATATATATATATATATATATGAGCAATTGTTTAAATAAAAATAAATATAAGTAATAATTTGTTTATATATATATATACATTCAAATATATATATATATATGTGAAAAGTTATAAAAATATAAATTTTAAAAGTATAAGATGACATTTTCTAGTATATATATATATATATATATATATATATATGTATATATATTGGAAATATAAATATATAAATAAATATATTATATTTATAATTATTTTTTATATCAGTATATATATTTAAAATTGATAATGTTTCAAGAATAAAGAAATTTGGATTATTTAATTACGAAAAGTAACGTTTTGAATTTTCTATTTTCGGACTAAGAAATAAATGCACATGTTGGATCCACATCAACCATTCCTTATATATATATATATATATATATTTTGCGAGATGATGAAATCCTGAAAAGCTGAATCTATTTCCACTTTTCAAAAGTTTACTATTTATTTATTTAATGCTTTTTTTTGGTTTTATTGTCAGGAATAAAACTTTTCACTATGGTCCTTCATGTGAATTTCTCTTGAATCTTAGTGCTAGATATATCAATATATATATCATTTATATATATATATATATATAAAATATATATATACAAGTTATGCAAAATCTGAATTGCCAGATTAAAAAAGGTTAAAAAATATATATATATTTAAATTAATCAATTAAAAGCTTAAAATTTTCACTTGTTTGTTGCAATAAACCAAATTTTCTAATTAAATGTAAATCTTTCCTTTGGAAATATATTTTTTTTTTTTCTGTACAAAATTTTTATATATTTTTTTCATCTAAATATGAAAATATGATATATATATATATATGTATATGTATCCAGAAAAATAAACATTTCTTCAAACAGAATAACAAATTCAATAAATGTAGACCAAGTCGAAAAAAGGTTTCTTTTTGTGGTGCATTTCAAACTTTTCAGACTTCATTTTTTCCTAAATTTGTTGCTGACTGTGCAAATATAAAAAACATGCAACACGATTGCTAGGAAACGCAATTTTTCAATCTTGCCGATTTCATTTGGTTTTATTTTGTTATTTTATTTTTCAATAGATTTAAAAATTTGATAAAAAGGAGTTTCTGTTATTTTTTCGAAATGTTATATACAGTCATATATATATAAATTTATATATAGATGATTTTGCGATAAATTAATGCAGACATTTCATTAGTATCAAATTCCAAGGAGACAAATTGAAAAAATTTTTGTTCAAAATTGTGGTCGGTCTGTTTAAATGAATATTTAAAATACATTGTTTTTAAAATAAATCTTTTGTAATCAAAATCTTTTAGTTATTTTCTTTAAATATATATATATCTATCGTTCGTAAATACAACAATTCGTACCAAAATATAATAGTTGGATACAACCTTTAATGTATTTATTATTTCAGAAAAAAAATTTCCCACTTTGTCTACATTTTTTAAAATTATAATATATATATATATATATATATATATATATATATATATATATAATCTGCGTTTATGGCTTTTCCTTATACAAGGATAGAAGGAGTTGAACCCAATGAAAAATAAAATTCTCTTCTTTTATGAAAGAAGCTGCTCTAGGGGTAAAACCATTTACAGAATATTTTAAAACTTAATTTGGGGTTTCAATCAAATAAGAAAAATGAGGTTAAAATATTGAAACAGTCTTCTAAATGAGGAAGATCTCTTGTCTTGATTTTCTGAATTTAAAAATTCTGGTTACTATAATATATAATATATAAATGAAAAATTCTAACGAATAAAATGTCAAAGTTTATGCATCTATCCAGTAAGTTGTATGAGGAATTTAAAAACTCATTTATAAACTGATATGGATTTTTGGCATGAAAAGAAAAAAATGGCAAATGCAAATGGAAATTTTCTCCCTGTGAAATTAAAATCAATGCGATTTAAATTTTTTTTTTTTACACTGCACTACGATAAAGAAGCGATCGATCTGAAAGGCCCGAATAAAATTTTTTTTTTACTCAAAACAAAATAATATAAAATTTATTTCTGGACTGATTTTGTTGTATTCATTGGCTTAATATTAGACATTCAAAGAAACAAGATAATCAAATTCTTCATTAAACTTTTTGTCTATTTTAAATATAAAGAATATGATAAAATGACTAATCGCGACTGGACTATAAGAAGGCCTTCAAAGTTCGGATATGAGGAATTGGTTACAAAGTCCGGATATGAGGGGTTATATTTAGATTAAAATAAAAAACTGAAATCAGGTTTAACATTTATTTTCAATGTTTTATAGTAAACAAAATAAGCTAATGGTGAGTGAAATATAACGGAATTGATTTTAAGGAAAAAATAAATTATGTAATGTTAATGAAAATTCATTAAATTAAGTATGCCACGTATGCAAAACAAATAATGTAACGAGGATTTTTTAATCGCTGTTGCATGATGATTCTTTCTCTTCTAATGTCATTCTCAACTTTTTCCGCATTTCGTTTTTTTGTTCTTGAATTTTTTTAAACGAAAGACACTTTTTTAACTCTGCATGCGTTATTGCAATCGTCATAGCTGAATGCTGGCTTTCTTTCCATAAAACTGACAACCTTTTCAATAGCTTTTCAATTTCAGTCCAGGTTTTTTATTTCCTTGTTCAATCATCTCAAGATTTTATATCTTGTTGCAGATGTGGTCTCGAACATTCACCCATCATCCTTTCCACTTTTTTATTAACCCAAAGTCACCTTATTCACATCATCTTTTGCAATACAAACCATTAGGGTGAAATAAGCATAAGCAATTATCCAAAATTTCTTTCAAAAATTTCAAATCAGTTATATATCACCCAAATAGTTCAAATATATACATCAAAATCATGTCCGGATATGCGGGATTCCGGATACATTTATTCCAAAAATACATATCCTGACTTTTAAGGACATTTTACGTCATATATTTGTCATTTTTAGTTGTTATTTTAGTATCATTTAAACTACCCATCCGTACGAAAAAAGGAGTTAAGTTTTTTCGAACCTGGGAATTTATACCTACAGGGGTGACTTTTTGGAATATCAGGTTCTGTAATCTTAGAATGTGAAGATGGTCATAATTTGGATTTCTGGCTCGGAATTGAATCAGAGAAAAAAGTTTCAATTCAAATTGGGTTCATTATATTGAATACGCGCAAATACCCTTGGGAAAAAACTTTCCAACTCTTATTTCATCTATAGGTTAATTAGTAAGGATTGCATCACTAAACATCAATATTATCTAAAAAATTCTTATAATCTCAAAATATGATTTGGTTTTAAAAAAGCTGCAAAAATTGGAGGAAACCGTAAAAGACAATCAATCAATCAATTGTAAATAATATTAAATACACAGACATGTCATTTAGATTTATTTAAATTCTTTGAATATAAACGTTTTAAAAACAATGGTTTAGAAAAAATGAGGGATCATTTTGCATATTGATTGTAATATAGAATTGATTAATCTATTTTATAAACATTATAATTTCCTTTTTATTGTTTATCAATTTCTTGATTTGGTATGAATTCAGTGATTCTATTTTAAAAAAAGTTAAGTAAATTTGCAAAAAACAAATCTTTATTAAAATTCAAAAAATTCTTAAAATTTAAAAATATTTTATGGCTTTAAATAACCTGCACGGAGTTGCTAATCCGTAAAATAAATTTAAAAATTAGTTATTTCACCTCGTATTTGTTGCCTTTTTCAAAGGCAAACTAAATTCATCAAAAATTCCAATTTCTATTTTATTTTTAAAACATGTAAATAAACTGAAACTAATCTTAATTCTTCAATCCATTCCTCTGAATTCTCGGTTCTGGCTAAACAATTACACTTTCATATTTAATCTAGTTCCATATGCATAGCTTTAGATTAAAATGACTGTTGAAAAATGCCTACGGAACTCTCTTGAGTCTGTATCCCATTCTTATCATTTTTCCGTCATTAAAATATAACTGCTTTGATGAACTTTTTCTCCTGGTGCATCGAGCTGCTTGAATTTACTAGTTTGTCAATTAGGTCTCATAGTTTTACGGATGAACTTGCTAGAAGCTACTGGCATTTCTACAGTTTCTTGCACTTCCTACCTGTGGAACTAACTTCCGATTTCTTAAACTACAATTTTTTAAAATTTAAAGGCAACGTCAATTTTACCATCTTATTTCTTCTTGAACACTGTTCTCTTTCGTCTTTTCCTTTGGAATTGTTAAAAGTTTTCTCATTCTTTTTTGCTTTCATTCCTGTACCCCAAAAGTTCTTGTGGCATTACCGCATTGAGAGGATCAAAATACATTGATGATATATATATATAATATAATATATATATATATATATATAAAACGATTTCAATTATTTAAATTATACATTGTTAAAACGACGCAAGAAATTGGTACGCTTTAAAAAAAAATTGAAGAAACAAAATTAATCTCAACGTGTGGCGAAATAAACGTCAGGTTTATCAAAATTAATAGAGACAATTCATTTATATTTATTATATATATATATATATATATATATATATATATATATATATAGTAAAAGGTAAAAAAAACCATGGTATAATACATGAATGAATTCTAGTGAGCATTCGATTTTATATAAAAAACTTCCCCAAAAGAGGAACGTTCGTTTTTATTACAAAATCAAATAATTAGTACACAATAAAATCCAAAATTATATATATCTACAGACCGACTGTTTCGCAGCTCATCAGTGTTGTCAGATATCCGATCGCTTCAACCCTGGATCGAAACCCGATTGATTTGGTAACATTCAATTTTCCCCACATTACATCTCCGATTATTTTTATGGACATATTCTGTGAATGCAGGTCAATTCATTGACAAGAATTTTTTTCAAAAATGTTAATTCGGGAAGAGCCATTGTTTACAAATTCACACTTATATATATTTGTAGATTCGCTTGTATGTTTTAATCCAATGACACACCTAAAAAGATTTATACAAAATAAAAAAAAAATATATGTTCGAAGAGAAAACTAATAATGTACTGCTCAACGCATTGTTTCCCTGCTTGGGGAGGATCGTTAAAGCATTTGGTCACCGTTCAGCGTAACCGACGGTTGTATGGAATTTTTGTCCCTCGACCATTGTAGCACTTACGCCTCAAGTCCCCACTTTAAAAAGACCTTGTGTCACATCTCGTTCGGGTGGGAGAAAGAGTAAACACCGTTTGTTTCCCTGCCTGGAGAACCTTTTCACTTAATATTAACCCAATGCGGAATTTTTGCCAGTTGCCGAGAAAGTCAAGTGGACAGTTGCAGAGAAGATTAAAATGTCAAAACAAGCAAAAGTTATAAGAACAAAAACTAACACACAATTTAACCTAAAAAAAAAAAAAACTTTAAAAAGTGATTCTATTTATTACGCATTAATTTCGAAAACGTTGAATAAAATTTTATTTTGATTGAGGGTAAAAAAATTAACGATTTTTTTCCTTATCCCAGGTATGGTGGTGGGGAGCGAGGAGATATATTCATCTTGCTTAGACAAAGATGACGACTAGTGTCAAATTCAGCAATGAAGAATTTTCAGGTTTCTCAAAGATTATTTCAGCCGTTTCGTAAAGCTGGAAAAGCCAAAACGTCCCAATTGGTATTAACTGAACATAATACTACGTGAAAAATTTGGGGACTTTTGATTTCAATAAAACCAAATACCTTGTTCAAAAATTCGTGCATATTGAAAAAAAAAATTCACCCATTTTGTTGGCATTAATACATCTTTCCTCAACGCAAAGATTTCCTTTCTGTCCTGATCCCGCCAGTTGAATCATTAGGATCGCGTATCATTTAGTTTGTGTTACCGAAAGAAAATAGAAAAAAATAACTAAAAAAAATTTAAAGGAAGTCGATTTCCAGGTTTTCTTAAACGATCTGTTCCCCAAAAAAAAAATTAACTTTTGGTTAGTTTTTTTTTTAGGCATTTGAAGTTGATTTTTCAAACAAAAAAATTCTTTGCAAATATAAGCCGACATCCAACTTATCCTAAAAGTAAGATTTTCTTTAGCGAGACTGGGTTTGGGTGGTGGTTGTAAAAGCTTTTAATGCACGGTAGAAGTTTCCGATGTTTATATTAGTCAGATTTCATGCATTTGGGAAGATTAAACATAACTGTTAATTTTCCTCAGTCTGCCATTTTGAAGTCGTGGTTCTGAATTTTAAATGTTGTTGAAATATGCATCTATCTATCTATCTATCTATTTATCTATCTATCTATCTATCTATTTTTAAAGTTTATTCATATCTATCTATCAATGGATTGATCGATTTATATCAAACATTTTATTCATTCATTCTATCTATTCATTTCAGTTTATTCATATCTATCTATGACAGTTTCTTTCTATATTTATCATCTATCTATTCATCTATCTATCTATCTATCTATCTATATATATCTATTCTATCTATATCTATCGCGTCTATCTATCTATCTATCTATCTATTTATCTATCTATCTATCTGTCCATATCATCTATCTATCTATCTTTTATCTTTGAACATTTATCTATCTATCTATCTATCTATCTATTTCTATCGTATTATCTTTTATTCCGTATATATCTATCTATATATCTATCACCGCCTTATCTAACTATCTATCTAATTATCTATCCATCCAACATCTATCTATCATATCTTTCATATTCATAGATATCTTTTCTATCTATTATTCTCAATCTTTCACACTAATCCTATTTATTTTCCAATGTCATAAGTAGCGTTTTTTTAATTTTGTTGCCCGTCAGATTTAATGCATAATTCGTCCACCCAGTTCTTTTTATTTCTGTCATTTTTCCTCAGTTGCATTTATTGGATTGTTTCATGAAAGTATGTATCTATCCATCAAAAATCATTTTAATTTATTTTATATTCAATTTAAAGTTTAATAACGTTTCATAACTCAAACTTTCGATATTATATAGCTATTTGATCACATTTGTCCAAAATTTAATTTCTATCTATCTATTTCTAAGATATTAACATGTTGCTATTTTAAAAATTTGAAATATTTGAAAAAAATTGTATAAATATATACAATATGATAAATTATATGTATAATTTTGATTTTCCATTTATTTTAACCCTTTCAATGATATATATCAAATTATCAAACAATTAGTTTGGAACAGAATTTCAGTAGTCTATGTTCCAATCTGATTTTAATATCAATCATTTGAATTACGTTTATTTTCATCAAGTCCATTATTAAAGACCAAGTTGGATAGAATAATTGCCAGCATAAAATTTGAAAAAAGTTTATTCAAATCAAGATTTGATATATATTTTGGTTACTATTGAAAAATTTCATTTTAACGATTTTAATATCTTTCCAGGCAAGTCGCTGTTTAGACAAGCATCTCTCTATCGTGTTCCTTGTCTATTCATTCGAAATTCCCGGAAATTCAAAAAATGATTCGGCAATATATTATATTTTTCAAAATTCAGCAAAAGTTTTATCAAATTTTTTTTCAACTTTTTCCTTAATATCGATCCCATGAACTATTATTAATTTTTATTCGATTAATATATCCGTGTAATTGATTTTTTGGTTTTCTCTAATCTAAGTTCCCTATTTAAAGAAATGATCTTTGAAAAACATTTTCAAGAATATCAAAATTTATTTTTTTATTATCCTTTCTGATCCTTTGAAATTAAATCAAAATTTTGTATTTAATGTTCTATTAAAGCTTTATACAAATTTTTAATAAATCCCATCAATTTTTAAATATTCATAAGTCCATTATTTAAATTAACATTTAGAAACCATAAACATTCTTTTCATTTAAAAATATATATGATTATATTTTTTAAAGATCACTAATATTTATAGCTGAATAAACAAAATAATATCTATTTTATTGATATATATATATAAATACACCTGGATGTGACATTTGAATTAACCTATAGAATTTTTACCATCAACTCAACAAAATCTATCAACTACCAATCTCAAAAAATATCTATTTATTTGAACTCCTAAAACTCATATCCAAAAACTCACCAGTTGGACAACTCAAAGATTCAACGAATTCATAGGTTCAAAAAAACCTTTTTTGTCATAAGTGTCCCTCTATCTTTTTATTGGCAGTTTTTATATCGTATAATTTTATATTTAGCTATTTGTCTTAGTGAATTATTAAATACAAAACATGTATTTATACATTGTTGTTTAATTTTCAAAATCGGACAAATATGGTTACAATGTTGATTTAAAAAAAAAGAATAGGACATGTCCTCAGAATATTTTGAAGCTATGAAAATATTTGGCGAGAGACTGGAAATTAACATACCAAGGAATTAATACAAAGAGAAAGATTATATGAAGAACTGGATTTCTATTTCTTCGTTAAAAGTTTATCAAGAAAAAAAAGATACTGTCTGTATTTATTTAATATCTTAAAATTTTTAACTTTTTCTTCTATTCTAATGGTTAGCAAACCTAGTAAAATATTAATCCAAATATCGACATTATAAAAAACAAATATCAGATCAAAATTCATAAATTTAAGCAAGGAAAAATGTGATCATTTTTAGAAGAATGATTTCTTAAAATAGTTTTTAAATATTGAATAAAGAAAACAATAAAAAATGTTTTTTAAAACATTTGTTTGAGCTTTTTTACCTCTGAAAAATGTTTTATTGTTGAATAAAAACATTTGAAACTGAATAAATTTTTGGTCGGAACCAAGGCGCATTTGATAGAACAGGTTCCTTCTAAAAGATTTTACGAAAATGATGATATAAAGATGGAAAGACAGACAGAAATAGCTTCATGAGAATTAGACAAAAGAAATGATAAAGGAACAAAAAAAGAGAGGGAGAAATATTTAGAAAGAGAGATTTATTGAACAACCAGGATATCTATCGAATTAATATGCAGATTCTTCTTCCTTGTTTATTTAAATTCTCTAAATAGAAATTGTAAAATAATCTATCTGCTAGGATTGGTCCGTTAGTCTTGTCAGGAACACTTTTTCCGAATTTTTTTTATTTGCGCTCTATGAATTTATCATCAAGGTTATTTAAAGAAATTTCAGATACCAGTTATGCTCATCTCTTGAATTTTCCATTTAAGAGCCTTTTTTTATCAATCAACAAAGTACAGTTCCAAAAATATCAACAAAATGGAGCCACAAAATTTTTTTTGCAAAAAAAATGATGATGTTCATATGAAAAATCTTGGTTTTGTGACAGCGTCAATGAAAGAAAATAAACTGAATCCAGTACATGTACTTTTGATTACTGTATTACTTATTCTAAAAAAAAAGTCATTTAAAAATGAATTTTTTATAAAACGAAGACAAGACTTTTGGACCAATACTATAAAATGGTCATAAAATGGGGATGTATAATATAAATAAAAAAATAAATAATATAATTTTTAATTAATCTGATGTTTACTGAAAATTTGGGGTTCAATAGAAACCTGATTATTTTAAAATTAGAAATCCCAAAATGAAGTTTGAATCAATTCATTGCTTTATTTTACTATATTACTTGTTCTTTTGTTCTAAATTATTATTTCAAAATTGAAAAAATACTAAACTTTGGTTTATAATATCCAAAAATTAATATTCTTTTGATAACAGTCTTCTTACAGCATTCATTTTTTCATTATTTATTAAAAATTCTCATTTTATAAGTTTTATGAAATAATATAAATATAAATCAAATTGATTCCTTCTTTTATTATTTATCTATAAAATTTTCTTCACAAAATGTCAACATATTTTCATTTGTTTTTGGTAATTTTTGACAAAAATTATTTCCAAAGACCACCCCTTATAAATATTCTTAGAAATTATCTAATTTTATTATCTCCATCACACCCATATAATATATATCCATTTATAAATCGAAATATAAAATTCTTGACAAAAAAAACAAAATAAAACAACAAAATTAAAGAAATTATTTTTTTACTATTTTGCGTAGATTAGTAAAATATATCTTTATGCATTAATTTAAATCTTTTTTAAATGTTTATAGCGTTTTTCATTTCAGGACATGGACATATAGATCCGATATATTTATAAAATATGAATATATTGATATATTTATAAATTTTCCAGAAATCGATTTAAAATCTCCAACATTTGAATATCTTGAATTTTAATTTTGATAAATATCTGGGTTTATTTTTTTATTAATTTATTTAAAATCGTTTTTATATATATGAATACAGTTATAGATACTAACATTTTAAATTTTGTCAATTTGAGGGGAAATATGTGATGGCACTATGAAAAAAACCAGATCATTACTCTTGAAAACAGCTTGAATTATTATTTGAGACGCTGATTCAGACTACTTGATATATTTGCAGTTATTTATTTATTCCATCAAACGGAAAAAAATAATAAAATTAGAAAGAAATTAAATTTAAAAAAATAATTCAAGATGATTAAATTTTAAAACATTTCAACTGAAATGGAAATAATTTTTAAAAGATTTAACTATATATGAATACAATAAATAAATACTAAAAAAATATATTAAAACAATGAAAGAATTTAGCATATTTTTTTCTTAATTTTAAAGATTCGATTGAGCTATTTATCAATGCTCTCGTTTATCAATTGTTGTAAAAATATGATACAAAATATCAAGAAATTAAAATAAAGTCTTGTATATAGTATTTATCCTTATTTTAAAGACATTTTATGTTTATACATTCTTTTTATAGATACAAATATTTAAATAAATGAAATGTTTATAATAAATAGTATTATAACGGTTCAGATTTATGATAAACTAATTTTCTAAAAATTTTCGATATTCAGGCCGGTAAACAAATTTTAATACTGTTTATTATAAACAGAGCATTTACTTAAATATTTGTATATCTATAAAAAAGATGTATAAACATAAAAATGTCTTAAAATAATTGTCGGACTTTGTCCATTTCATAATGTGTGACGTCATTTGTTTACATTTGATACGCTTTGAGCAGATATGAATGTACGTGAGAGATTCATGGAAGATTGAAGTTTAAAAACAGTAAAATCGACCTTGCTAACCGAAAAAATGACCCAATCGGTTAAAGGCACGTCAGGCTATATGACGGTTCCGTATAGGATACAGGTTCGATTCCTGTCGGAGGACGAATATTTTCTATAGAAAATTCTCGGACATTCAGGCCGGTAAATGTTGTTTAATACTGTTTATTATTAAAACAGAGCATTTACTTAAATATTTGTATCTATAAAAAGAATGTATAAACATAAAAATGTCTTAAATCGCGCTTATACAAGCTGGTGATGATTTCCTGGAAATTAGATGTCATATATAGATTAATTGGCTGGTGTTTTCGGCGTGATGAGTCGTTGGTACATAATAAGACCTCCTAAATATAGGCATTTCATTATTTCCAATTGATCAGCGCATTAAAACATTGGGGAAAAAAAAGATTTAACCAATTGACGTTTGAATATTTTATTTGTATCAATGAAATCGCCTCTTTATTGGCGTAGAACACCAACATAGTGAAAGGGGCTGTAAATGATTTTATCTGGGACTGAATCAACTGGTGTTTCATGACACCTGACAGTATAATCTAGAACTGAGACCTTCAAAGCAACCACTGAAATCCCGGTTCTCAATCATCAAAGTTAAGCAATATCGAGCCTGGTCACTATCTGAATGGGTGAGAGTTTGGGAATACTTGCTATTGTAAACTTAGATGCATATCTGATATAATGATTTAGGTTTAAAATCCTGCTCTACAGTGACGAACTAATCTTCCTGTAAAGAGCTTAAAATTTGCATTTAACCAATTCAGATGATTTGGGATTATCAGTTCCAAAAATGGATCCCCCGCCCACCCAAGACAATAAACAATCTTAGGAATAGATTTTAAGATCAGTTTTCTGATAAATACAAGCAACGTTTTGATATTTGGTGTCTCGCTTCTGCTGCTAAAAGCTAGCAATGGTGCATTTAACACATGAAATAGCGGATTATGCTGCAAATATCTTCATGGGAACAACTTTCTTAGATTTTGCAGATTGAAATACTTTTAATATTTGGGAACTTCCACTAAAAAGGAGAATAGATTTTGGTCTTTGTCACAGTACATTCCTCATTCTATTTGAAGCAAAGTTTGAAGCCAAGTCACTAATTCCTGTGAGCTCCTGCAAAAATACCTGGTCATTTCAGTCAAGTCACAAGCAAATAATATTCTTATTTTCCAATATTTAAATACAATGAACGTTCCTATGTATTGTCTAATTTCTATTCAATTGGCATCATTTATTTTTTACTTTGTGGCTTACTGGCTATGGAAGCTTTTAGATAATTGCTTTTTCTTAAGACAGCAACGCTTGATATTGAAAAACATGAGAATAGATTTAAGTTTCTGAAATATGAAATCCTTTTGACTGTTTTTTTAAAGTTAATAGTTTATCATCAGTGAGGGTGGGCAGTTGCAATTTTCCTCATCTCATCTGATGATGTAGAATATTTTTATTGACCTGGCCTCAACTTTCCTTCGAATGAAATGAAGAATACACAGTGCCAGAGGCCAAAGTGTTTTCTCTTTCTTACCTTAAATGTTCCCAGGTGAAGGCCATTTTCGAAAAAAATAATAAAAAATGCCACTTTTTCCAAAATATATTTTGCAAAACAATCAGTCAATAAAAAGTGTGCTTCTTATTTAGGAATAAAGTGTCGCTGCCGACACCTGAGTTTGAACATAGATCGCCAGTGAGTAAATACAGGCGATCCCATTATTGAATCACGTGTCCATAGAGGAAACGCATATATGGGAAGCCGCGTGACGTGACGTCTAAATGATCGCTATATTCAAGTCTATCCTCTATACTATACAGATCTCCATTTCTAGCCTATCCTCTATTACTGTACGGACCGCTATTCTTTACTCTATTCATTATACTAATTCTCTATTCGGATCACTATACGGATTACTATTCGAGCTTGTATTATCGAGCAAGTACCATAAGTGCGAGTGATATTCGAAGGCGTCTGACACCAGTATTGTTCAACGGCGTTACTACTGTTGTATCTGCGATTACAAAGTCTCTATTAGAACGAACATTACGAAAGTGACAACAAGTATTCGTTGGCATTACAAAAGTGATTAAACCTGTGCAAGTTTTAAATTAAATTTAAACAATCAAAACCTCTTTTTCGGTACTTGGAGTTTGGAGAAATTCAGAATATTTATTTAAATGACCAAGTAAATGGTTAAAGAAATAACATATAGAGCATTGTTGTTAAAATTTATTGAACAGTAAATACAATATCCGGTTACACAACTTGGGTTTGTCCTGGTTAATCAACATTCAGTCTAGGTCATTTCCCCCTGAGGCCTACTTTTATATAAACTTAATAAGGTAGTTATAAATGGAACTCTAACAAGTCTATGTCACGAAATCATATACTTTAAAGTCCGAAGAGTAAAGAGTTCGAATTCTCAGATGAATTTTCCTTACGTGGTTAATTTAAAAAATTCTCATCTTTTCTACTAAACTAGATTAGCAAATATCACCTTTCCTATATAAAACAATGGCAACACTGTCTACCTTGCCTATATAAATTCATATCTGGCAATTTCTTCTCCTATGTAATCAAAAAATGTATCTGGCCTAATAAACTACTGTCTGGCCTGATGTATCCCTATATGGCCCAATAAATTCTAATCTGGAAAGATTAAACTCACTTTAAAAGCAGTTAAACAAATCTTTAAAAAATGACTGTGTTTATTTTGGAGGTCCGCAAAATCATCCGCTTCCAAGTCGCCCTAAGCATACAAAATGTTTCGGTAACTTCATTAAAATAATCCAACTATTTGAATTTCCCTTTGATTCTCAAATTAGGAAACAAAAAACAGCCAGAAATTGAGTTCTTCATGAGAGACAATTTCGGTCTATCCTTTATTCATGTAATTTCTAATTCATGTAAAAAAATGAAATGTTTTGGTCGTGTTCATAGTTATCGGCAAATGGACGTTGCTAATCTAAACAATTAATTTATAAAGTTTACAATTGTTGGCATAGGCGTTGAAGCGTGTCAGGAACTGAAATGAATTTTTAAAACAAGAAATAAATGCTCAAAGTCCAAGAACCATTGGCTACTGTCATAGTATCAAATGTTACATCTGAATGTTACTTTTCCGAGTTAGATAACTTATGAAACCTAATAGGTATAACTCTCCCAGTGGGTTTGTCGGGCGTCTGGATACCAATTAAGGTACTTTTATATCACCAAACCTGTGCT
Organism: Acanthosepion pharaonis; assembly: GCA_903632075.3. NCBI lineage: Eukaryota > Metazoa > Mollusca > Cephalopoda > Sepiida > Sepiidae > Acanthosepion > Acanthosepion pharaonis. The sequence continues at coordinate 196,625 of CAHIKZ030001499.1, read as the reverse complement.
AGATAGCCGTTAATGCCATGAAAGTATTTATCTGCTTTTTAAAAGATTATGCTTTTAATCCTGCTTTGGTATGTAACGACCGCCCTTTTCATCAGAAAAGCCTGGTGTGGAACCAGTTCAGTTATTGATAATCTCTCGATGGAGCTGGTACTACTGGGTTACATAGTAGCAGTAGCAAACACAAACTGACTGAACTCTATCTATCTATCTATCTATCTATCTATCTATCTATCTATCTATCTATCTATCTATCGCTGTCTACTGATATCTATCTATCTATCTATCTCTGTCTACTGATATCTATCAATCTATCTATGTTTAAAATATCTAATCTATTTATCTCAGTATGCTCATTCATCTACATTATATATATATATAGTTATATAAATATATATATATATATATATATATATATATATATATATATTAATGAATATATTAAAAATTAATTAATTATATTTTTAGCAAATAATATATCTTTTGTGTGGTTTTGAATACTAGTAGGATCGGTTTTTTCAGGCATTCGCATGTTGAGAACGGCTGGATTTCGAGTGATGGACTTTCTGTTTAAAAAAAAACTTTCAGCACGTCGCTCCCATTATTAAACAAGGTGAGGTTGAGAGTGTTGAAGAGATGTTTAATGTACAGCTGCTCTGATAAGTGACGTCTACTCAAAGAGTTGGTAAGTATGTACAATATAGGTAATTGATTTATGACAAGAAGCACAGTCTTGTACAGGGCAATGAAACTAATCCATTATATTGGTCATCGAAAGAATTATAAGCAGGACGAATTCGCAATTCGAAAAATCATGAAACACCATATTTCCGCTGTAATTCCCGAAAAACATGTAAAACTTATATTACAGAAAATGGATAACCGCAAACCTTGTCACTAATCAAATTATCCCCATCAAATCTAACCTAGCGATGGCCAATATAGTGTATCGACCCCACAACTCTTGAAAATGGCTAAAGAAATGGCCAAAAGCGCTTGAGACGATGGACGACGTCGACAGTTTTTCTCAGAACTTATAATGCAACGAAAAAATTAAAACGCAGTAAAAATTTTTTCAAAAAAGTAATAAAAATATCCTTGTCCGTCATATTTAACGAACGATATATTGAGGGGGAATGAACATACATGGGCGTTAGACATATCCAAAATCTATATGCATTTTAAAAATGCAGACATACAGATGGTGTAGATAAAATAATATGAACACCTGGCTTAAACATTTTTTTATTGACTAATATGGTGTTATATAGCTTCTAAAATTGATTTGATTCTACGTAGAATGGAAGCAAATAAGTTGTTTGGTTTATTGGTTTATTTAGTATTTTACGGCATATCAACCTCAATGGGTTTTTAATGCCGACATGATTTTTACTGCTGGTAATATTTTTTATCTATCTATCTATCTATCTATCTTTTTATCTATCTATCTATCTATCTATCTGAGTATATATTGGTTTGGTTTGTTTTGTTTTTACTATAATCGACCTCAATGGGTTATTTAATGCCGATAAAGTTTTTTTGTTGGCAACATTATGTTTTGTCAAAAATCTATTCTGGTAATAATTGTTTCCTTCAAAAATGTATTGCTGGTAATAATTTTTTTTTCGAAAATTTATTGCTGATAATAATTTTTTTTTTTTATGAAAAAACTAAAACCTATTTTTACACTTTCAATCAAAGGTATTACAGTTTCATAGTTAACTCTTTTTAATTAATGTAAAAAAAAGGTGGAAATGTATCCTCCAGGATGGACCAAAGGAAAAAGCAATGAATAGGTGGTTCCATTGTTCAAAACCTTTGATCAGTGCCTTGCTGCTGGACGTATTTATCGTCATAGTTGAAGAACGGCAAATTGATTGTGTATTGTTTCCAGTATAATTTTATCCAATTCTTCAATCAAAATCTTGGATGTTTTTCAATGAACGATAGGGAAATTACCTGTTTTTCACTCTCAGCTTTAGAACTCCCAAATAACTCCCATTTGTTTGAGTTCAAATGAGATATGCTTTTTTTTGTTTACTTACGTTAAGATGAACCATGACTTCAATTTTTTGCAGTGTGTATTGATGCATTATTATCTTGGAATATGGCACTTTCTGGCAAAAACGGATGTAGCCAAAGATAACAACATTGTCGATTGAGAATGTCGAAGAAAAGATCTGCAAAGATTCTTTGTTAAGAATGATGAAAAAATACCACAATATTCTGCCCAAATGTATTTTTTTCTGTGAATAAAACATTTTTGTCTACCTGTTGGGATGATTTCAATCAAAAGAAAAAAAAGATTTCTACTCAAATTTTTCCCCAGACATAAATAATATTTTGAAAAATAACATAAATAAACAAGGCTCATAAATAAATACCGTTTTTTTAGCGTCCGAAATAAGGAAATTTTAGGTTGGAACAAATGTCCATTTTTTTTTTTTTTTATGTTGAAATAGCGTTCGACTTTCTGATCAGAGGTTTAGGAAACCATTTTTGATTATACCATCTTTTATATTTTTATGAAATTTCATTTAATATAGCTTAGACATATTCAATATTTTAAATGTTTTGGTCAAAAGATTTTCCTGGAAAATCATATATCAACTATTTGTTATTTTTGTAAACCGAAATGCCACGCATTTTAAAAATAAATGTTTTAACTGAAATAAAATTAAATATTTAAAAAGATGGTGCTAACTTTAATAAGTAATGAACAGTTATTTTTATCTGCCGATTTGATATTTAAAATATAATGAAAATGTTGGAATTGAAAAAAAATGTATGTTTTCACTACATTTTTCCCATTATTTTGTTAACATCTGTACAGGATGCATTGGTTTATTTGATATTTTATATTTTTAATTTCTTGGAGCGTTAAATTTTACGTAGTTAACTTCAAAATCAATCGGAATTGGTCACCGTCTGTGTTAAAAGACCATCATCAAAATCAATTCAAAGTTCCTGAAATTTGGGAATTGGTATGATGTTGTTTGCGACAACAACGGAAGCTCAATACGAAATATTTCACCCTGCTTTTTGGTATCAGGCTGTGGGCGGTATATTCTACTAAACGAAAGAGACTAATGGTGATTACGAAGGTATTACTCGGAAAAACTCACTTTGATCGTTCTGATAAGAAAAGAACTCCCGAATTTGTTGGTGAAATCACCTCACGACTCAAAACGGAGACCTACATCAAAATAATGCTGTGAGGATGCATGCTGAGGCTGGGACAAGCGGGTATATGTGTTAAAATGGTGCCAGGGCGATTTTGTAATTTTTTGAATGCAGAAAATTCTTACAATTTATCTATGCAAATTCATTTAAATATATATATATATATTGTATATATACTATATATATACACACACACATTCCACATTCAATTTTTTTAAACATAAGACACCAACAAAAGAAATTGATGACAAAATGGCTTTTTGTAAGATTTTATAAAATATTTATTTTATAATAAATAATTATATATATATCCAAAATTAGAATGTTTCGCTGTTCGGTTTGGTTCATCAGGGAGAAAAAATCCGGTTGCCTCAGTGATTATTACCGTAACCCGAAGTGGATTGGCGTCAAGACAGATTCTATCACTTCTCCGTCGTTGCCCACGGCAGGAAAAAATGAATTTCTGTTTATTTTTATTTTTAGATAAAAACACAGTGACTGAGAGAACTCGATTCGATTCCAAAAGAGTCTACTGGTTTATTAGAATGATTATATATATATATATATATATATATATATATATATATTCACTTTTATGGATATTTTTTGTGAGATCTATGATCGCAAAAGCGTGAAACTCAGGCTTATAAACTAATATACATACAACTGAATATGTTAGCGCTATCACTAAATACTATCCACTAAGAACTGCTCAATATATATATATATATATATATATAAGTTTCCGTATGGTTAGTCCCAAGGCAGATGAAATCTTAAGAGGTCAATGTAAATCCAGAGCTAATATTTAAAAGAAAAAACAGACCACTTTAAGGTACCATTATAATAATTTATTTCACCAGAGTCCTTTTAAAAGACTCCGGATCATCAGATAGCACTTCCAAAAATGAAATGAAACGAAAAATAAAATTAAAATTGATGGGT
>CAHIKZ030001499.1:35000-190000 GCA_903632075.3 Acanthosepion pharaonis | reverse complement strand
CTGTTGTAATGGTTAAAAAATTAAAAAAAGAAATTTTGCAAACAAAATGCAGATAAAAAATCAACACAGATAGGGGTCTAAATATTTTTTGGGAAATAAAAAATAATACATTTTAAATAATATATATGTATATATATATATATATATATATATATATATATATATATAATATATATAATATATATATATATTATATTTATTTTCATATATATATTTATATATATATATATATATAACGAAAAAAAATAAAATTAATTAGACAATAAAAAATTTTAAACCTTTTGTTAGCTGTCTGAACAAAAAAAATTATTCCAAAAATTTTTTTATTGGTTTTGAGCTTATTGGTTTTTAAGCCCATGGTAAAGTCAACATTAAGTTTATCGATTTCAAAAATAAAAATATTTCGTATAATCATTATTTTTTATTTTTGAAAAGTTCATTTGAATACTGGCTAAATTGATTTTAACTCCGTTTCTCAAAATATTGATTTAAAATTTTCATTAATATTGTTCACAATAAAAAAGAACGAAATAAACAATATTTTTATATATTGTATGTTCATAAAGTTTTTAATTTTACAGATAATATTTATAAATCTTTAACGACTTGTGAGGATTTATTGTTTTTCAAAGAACACAAACATTCAACAATTTTTCAAATGTTCATTTTGAATAATTTATCAGTTACAGTATATTTTTTTATGTGAATGGATGAACTGAAAAATATATTTGACCGAAAATAGTCAAAAAAAGTAACAGCCTTTTATTCTATAAAAAAATCTGCTTAAAATGAAAAGGAGAATTAGTATTTTTTATATTTGAAATATGATATCAATATAATTTCAATTTATTGCAAATAATAAATTAAACTAAAAATCCATAGACTGAAAAATTCAAATTTAAAATTTTCTTCTTCCATTAATTATGAACACACATTTGTTATGGTTTAAAAGGTCCTTTCAAAAAATTGATGGTCCATTTAGAACCAATAAAGAAGAACTCGAAACGGATATGGAATAACACAGATATATTACAAACAGGAATATATACAGAGAAGTAGAAAATGTTAATATATTTTACAATCAGGTTTAGTTTAAAACAAAATAGTCACGACCATATCACTATTCCAATGTCTTGTAGTAATTGTCTTTAACACGACTCTGTTTAGGACTGCCTCTGACTCGACTTATTGTTGACTGAATCCTTTGGGAACTGACAGACTCTGAAACAAGACTTCTGACGGACTTCAATTTAATTTCAGAACTAACCACCTGCTTGCTTTTCAGGCGCAAAAAAATTTATTACGTATGGAATAGTCCATTATGTTATTATGGGTAAGGTCCCATAAAAGAGATATACAATTATTTTTCTTTTATGTTTGGGAATTTTTTTGAACATAAATGTTTATTTTATAAATGAAACAATTTTTATTAAAATATCAAAATATTTTTAAAAAATGCTGAGAATTTTAAAAAAATTATATATTTAGATATTGCAAAAAATAATTATATAATATCTAACATATTCAATAGTGTATATTGTTAAATGTGATTGCAATAGATGAGAAAAATTTTTGCCATATGACTTGCTAAATTTTGACATGATATGATATATATATATATATATATATATATATATATATATATTTATATCAAATTATGTGGTGGAATTTTGTCATTTTTAATTCAAAAGAAATCATTCATATTGTACGTAAAAAAATAAACTTTTGAAAAATAAAATTTCGAAATACTTATTTTCTAGAAAAATTTAAAGATTTAATTTTTTCGTAAAAATTTTTAAAATAAAAAAAAATAAAAAATTAGAAAAATATTGGATGAAGACAATGAAATTTTAAGAAAATGAACATTTGAAAATAATGAACTTTAAAAGATTAATATAAAAAACAGAGATAATAACATTCATCATAATTAATCCATTGTGCTTTAATGCAAATTAAAAATTTAGTTAGTATTTTTCATTTAATTTTTACTATCATTAAAATTTGCAAAAAAATGACATATTTATCTAATTTTTTTTATTTGCCGATTTAAGATCCATTGAAGGATATATAATTTTTTAAATGGTATATTGCATGGCAAAATATATGCTTAAATACCTATAACATGATCGATAACATTTCCGTGCCATTTAACTATAAAAATTAACATATATTTATTTACTATCGTCTGTATTACATAAATAAAATCTTCGTCCTTTGTTCAAAAATAATTATGAAAAAAAAACTATTGAAATAATTTAATTTTGCTTGAATAAATTCATTCTATTGAGACATATCTAAGATTCTAGAAACATACAAAATTCTATTAATGAAAGGAGTGGAAAAATGTGTTAATCAAACATTACACATTGAGTTCTCAACTTATAAACAGTTTTTTCAAAATGAACACCAATTTAAACGGGCATCAAAAAAAATTTTATTAAAAAAGAACTATCAAAGGAGTTTTCAAAAATTTTGGTTTTTTCAAATTTAATACTAATGTATAATGAAATGGGCAAAAAAAAATAAATTCTTTCCTATCAAAATCAAAACAATGCTATAAACAAAAAAAAAGAAAACTTATTTAAAACATATTTCAATGTTAATTATAAGATGACCGCAAATTGCAATTGTTTTTTTTTGGGTGTCTGATTGCTTTGTGTTCGAAGGTTGAAAACATTTCGTTGGATGTCAAACAACTTTGTTGAATGTTCGAGATTATCCATGGATTATTTTGAGTAAAAACGAGGATCATGCGATTTTTACTATAAGTTTTTCTAAAACAAAATCGATGAGTGTTAACAAAAAATTTAATATTTGTCAAAAAAAATTTTAATCAAGATTTATGTGATTTCTATCAATTTATCAGAAATTTTTTATTAATTAAGAAAAAAAACTAAATGTTAAAAGTTCAAGATTTAATTCGTAAAAAAAAAAATGCCTCGTTATTAACAAATTCATATTCATAAAAATTTCTCATTATAAATAAAATAATTGCAAAATAATTAAATTTATTTGATAGAACGTATCAACACTTGGTTTATAAATATATGGATGCTATCGATTAAAAAATATCATGGAATTTTAATGCAATAAATCTTTTTGTTAATCAAATAACAGAAGCGGATTTAATGAATAATATTATGAATATGAATATGATTCCATATAATTAAATTATACTCCATAAATTAAAATGAAAATTTTAATTTGTTAACAAACTGAAATCAGGATACTCTCAGTCAAATATGAAATAATGTTTAAAAATACAGCTGTTCATTCCGAAAAAATGAATTATATTCGTCTGCAAAAGATTATAAACTGCCCCGATTTTTGAAAATTGTTTATATAACAGAAAATCTGATACTAAATTTGAACATATGCAAAAAAAAATCTCTATTTGAATAAAAATTGCAATTGCAATGAAATTAAGTGATTCTGCTTTAAAAAGACGTTAATTTTTTTTTAATTCATTTTTTTTCTATTCAGATTTCACTAATTTTTTTATATTATTCGAATATTAAATAGCACAACAGATAAATTGATTCGTAAAATCGACCAAAAAAAAAAAAAAAAAGCGAAAATGGTTAATTATTAACCATCATTACTAAAATTCTGTCACTAGGTGTCCTTTATAAAATTGGCCATTAAATAGCACAACAGAGGTTGATATGTAAAAAAAATAAACTATATTGCATGGAAATATCAAAATTGTTAATTTTTGGCTTAATAAATATTTACATCATTACTGAGCTCATCCTCCCCTTTGAATTTATAAAAAATTCGAAAATAAAGCATAACAGTTTTTTTGTCCTAAAATCAAAACACAACCAACAATCAGTCTATCGTAATCTGTTAATTTGAAACAAGACAATTTTAGGTTATAAAAAACTTTAGTCTGCTGTGAAAAATTGAATTTTGAAACCTAAAATTTTAATGCAAATAAGCCAAAATAACATTGTTTTTTTTTGTTTTGTTTTTTTTTTTTATCACGAGTGAATATTCGTCTTTAAGGTATTTTAATACTTTAAAAAAATTAAATTGATTAAATTGAAAAAAGGTTTAAAATCTTAAAAATTCTGATAAATGTCAAATGCAAGTGAAATTTTTCAATGCAAGAACCGAAAAATTTTCATTAAAAATCTTAAAATTGGCAAAAAAAAAAAAAAAAATGATTTAATTTGAAATTTCTGTAACATGTCCGATATTAAACGGACAAAAAAATGACTGTAGTGATGGAAAAATCAAAGATTATTCCGTTTCTTGAATGTTCAGTAGGAAAGAAAGCATCTAGAACTGTCGGAATGTTTATATGCTCCGACATTTTTATTTTTGACAGAGCTGTAAACAAACAATTTTTATGAAGCACACAAATATCGTTTCAAGCCTGCATAGCGGTTTATCAAGTTGAAAACATTTCATTATTTCTGGTCTGTCTTAAAATTTTTCCATTCAATTAAGTATTTTTTGAAGGTGATTTTTGAAATTATCTATCTCTGTGTTTTTTATATAATATTTGTATTGAAGATAAAATTGACCCATTGATCGGAAAATGGTTTCTCCTCAATAAACCTCAATAAAAGATTTCTGAATGCCCATAATTAAAAAAACATTTTTAAAAACAATACGTTAAATGCATTTTGTTAAGATGAATGACCACAATTTTTTAGGAGGCACTCTCAGTAATTAGAGATAGATGGGCCTCTGACTCATCCCTAGAAGAAATTGACCAGTATTCCAATAGATAATCTGATGGAGATGTTGACTTTCTGTACACAAACAACACACTTCGGAATGAGATCACACATATATCGACAGGAGGAGCGCTTAGCAATGGGCTCGCCATTATCACCAGCAATGGCGAATATATACATGGAATACTTTGAGGAAATGACATTAGAATCTATATCTCTAAAGCCAAATATATGGTTAAGGTACATAGATGACACCTTCATACTCTGGCCACACCAGGAAGATGTTCAGGTTCTACTGGACCATGTGAACTCAATAAGACCTTCGATACAGTTCACAATGGAGAAAAAAAAGTAACAACACACTCCCATTCCTGGATGTTCTAATATCTCGAACAGAGCATGGGTTTAAGACATCCGTATACTGTAAACCAACATTCACCGGACAGTACCTCAATTTCAACTCCCACCATCCATACAGCGTAAAGAAAGGGATCGTCCGTTGCTTACAACACCGAGCAAAAAGTCATAAGTGGCGACAGAGAGACATTAGATAAAGAATTGGTCAGTATAAGTAGTACCCTATAAAAAACAACTACCCTGGGTACATGGCAGCAGCCCCAAAAAACTGGGATAGGCGGGCACAAGAGGAGGAGGACAACAACACTCAGAAAACAGTCTGCCTGCCTTATGTGAAGGGGTTATCAGAGAAAATACAAAGGATCTGCGGTCCATATAACATCAGGACAACCTTCAAAAGCTTGACGACACTTTTGCAGATATCTCTCCTGAGAGTAAGACCCCATAGAGGAGAACATGACTAAAGACTGTGTGTACGCTATCCCATGCAGCTGCGGAAAGGAATATAAAGGAGAGACAGGCCACCCCCTTAAGGTAAGGCTTCAAGAACACCAGAAAGCTGTAACATGAGGGGAAGTGGAAAAATCAGGCATGGCTGACCACATATGGAGAGAAAAGGGAGATCACCGCCCTCTGTGGGATCAGGTTGAGATCATAGACAAAGAACATCATTGGAAAATTCGTAAACTTAAGGAATCAGCACATATGCTAGGCCACAAAAATCTCCTGAGCCGACCAAGCATAGAAATGAATACAATATGGGAACCAGTAATAAGGCGTGCCAGAGAAAAGTGCACAACGACAAAAATTGCAATATGAGCTCTGATAAAAAAACGTAAAATGATAACAGTAAAAATTAAAATATGAGCACTGGTAAAAATAGTTGCTGAAGACATTAGGTTTATAATAACCAGAAATTACACAGAGGCCCTCAAGGACACACGGCACAGTGGATAAAGGCGTTAGTTAGATTCAGTGATAGGACCCAAAGTGTGTGAGTTCAATACCTGGTTAAGGCAGTGAAGAACTTTCAGAGGGGAATTAACAGGAGATAATTGACATCCATTCTCCTTCACGAACGTGGAACTAGAACAGTCATGGCGACAAAGATGAAGGACAATAGTCACATTCCAACCATCTGAAAAATAGACAGATACTGAAACGACCAAAACGAGAAAAAATATGGCGAAAAGATCAGGACCAATAGTAAATATTGCGCCCTAATAAAACGACATTTCTCCATTGCTATTTATCTATTTAAACTATTCACGTTGTTCGGACTATTGACTTCATCTATGTTGAAATATTTCCGATGTTTCGGCCGTTGTACGACCCGGCCTTCTTCAGGTGATTGAAATTTATTTCGTCTACCGGAGAGATTGGTCTAGTTCCACGTGTCATGCCTCCTCCGGGTATCTCATTATCAGTTATATATCACTTTAACTTTTAAGTTTTTGTTCACCTCAGCTGTGGCCAGGTATTGAACTCACAAGTATTTGCTTCAAGTCACTGGATTCAACCAACGCTTTCATCTGTTGGGCCTTTGAGGACAATCTACCACGGCGGACGAAATAAAGGGTTAATTCCAAAATTCCAGATATATTGACGGATGATGTGAGATATCTAATAACAAAAATGATAGAAAAAGAAAAAGAATCCAAATAAATTCGGCTGGATTATATAACAAAAACAAACAAACAAAAAAAATTCCCAGCATTCCTCATTCATGCGCATGTGTAATCGCACCAACGTAACAAATTTAGTCCGATGAAGTCCTGAATTATGTAACGCGCCACAAGAAAACTTTTTCCCTCTTTGTCATACATTTTCCCCCAATATTCTTCTTGACATATAATGGACTCTCCCGTCGGTTTCGACGTATGAGGATCTGACAGCTTAGTTGATTCAGTTATGAAATTTATAAGAACGAATCAAGTTAAACCGCCAGAAACCCATATACATAGATTTGATTAAAAACTTGATGGCTTTCCAGAACCAACCATTTTCAGATCTGTTGATAAACCGGTACAAATAAATGCCACAGACCAAGCAGACAACGGACCTCAGGCTTTTCATTATAAGAGTTTCCATCTCCTAGAAAATCGTGTTCTATAACATGAAAGAGCTTGGTCAGCCCTCAAATGTATAAGATTTTCTAAGCCCGGCTTAGATGTGGCAAAGGCCGAAAGTATATTTTATAAAGTCTCAACGAACTCATGACAGTCATTGAAATATATATATATATATATATATATATATATATTTGCTATACCATATCTTTTAATTCAGTTTGTCTAGTGAGGGATAATTTTCATAGGCTTTATATCCAGAGAGCTCAATGTAAACTATAGAGGAGGAGATTTCGTTCTGATGAGTTGAACATTTCGGTGTTCAATCAAAATAAAAATTATAAACGTTGTATGAATAATTCAAATTCTCCGTCTTCTTCTTTTATCATCATATATATATATATATATATATATATATATATATATATATATATATATATATATATATCGTTAACTCATAACTTTGCATATATGAATATGATTAAGTCTTTCAGTATAAAATCAAATGAACCACAAATAAAATAATAAAAACCACACCACTTGAATACTTCTAATAGAAGCAACTTCAAAAATCGGTAACACAGGTAACTAGAAGGTATATAATGATATAACCAAGATGCTAACTCTCCGTAGAACCAATGATGAGAAAGGGCAATAAAAGAACGGGTTGGCCTCCTAACGAAACCCCCAATCTCGAGTGGCTTATATAAGCTTGAAAGAATATATTGGACCCGTTACTTCATCTAGGAAAGTTGGTTCAAAGTGTCCAGCTAGAAAGACTTTCTTGTCAGAATCTATCTTACATATTTATAAGACTACCATTCGTCCTTGCTTTGAATATTGCTACCGCATCAAAGTCTGGTACTCCTGCTATATATTTAAAGATTCTTGATAAAATCCAAAGAAGAATCTGCAATGTTATTGATCTTGACCTGGCATTTCGGCTTCAGTCGCTTTCCTACCACCCTAACGTAGCTTCCTAGTGGCATTTCAATACTTTCATGATGAAGTTTTCTTTTTGGTACTTAGACTTTACGAATTTAAGCGCGGTACTAGATTGGCGGTTAGGTTTCATCATTTTACAGTTGAAACGGCTAGATGTAACCGTAAGTTCTATTCTAACAGTTTCTTCTATCGCACTTCCCGCTTGTATAACTCTCTTCCAGCTTCTTGCTTCACTAGAAACTTTCATTTTCAAATATTTAAATGCAATGTCAATTGTTATCTTCTGTCTTCTTAATTCTTGTTCTTTTATTGTTTTCCCTTCTTAATAACATATTTTTCTCATGTTCTCTGATACACATTAACATCTTGCGTCTTAGTGGCTTTATTACCTTACTTTAGGTGAAATGATTAAAAAATAAGGAAGATGTATAGCGCCATGTTGTAATTGTTATTTGTTTTCTTAAATTTGAGCTTCTAGTACCAGTTGGAGTAGCAACGCCCCTATGTGTGACCCCTGTACCCGGTGGAGTAGCAACGCCCCTATCTGAGACTCCTGTATTAGGCGGAGTAGCAAGGCCACAGTTTGACACCACTGTACCAGGTGGAGTAACAAGGTTCTTATCTGAGACCCCAGTACCATGTGGAGTAGCAACGCCCTTTTCAGAGCCGCCTGTACCCAGTGGAATATTGCAAATATCCTATTTGAGACTGCATATACTATATTATATAAGTATAAAATTAATTTATTGTTTTTATAATTTCAACTTAGAATGATTTAAAAAAAAAAATTAAACGGTTGATAATTAAATATTGTTGCCACAAGTCACGTGATACGGTGTGAAAACGTGAAGTTTGGAATGCTGTGTGCTTTAGGGGGTTAAGTTAATTTTCAGCTTGGATTAATCGAGGCACTATTCACCATTTCAAATCTGATGTATTTTATTTTATTTGCAAATTTTTTTTATTTTTTAGGCGTCACAATTTAATGGTAATCAGGGAAAACTTAGATTTAAAAAGAAATTAAAAAACTTCAGGCAAGAAATGGAAAAAGTAAAGGGCGTAGACGTCACTTTCCACTTTGATGCATTTGACTCCCATTCATCGCAGAATGAAGAGAAGGAAGGAGGTAGAAGAAAAGAAAATGAAGCTGATCGATAATCGATAACCAATTATAAAACAGCAACAATAATAATATGAAGTTAAAAAATAATGATAGTAATAATAATAAATGAAATAAAAATTGCAAGAATATGGCGTTTAAACACAATCACCGTTCCAGTAATTATAGGAGTACTAGGGTTCACTAAAATAATACTGTTATATACATTAAAAATTCCAATAAAACTTTGAAACGATTCTACTCGTAAACACCTTCTTCTTCTTCTTCTTCTTTGTTCTTCTTTTAAATTTTAAACGAGATGTTAAAAATCAAGACGTTGGTAATCATGAAATAATATTTCCTGTCCTTTGTAGCTCTTAATAAAGTTAATCTTTATTTACACTATTTACCGTATTCGAACGGTTGTCTTCATCGTGAATATGGCAATAAAGATGAGGACAACAGTCCGAACAATGTAAATTGTGTAAATAATTACAATACCTATATCAGAAATATAAACAAATTTTATGTTGTCAGCTCTTCTAAACATTGTTCTGCCATCCATTTACTCAAGTTGACATGATTTGTTTTCCTTTCTCTCTCTCTCTCTCTCTCTCTCTATATATATATATATATATATATTTGATGTATTTAGGCAGCATATCTTAATTCAAGTTTCATTAAATAATACTGACCTATTATGACTATTTTTTATAATAATCCTTTCTATTTCTCTAATTAGCTGAAGTTCATCAAGGAAGGCACTGTAGTTCTTGTTAACCCAAGTACTTTCGATCTCTTTCGAGACCATCCTCAGGGGTGAAGTGCGAAGACAAACTTAATGTAATTGTGATCGTTGTGATGATGATTTTGGTAAACACGCGTGAACATGCTCTGTTATAATTATTTTGAAGTTACGGTGATTTCCTTTCGTAAACAAGCGTTCACAATTTAAGGAAGCTAACCAGAGATAGTAAAAATACAACATGGCGTTAAATGTTAGTCAACAAAAATGCATTTCAAAACATTGCTACTACATTCGTAATAAATTGCGTTCATTGTTGGTTGGTTGCTTTTGATATAGAGGGCCTCAAGAATTTGAAGTCTTTATATATATATATATATATATATATATATATATATATATATATATTATTTTTTTTTTTTTTATTTCACCCCAAGCAAGGCGGGATGCCACTAGTACACAAGGGGTTGCAGACTGAGAGCGAGAGTAAAGAGGCGTCATGGAGGAAAGGATGAAGAGAAGGACAGGAAATAGGTCTGGGCATCTGGAGATGTCGATTGATATTACATTTTTGAATAGTTGAAGATTATAGCTATCAAGGAAACAAGAAAAGGGGAGGGAGTTCCACAGGCAAGAAGTGCGAGACATGAAGCTATTGGAGTAGAAGAGATGGCTACATTTAACCGTTTCGACTGTGAAAGGGTGCGACCGTGATGCTAGCCGAGTAGCACGCTTAAATACATACAGTCTGGGAACCAGCGAAAGTAGCTCGTCGGAGCAGTTACTGTGAAAGCATTTGTAGAAAAGACAGAGGGGGGGCGACGGCAAGTCTGTGAGAGAGCGACTGTAGACGAGATGCCAGATCAGGACCAGCCACATTGCTTATCCGTCTCTAGATCTTGTCGAGGACCTTAAGGCTAACAGCGGGGGCACCAGACCATATATGGCAGCAGTATTCCATGGGAGAGTGAATTGCACACACACACACACACACACACACACACACACACACACACACACACACACACACACACACATATATATATATTAGTGTTGCTATTGATAATTTTAAAATTTCAGATATATAAAAGTTAATGTAAGGAAGCTAACCAGAGTAAAAATAGTAACATGAAGTTAAATGTTAGTCAACACAAATGCATTTTAAAACATTGCTACTACACTCGTAATAAATTGCGTTTATTGTTGGTTGGTTGCTTTCGATATAGAGGGGCTCGAGAATTTGAGGCCTTTATATATATATATATATATATATATATATATATATATATAAGCATGTAAATATATATATATATACATAAATATATATATATTAGTGTTGCTATTGATAATTTTAAAATTTAGACATATAAAAATTATTATGGATAATGAAAAAGATGTAAACTTAAAAGAGAAACAAGATCAAAGAAATTATTAATTGATAGAAACATAACTTTGGTAATTGTGAAAAAGTTGAACAAAGATCAAAGAACAATCAATAAATCAATCGAGAGAAAGATCAAACTAAAGCAAAATAAACTCTATTAACAAGGTAAGCGAGATCAAATAAGATCATAAAAAAAGACTGGCTTTCTTACTAACTTCTATTTTAAGATAATCCTTTCTAGTTCTCTAATTAGCTTCTTGTTGTTAACTTGAAATACACCAAGAAAGGCGCCATAGTTCTTATTAACCCAAGTACTTTCGATTTCCTCCAAGATCACTCAAGGAGTGAATTGCGAAGACAAATTTAATGTAACTCTGATCGTTATGATGCTGATTGTAGTAAACATGCTTAAACACGCTCTCTTATTGTTGTGATCTAGGGAAGGTTACTGAATGGAATAATCACACGAATGTTGGTAATGAACGATAATACTTAGGACACGAACAACACATATAAGATTCGCCACCGGCGCGTAGAAATAGTCAATTGCTAGAAGGGAGTCAAGTGAATTCCACAATGAATCTCCAACTGCAGGATATTTACCAACCGCGCCAGGCGGTCAGATATGGCATAAGGCCGAATTTAATGTGGGGTACCGAGCCTGTAGTCTCGGCCAAAAATTCCCCGTAAACCCCGTATAAAACTGGATTGGGTAGCTGTTTCCTGAGACAAGACTCTGCCCTTCGACATAACCTCGTCTGGGGATCCTCTCTGTCAGAGAGTTTTACCAATACAGCTGGAGACGGATCTCCAACTGCAGGATATATACTAACCGTCCCATTCGGTCAGATGTGGCACGAGTTCGAATTTAATGTGGGGTATCCGAGCCCGTAGGTTAAAACGGGTTCGGGTAGCTGTTACCCGAGACGAGACTCTGACCTTTCGACATAACCTTGTCTGAGCATCCTCTCTGCTCAGAGTCAGAAAGTGTGACGAGCACAGGCGGAGATGAATCTCCAACTGCAGACCAACATGCAGTACTTACTACTGTATTTATATGAATGGAGACATATCCATTATCCTCCGTAGCTATGCTAAAACAGTTATTTTAAAATTATCCCTAATATCTCTGGTATGGTGTTCTTTTTGTAAACAAGAGTCCACATTATAAGAGAGCTAAGCAGAGATGGAAAAGCTGCAAATTCATTAAATATTGGCCAAATACATTTTAAAACATTGCTACTATACTCATAATAAAATGTGTTGAGTGTTAGTTGGTTACTTTCGATATCGAAGGCCTTGAGTATTTGGAATTTTTGTTTATTATTTTCATGGTGTAGTATATTGGTGTTGTTAAGTATTTTCCTGTATTGTGAAAGGGGGACATGGACGCGTCTTCAAATGTTAACAACATCAAGAATCTGATTAGAGCAACAGGAGAGATTATTATAAAAGTAGACATAATATCTCTATATTATCCAATGAAACATTCTTGAATGAAGATATACTCTCTCCCCTCTCTCTCTCTCTCTCTCTCTCTCTCTCTTTCTATATATATATATATATATATATATATATATATATATATGTATTTAACTATGAACCTAAAAGAAGAAACCTACCCTGGCGATCCGCGTAGGTGAAACCTAGGTTTGCCTGGCTCTTTAAGTTCATAGTTAGATTTGCTCGACTTAGTGTATTGAGCACTTTGCTTAGTTATTTTTGCTTTACTCCTGTTGGAGGGTTTTTCTTTGGACTCTGAGCTTGGATTCTGGACGATTGTTTTCGCCTCAATTACATGTTCTTCTTTTTTTTATTCCTATTTTTCCTTGGGAATTGCTTTGTTCATTTACAAGCCCAAATACTTAAGTTTTTTCCAAACAGTATAATTATTATATATATATATATATATATATATATATATATATATATATATATATATAAAAAAAAGTGTATTAAAATGCTTCTAAAAACTTTGGGGGCAGGTTCCTCAGTGGAAGACAAGGACAAAGGTCCATATAAACATCAAGTTGTTAAGTTTAAAGTTAATTAAACTAAGTTTAAGGTAGATGACGCTATGTTGCCATATAGACTAAGTTACATTTGTCATTCGTGTACATTCTGTCGTCAATGTGTAACGTGTTTAGTCGTAAGTAGCAACAGTGGCAAGATATTCATATTGTGATCAGGTAGATAATTTTACATGCGGCCGCACGAATGGTAATGGACGCAAGGCTGCACGGCTGTATCAGACTTGTGTTTCCAGGCTGGTAGGTTTGATGAGAATTTTAGTCCTAATAACTTATGAAATACTGAAAAGACATCAGAAGAAAATTTAAGGCGAGCAAGGCTGAAGAATACATCGGCTGAAATGAAGTGATAAACCCAACAAGGATGAGTGTATCGATCTGAACGACTTGTAGAATACTGAAAAGAACCTCCCGCAAAATGACGTTCTCTAACGAGGGCTGAAGAAAGTATCGGCTGAAATGGAGGAATCAAACCTGATAAGAAAGAGAATATTCATATGAACCACTTGTGTAATAATGTGGAAAATTATCTAAGAATTTTACAGTCTTGGGATGACTGAAGAATGCATCGGTAAAAATATTGTGATAAAACCCCACAAGGATGAGAATGGCGATCTGAACGACTTGTGAAATAATGAAAAACATTGGTCTCAGAATGTCACAATCTGAGGAAGGCTTAAGAATGCATCGGCTGAAACATTGTTGTAAAAACCGAACAAAGATGAAAATATTGATCTGGACGATTTATTGGGAAATGAAAAGCTACCAGTGTATCAATCAGCAAAGCAGGCATTAATCACCTCGTGTGTTTAGCTTGACATTGAGCGCAAATTCTATTCTAGGGTTACACTACAATAACGGATTTCAGTGGCCCGAAACCAGTAAATGTTTTCGTAAAACAAATTCAAATTTCATTGCCCTCAGTTCTCCCACGAAGGTATCAATCTACTTACCCCTGCATTCTGTGCTATCATCATACGTTTTAACAAAATACCTCGTTACTGGTATGCCACAATTTTCTACAAAGACGAGGTGGATGTGTGAACAGTTGGGCGAAGACTGCTTATAATTACCTTACCAGCCTCAAAAGCTGCTACTGCTTTAGACAACCATGACAGTCATGCATCAGTACGAGAACAGAAGGGTTTTAAAATATTTTGGATTGATTATCGATCTTGTAAATCGATTGAAAATAGGAATAAAAAAATGAATTTTGTTTTCTTTGAAAAGAATAAAAGAAGGAAATTTAATCATTTTGAAAAAAAAAATATGTCCGCCATTAACCGTATTATCCCAGGAGAAATTATTTTCTCTCTTCCATTGTAAAACTCGACTCCATTAAAAGGGATCACATGTACACCTGCCCATTATGGATGCAGGGTTTTTGAAGGACGCCAAAATGTTGTAATAAGGAAAACCTCAGGAGATTTCGAGTAACTTCTTTGTAATTTGGCAACAAGCGTCCTCCATATTTTTTTATTTTATTTCGGGTTCCTACTAGAATGTTTTTTTAAAATTTCAAATAAAGATTGTCAGCTCAATTTTTGGCATAATATTTCCCGATTGTTAGCTGTAATTAGGCATTTGTCACTCACCCTTTCGAAGGGAGTCCTTATCATTATTTCGGGGTTAATTTAGACCGATACTCACGGCCTCATTTCTACCTTTCAGCCGATGCCTTCTTCAGCCTTCACCGTTTTGAATTTTGACACATGTCCTTTTCATTATTCCACAAGTCATTCAGATTCATATTCCTGTCCTTTTTAACGCTATCTCAGCCGATGCATTCTTCAGTCTTCTTCAAACTGTGAAATTCTGTGATGGTAGCTTTTCATTTCTTCATAAATAGTCCAGATCAATATTATCATCTTTGTTCGGTTTTTACAACAATGTTTCAGCCGATGCGTTCTTAAGCCTTCCTCACACTGTGACATTCCGAGACCAATGTTTTTCATTATTCCACAAGTCGTTCAGATCGCCATTCTCATCCTCGTTGGGTTTTATCACAATATTTCTGCCGATGCATTCTTCAGCCATCCCGAGACTGAAATTCTTAGGTAATTTTTCCACATTATTACACAATTGGTTCATATGAATATTCTCTTTCTTATCAGGTTTGATTCCTCCATTACAGCCGATACATTCATCAGCCCCCGTTAGAGAATTTTATTTTGGGAGAGGTTCTTTTCAGTATTCCACAAGTCGTTCAGATTGATACACTCATCCTTGTTGGGTTTATCACTTCATTTCAGCCGATGTATTCTTCAGCCTTGCTCACCTTAAATTTTCTTCTGATTTCTTTTCAGTATTCCATAAGTTATTAGGATTAAAATTCTCATCATTCCTACCTTTAAGCTGTCGCATTCTTCAGTTTTGATAAATACCATCTTTAATTTTGAGATATAGCTCCCCTTATTACCCGATTTTTTATGGCTCGTTATTATCAGCCGTGCGTATTTTATCCTTTCGTTTTCTCTGAAGTCGTTTTCGGCCATGATAAATATTGTCTGAAAGTCCAAAAGAAGTAGAAGTAAAAATTGAATGCGATAAAAAGAAAGAAATAAAGAAAATCTAGAAAAAGGAAAGAAAAGAAGAAAAAAGAAAGAAAAGAAAACCTGAAGAAAATAAAAATGAAAGAAAGGAAGAAAATTTTTTAAGGAAGATAAAAGGACAGAAAAGAAGAAAATCTGGAAAAAGAAAAAGAGACAAAAACAAATTCTGGAAAAAAAGAGAAAAAAGAAAAGAAAAAAGAAAGAAAAGAAGAAAATCTGGAAAAAATAATGGAATGAAACGAAGAATATCTGGAAAAAATGAAAGAATTGAAAATCTGGAAAAAGGAAAGGAAATTTGGAAAAAGGAAAGAAAATCTGGAAAAAGGAAAGAAAAGAAGAAAATCTGGAAAAAGAAAAAGGAGAGACTAAAAACAAAATCTGGAAAAAAGAGAGAAAAAAGAAAAGAAAAAAGAAAGAAAAGAAGAAAATCTAGAAAAAAGAATAAAGGAATGAAACAAAGAACATCTGGAAAAAAATGAAAGAATTGAAAATCTGGAAAAAGGAAAGAAAATCTGGAAAAAGGAAACAAAAGAAGAAAATCTTGAAAAAGAAAAAAGTGAGACAAAAACAACATCTGGAAAAAAGAGAGACAAAAGAAAAGAAAAAAAAAGAAGAAAAAAGAAGAAAATCTGGAAAAAGAAAGAAAAAAAGAAAGTCTGGAAAAGGAAGGAAAAATAGAAAATCTGAAAAAAAAAGAAGGGAAGCAAAGAAAATCATGTGGAAAAAAAGAAATAAAGTAAAGTAAAGGAGGAAAAGAAATAGTAAA
Organism: Acanthosepion pharaonis; assembly: GCA_903632075.3. NCBI lineage: Eukaryota > Metazoa > Mollusca > Cephalopoda > Sepiida > Sepiidae > Acanthosepion > Acanthosepion pharaonis. Next base: position 173,365 of record CAHIKZ030001499.1, on the reverse strand, counting down.
AAGATTTTGTTTTCGAGATCGAATCGCTTAAATGTTTGTAAAGTTTTCTTTCGGCAACATCGTCATTTGAACATTTGAGGAATATTGACATTTGGAAGAAGCAGAAGAAGAAAAAAAATCAAATAAAAGAATTAATACAAAAATATTTTTATCAAAACTGTTGATAAGGGGAGATAAATCGATGAATGGAAGAGCAACGTCCGGAGCGAACATCAGCCTGTCGTAAAGAAAATAAAATGTCGATATGGCGGAAAAAACAGAAGATAAGAAAAAAGAAAAAAAAACGAAAGAAAATAGTTTTGATAGGACCCCCCCCACTTCAAAGAAAAAAAAAAGAAGAAATATGTAAATAAAACAATCAGTTGAAATAAAAATTTGATATAAAAAAATTACACCCAGAATGAAAAAAAGAAAGAAAAATCATATATATATCTGAATTTACATTGAGCTCTCTGGATATCATCCTCCTTGGGTCTACCCATACGGATTACCTAGTTTTGCATAAACTAGATATATATATATGTGATTTTTTTTTATATATATATATATATATATATATATATATATATATATATATAAATAACGTGTCTACCCACTGTGAGAGACGAACTTGCCCCATTACACTAATGAAAAAAGGTAGGCTATAAAATTAGTAAAAGGTGGACAATAGCTGAAATCTTATATTATTTACATTATTCGAGCTGTTATTCTCATCTTCATTATCATATTCACAAGGTTTTGGCCGTTGTACAATCCGGCCTTCTTCAGGTGCTTGGAATTTCGAACCGAAGCATCTATTTCGTCCATCAGGATAGATTGTTCTAGTTCCACGTAACATGCCTCTTCCGGATGTCTCAGTTATTTCCCTTTACCTCAACTCTCCATGTTTTTGATTCACCTCTGCTGTAGCCCGGTATTGAACTCGCAACTCTTTGGGTCTAGTCAATGGATCTAAACAACGTCTTTATACACTGGGCCATGTATCCTCGAGGACAACGGTCAAAACGTTGTGAATATGTCAATGAAGATGAGGATAATAGTCCGAATAATGTAAATAATGCAAGTAATCATAATAGCTCATAATAGCTCACCTCAGAGATATAGTTCAATATTCCAGTCACCTGAAGAATGCCGGAGCGTACAACGAGCGAAACGTTGTGAATATGAGCAATGAAGATGAGGATAACAGTCCGAATAATGTAAATAATGCAAGTAATCATAATACCTCATCTCAGAGATATAGACAGATATATAGAGAGACATAGACATCAAGGCCGGAGCGTACAACGGCCGAAACGTTTTGAATATAGCAATGAAGATGAGGATAATAGTCCGAATAATGTAAATATAGCAAGTAATCATAATACCTCATCTCAGAGATATAGTTCAATATTCCAATCACCTGAAGAATGCCGGAGCGTACAACGACCGAAACGTTGTGAATATGACAATGACGTTGAGGATAAAAGTCAGATTAATGTAAATAATGCAAGTAATACCTCATCTCAGAGATATAGTTCAATATTCCAGTCACCTGAAGAAGGCCGAAGCGTACAACGACCGAAACGTCAGTCAGATTAATGTAAATAATGTAAGTAATCATAATACCTCATCTCAGAGATATAGACAGGAATAACTGAAAAATTGTCAAAAATTCTCCTATGGTTATTTACTAACTTTTACTTAGGCTGGTACAAGGCCACAAATATGGAATATTCAGTTACACATGAACTGGCACCGTCCCGTATAGAAACTCACAATGATATATCAAGTGCATTCCAGGAGTTTGGAGATTTGTTTAGAAGATATAGTTATAACATGCCTAGATTGTCATAATTTTAGTATATCGTTACTATAGATCTAATAAGCTGGCCTGGCAAGCTTTGTTATTCTAGATGGGAAGAGATGCCTCTTTAAACACAGGACAACTAAACACTGTTTGTCCCAGAATGCAGTCGGGTCGGGGCGATAGTTTGGAAGTTCCAAGTTGCAATGAATGAATGCGTCCCGGGTATGACGATAGACTACATCCAGCAATACCTCTGATAGGGTGGTTTTGAGGAGAGTGGAACCAGCACTTAATTGCTGTTTTCACCAGGTTCACCCTAACCCGGAGTGGCATCACCTGTTAGGGTCCCAGCAGTTAGCTAATCCCCAAGCTAGTTTAAAAACACCCTGAAAGTATAAAAATACAATTTTTTAACCCGTGACCCATAATGGCGCCAGATGTACTGCAGCCAAAGTAGAAGTGATGTTTCTTGGACAAGATAGACTGACAGAGCCCAAACCTCTCCAGGCTGGTTTTGAATTCTGAGTTTTTCCTTCTCCTAGACCGGTTTCAACCCAATGTTATAGAACCCTGTCTGACCTGCTATTTACCCATAGCTGATAGGGGGGGTGGAGAGGATTCATAACTTTCCCAAGGGTATTAGCACATAAGAGAATGTAATAGATTCGACTGGAATTCGAACTCGGCTCTCCGATTCCTCAATCCGAACCTCTATCCGTTACCCTTCTCTATATAAAAAATACATTAAGTACCAACAAAAATACATTTTTATAAAAAAATTACAAATAAAATTTTTGTAAAAGAAAAATTGCCAACAATACATATTTTGAAGAAAAAAATTACCAGCGATACGTTTTTATAAAATAAATTATTAATGCTCCCAAGAAAATTAAATTTCGGCATTAAATGACCCATAAGGATGTTGATGTGCCGCTAAACAAACAAAGCAAAACAATACCATTTTTGTGTTGACAAAGATAGGCATTAAAACTCTCTCACCCTCCCAACAGTCTAGACTTTGCTCCTTGGGGCTTCATTGTTGCTCACCAAACTGAAGGAGAACGTCAGGAACATTCTTTATGAAGACGTTGAGAAGATGAAGGAAGCTGCGACAAGGGTCCCGGACATTTTCACTTCAGATGACTTCCGTGGGGGCTTCACAAAGATGCTGGAGCGCTACAACAAGTGCCTGGAAATTGGAGGGTCCTACTTTGAAGGAGATTAGAGTTTTGTACTTCTTTTGAAATGAATAAATGTCCCTCCTGAAAATGTCTTAAAACTTCTGGAATGTGCCTTGTATATCTTATTGCTATCTCTGTCGATGGAGAGGTTGACCGTAGAAAATTATGGCCCTGATAAGATGGGACATTACGTCTGGTTTTTAATCTTCGCAATGTGATATTAAAATAAAAGAAAATTCCGCGTTTGAAATTCTGGTATATCTGACAGTTTATCTGGGCGGATCCGAAGATTGGGACTGTGTAGACATCTTACGCCCAGCATAGATAAAGGACGTAATGGCGAAATTCGAGCGTATGAAGAGATGGAAGCACCATCAAGCATTTGACTATACAGGTAAATTTCCGCACACACACACACACACACATATATATATATATATTAGTCCATTTGGACGTATGTACTTTGCAATTTATTTCAATTATTTTCCTTTTCTTTTGTTTTTTTTCTTTTTCTTTTCTTTTTATTTCCTTTTCTTTCTTTTCCTCCGTTCTTTCATTCTTTCTTTCTTTCTTTCTTTCTTTCTTTCTTTCTTTCTTTCTTTCAATCATCTTTTTTCTATTTTCTTATTCTTTAGTTTTTTACTTTTCTTATTTTTCTAAATATTTTCTTTTTTTTCTGTCTTTCTTTCTTTCTTTCTTTCTTTCTTTCTTTCTTTCTTTCTTTCTTTCTTTCTTTATATCGTTTTGTTTTCTCCGTTTAATTTTTCTTTCATTTTGCATGTCGTTCTTTTTTCTTCTCTTTTCTTTCTTTCTTTCTTTTATTCGTTCTTTTTTCTTTCTTTCTTTCTTTCTTTCTTTCTTTCTTTCTTTAATGTTTTCTTTTCTTTTTCTTTCCTTCTATTTCTTCCTTTTATTTTCATTCTTTCTTGTAGTTTTTCTTTACTGCGTCCTTTCTTTCCTGTTTCCTCTTTTTCTTTTTTTCTTTCACTTTGTCTTTCCGTTGTTCACTCTTTTTTCTTCCTTTTTCTTTCTTTCTTTTTTATATACTTGCAATGGGAATATCAGTTTGGTAGTTTTTATCAGACAACTTTATAATAACATATTTTGTGGTGAGAGATTTAATTATGTAAATCTAAGGTTGTTTATATTACCCTCTCTCTCTCTCTCACTGTCTCTCTCTCACTGTCTGTCTGTTTGTCTCTATCTGCGTGTCTCTCTCTCTGTCTCTCTCTCTAGATATATATATATATATATGCATGTATGTATATACTTTATTTTAGGATATTACATCGAAAAACGTGTCATAATCGCTACATAATTGCAGTCTGCGTATCAAACGAATTTCATCAGGCGATTGTAAATTATATATATATATATATATATATATATATGTATATATATATATATATATATTTCATTAAAGAGCGTTGCTTACAATAGGAGAAGAAAAACTGAAACTGTTCAACATAGACGTATTATTTCCACGCCGTAATAAGTTGTAATGAAACTGTAATCGTAACGAACGGAGGTTGTGGCCTCTATACTCTATGTGTAGTCCACAGTTTAACCCACACGCGATATATATCTACATATAAATAAATTATATATATATGAATATATATATATATATATATATATATATATATATATATATATATATATATAATATAAATATATATATATGTATATATGTAAAAAGAGATATTGAGAAACACACACACACATATATATATATATATATTGGTTCAATAATTATTCCCAAACAGATCCTCTAGAATAATTCGAAACCGTTACTACCCCACATAATACCGGTTTAATATTCAACTTATTACCAAATGCATTGACATTTACTACCCACAATGCATCACTAGCCTGTATTTATAAAACACCACTCATACGGCCTAACGATCCTATTCAAACATGAAACAGACTGTCGTCAATGTCCAATTTATATTTCCTGCCCATTTTAACCCAACAATATAGTATGTCTTCTAACTATATGTTATATATAGTTTCTTCAAAAATATTTGCTATATATATATTATTTTATGAATTATTAAAAACCAATGGAGGTAAAATATAATAAAAACTATAAAATAAAACAGATAAAGTCCTTGAAGAAAGGCTGAAACCTCAAACAGGTATGTTTGTAAATCGAGGTCAAATATTTTAAATGAAGAATTTCTATTTAAATGGGGCAAAAATTCTATCTAATCTGTAAATAGAAGGTTATTTTTATATATTAGCCTTAATGAATTACCATCTACCCCCTCCAATACACTTTGTTGATTTTTCTTTTTTAAATAATTTAATTTATTTGACCTCGATTTAGCTCTGTTGAGTGAGGTTCGAAACCGGTTAGCTAGCTCGTTTTTCATTTTTACTTTTTATTATCATCAGGAATGGTAATAATAAAATTATTTTTTGTCTGTTTATGGCAGTTATAAAGTTTTATACCACTATATATATAATAGTGCAGTTATTAATATTTTTAAATTTCAGATATATAAAGTTTGTCATCGATAATAAGAAAGATGAAAACATAAAAGAAAACATGATCAAATAAAGTTATTAATTGATAGAAAGCCAACGTTAGTCATTGTGAAAAGGTTGAAGGAAGATCAAAGAAAAAATTTAAAAAAAGCAATCGAGGGTAAGATCAAAATAAAAACAAGAAAAACAATATCAAATCAGATCAAGATCAAATAAAAAAAAACATGACCAAGGTAGAAACATGAAAAAAATGGCTTTCATACTAACTTCTTCATCTTCTTCCTCTTCTGCCAACCATTTACACAAGCTTGGTCTTCTTCTTATAAAGTAACTCTTGAGAACGTTGGAGACCATGGCTCTCCACAATTTCCGGTCCATTGTAGCTCTTAGTAAATTTGATCTTTCTGCTATGTCTCCTAAACCCTGTTCTGCCAACCATTTACACAACATCGTTAGGCAGGGGTAATGCACTGTTTTCCTCTGTCAATCTTGCCTTCAATCTGTCCTTTGAGTTTCAAATTTTCCAAGCCTTCTTTCCTCATAATATTCCCTAGAAAACTCTACGTATAAGTTTGCTTTTTGATGTTGCTCAGATGTTCGGTGCATGGAATTTTCAGCATCCTTCTGCAGAACCTCATTTCTTTTGCTTCAAGTTTCTTCTCAGTATCCTTCTGTAGAATCAAATTTAATTTGTCCCCTGTAAGGAAAGTGACTAGCATTCAATGCCATATAGAAGGACTGATATTACATAAAAGTTCAGGACACTTTTCTTTGTTTCTAGCGGAACTCGCTTCCTCCTACTTGCTTCCATGATAGCTATAATTTTCAAATATTCAAGTGTAATGTCAATCGACATCTTCTGATGCCTTGATCCTGATCCCCGTCCTTCTCTATAGCCTTTCCTCAAACAACCCTCTTTACTCTTGCTCTCACTCTCTGTAAACCCTTGCGTGCTAGTAGCACTCCCGCCTTACTTGGGGTGAAATGCTTAAAAATAAAATAAAATAAAATAAGTTTTCCTGTTTCTTAATACTTTGCTTAGATTTTGAAAGGCGTCTTTTGATATCCCAATGCGACTTCGGATTTCAGTGCCCCTGTTAAAACACTTCCCTGATATTTAAATTGTTATACTTGTTTGATTTTGATGCCTCCAATTTGTAACTCGTATTTGGTCTATCTCTCTTGCTAATGATAAACTGATATTTATCACATGTGAATTTCAACTTAGTTTATAGTAAATTATTTGGTGATTTGATATTTGGGTATGAAACTCGAGCGTTGGTCATCTTTTTGCAAATAGATATCATTGTATAGTTATGGATATTTAATTTTTAAAGTCAGAGATTGCGAATGGTTTCAAGAAATACACCCTTGTGCAAATTAATTGAAACAACCGCTTTAGTTTCCTTTCTTTCACCATACGGTCAGTTTTAGACTCACTGGAGTGACAGGGTGTAATCGATTTCTATTTTTCCCTCAGATTAGGTCATTTGCAGTGGTGTGCAGTAATATGAATCTATTTTCAGGGTGTATGCTTAAATTTGTTTGGCCTTGAAAAATACTGCGTTATTTGTGATTGCATCAAATTTTCATCACGCCCAGACACTATTGTCTCGACTGTCGATTAGTTGTCATACAGCCATCGTCTACGATGGACGTTACTCCAAGGAAACGTACGAAAATTGTAACGCTGCACGATCAAAATGGAAAGCCTTACCAGGGAACAAGTACTATATCTAACACTTTCGCCTAACCGAACTTAAGAGAGTGGCCGTAGATCCTCTGAGCATCCGTAGATTATTCGACCGGTACACTGGTTTAATTCTGCTTCCTGCCCACGTTGTGTTTGGTTTGATCTAGAAAGCAGAAGTGATGTCCGTCCATTCACGGTCGACTGAAGATGTAGACACGGCTGGAGAATCTGTGCTAAGAAATTAAGAATGCAGCGAAAAAAATATCTGCAGAATGCCAGACAAACAATTAGTCAATGATTGAATTGTTAATGTCTTTTATATAGCAGAAAAGAATAGTATAGAAAAGAAAAGTAATTGACGTAAAAATGCATACACTGGATTCTGGACACACACACACACACACAGAGAGAGAGAGAGAGAGAGAGAGAGAGATTATGATTAACTTGTTAAATCGTCTCAGAATGATATACGACTCTTGCGATGGGGGAATAAGATTTCTGTGCGAGGCTTAAAGTTCAAGAAATTTTTAGTTATGAATGTAGAACTAATTTGGACGGACATAATGGCTTGGGTAGAGTTTGTATTCTTCATTAGTCAAAAATATTTAAAAAGACAATAGAGGTAGATGGAATAATTTTGGGAGCTCATATTGTAAACAGGAAAAATGGCCGGTCCATTCAATTTCGAAGAGAAGGTAAATGCAGATAAATCAGTATGACAACGTCCACCCACATGTTGCAAATGCGACGCATGCAACAATAATGCCGCTGAAATGGGAACTTCTTCATAGGGTACATTCTTCAGACCTGTCCCCTAAAGATTCCAACATTGGGTATTGCTTTATCACGCGGAAGGTTTTCATATACCAAATACTGAAAATTCTTTCTCTTATAGTTCTTTACTTAGACTCATATTCTGAACATGGCCAGAAATCTATGTAGCTGTATCGAACCAAAAAAGGTGCGGCATAAACATTCTATTTTTCAACATGTTTGGCCATTGCTACGGACTCGCTTTTGTAGCCTTGTGTCAGAATATATTAAAGTTAAGTCCTCCTATATGGCAGTAATTTTTGGACAAATGAAGCAACTGAAATGTGGCTCTACAGAAGGATACTGAGGATATCATGGACAGAACACGTGAGAAACGGCAAAGTTTTAGAGAAAATGTAAACAAAAATGGCATTTATATTTAACATCAGGGAGAGACTGTTGAAATCTCTAGTGTAAATAGTGAGGAAAGAGGGCTTGGAAAATTTGACACTCGCAGGAGATACTTAAGAGGAACAGAGGAAAACAACACATAACCTACCTTGTGAATTTGAATAAATGGATGGCGGAACATGGTTTAAGAGAGATAACAAACGGCAAAAGTTATTAAGAGCTAAAGACAACAAGAAACTGAGGAGAGCCGTGATCGCCAACATCCTGAAGGGACACGGCACATAGAAGAAGAAGAAGAAGAAGAAGAAGAAGAAGAAGAAGAAGAAGAAGAAGAAGAAATAATAAATTGCTTACTGCCATGATTGCTGGTTCAATGGTTCAGTTTCAACGTTACCTTAAAGCCAGCATTTTGAATGTTGGCAAGTAGGTCGTTGTGATTTGGCGCTCTACAGTGTTACGATTTGGATCTCCCTAACCAAAACCTCATCTTGTTGATGCTTCTTCTTTTTGATTTTATACTCAGAGGAAGTGTTAATCCTAATTGACATTTGTTCTAAATATACGACAGAATGGCGAGAAATCAACATCAATCTGTTTTTTTAAATATCATTCCGAGAATTCAAAGTCTATGAGAAAGCATGGAACCCCGGTGCCAGGCTTCAAGTTCTATTTTGGCAAACTTCCATTGATTCAGTTATTCCGAAAGGCCAAATCAAACATCGCAGATGTTTGTGACAACCAGGGCAATAATGTAGAAAATTAAGTCAGAAAGGCAATTCAAGTATAAGGGCGTTTCCAATAAGACTGGCAAAGATACAAAAAAAAATCGACTATAATTTTCCAAAATTTTAAAAAATGTATTGTCATCGGAAATAATTTTTATTAGTTGCCTTATTATATAGAAACAAAATTCTGACGAACAAAAACATTCCTTGGAAGAGTAAGTTCCACTTTGTTTATTCCTCGTCTCGTTGAAAAAGTACACAGGGGTGTCCGAAGATTCCAACTTTAATTTTTTTCTTCGTGGTTCAATTTAGTCAAAAGGCTGGTATATAATAAATTTTATCAAAATTCCATGTAACGTTGTTGTGGAAAGGTTCAATTCCTGCGCGTGATGACGAATAGAGGTGTCTGGATTTTCCGCTACATTCTCGTGCACTGCAGCAATGTTTTCAGCTGGACGGCGTAAACGAGCACGCAATGATATTTTCATATCTGTCAGGAAGAATAATTTTTAGAATTTCTAAAAAGTTATTCTTAGCATCGCTTGATAATGAAACGGAACTTTGTATTTTAAGTTTAATTTTTATGATTGAATATGAATTGAAGTTTCAGTTTTGAAACATGGAAATTCAGGTGTTGCGATGATAGTCTATTTAATAATAAACAATTATAATATTATGCTCTACTGTTGTATCGAGCACTGTTTTTTAAAAATAAAAATAAATGCTAAGAACTGTGAATTATAAATCTCATTGTTGTTTCCTATTATTTTATTATATATATATATATATATATATATATATATATATATATATATATATATATATATAACGTCATCCACAGACAGACTGTTTCGCAGCTCATCAGTGTGGCAAGACATCGAGTTGCTTCTAGCTAGGATAGAAACCTGTCAGTCGGAGATTCTAACCATTAAGCCGTCGGCGCACGGTAGGGATGAAAGTGGATTTTTAGCGTATTTATTTTTAGAAACACGCCCAGTGACCGACAGTGACTCAATTCGCATCTGCGAAGAGTCTCGCTATATAGCTATAATAGTCACTGTTTACCAACCCACGCCTCGTCCCCAGAGAGCTCAAGTGAAATTGATATTTCATACTTTTTTTACAGTAAGATTCACCCTGTAAAAGGCTAAGGGCTACTCGAGGCCACTAGAGGGTCACGTTAAGTGTTAGTTTGTATGGATATGACGGGAGATAGCAGATAAATGTATATTCATACACATCAATTTAATATATATATATATATATATATATATATATATATATATAATTATTTTTAAAAATATGATTCCTTCACTATATAAGAGTTCTCATGTTTCAAAAACAAGAGCTGAAAACTTCAATATAACTATTAGAATTAAATTGAATTTAAAGTATCAAGCTGTTTCATCTTCAAGCGAAATATGAAACAGGGCTTGATACTTTAAATTAAATTTAAATATATAGTGTATTGTGGCAGCAGATCATTATAACAGACATGCCTATTGTTTGATCATGAGCCGTTCTAAATTTCGTATGGTTACTTGAATTTCAGGTGAAAATAAACACAAAAATTGTCCAACATTTTAATAATTTTTTGTTAATCTCTTTCTTGATCTAAGCTTTCGGCTTACAGAAGCCATCTTCAGAGTGGTCATACGCACATTTCAACAATATATATTCACCATCAAGGATGATATTCTGTTAAAAATAGAAAATTAAAATTAAAGTTAGAACAGCCCATGATCAAACATAATAGACACTCATTGTCTGTTATATTTAATTATATATGTTTAAACATATTTTTTCTTTTTTCTTCCTTTTATATTAAAACCTTTTCGTTTTCTTTTTTCCTCTCCCTTTTCCTTCGTCTGGTTAAAAAGACTCTATATATTAAGAAAAAACGTCAGCCTGAAGAGATGAATATATTTTTGTATAATCATGAAATAAATTATAACCGAATGGATCTTTAAGGATCATCCGTACTCAGTATCCATTATCGTCAAGTTTCGAACAACTGATGTTCTCTTCAATCATCAGCGCTTCAAAGCCAAGACCCACCTTCGTACACAACTTATTTGTGATTTGTTGTTTGCTGATCATGCTGCTTTTGTAGAGACATCCTTTGAGGTGGCCCAACATCTAATAAATCGTTTCTCTGCTGCATGTAAAGCCTTTGATCTTACACTTAGCATAAAGAAAACTGAAGTAGTGCACCAACCTTGTCCAACTCCGAAGTAATTCTGTGGTGAGAAACAAAAACCACCAGTCTCCAAATTTCCAGAGAGACCATTGAAAGTAGAAGACAAAGCCCTGAACTATGTAAAGTCTTTCTCCTTATCTTGGTAGCAAAGTCAATTACAGTGGAACTTTAGATAATGAAATCATGCATCGGATTGCTAAGGCGACCAGTGCTTTCGGCAAACTTCGCCATCGCTTGTGGAATGAGCGGGGTATTCGACTGGATACGAAAATTCGGGTTTACAGAACTGTTGTATTTGCCATTCTTTTGTACGACTCAGAGTCGTGGACTCCGTACAGGCACCATATACGCGTGCAATCTATGGCGTTAACCTTCAAGATAGGACATCTAACGTAGACCTGTTTAACAAGTGTAATATTGGAGAAATCGAGACTTTTATCATACAGTCTCAGTTACGGTGGACTGGTCATGTCTTGAGAATGTCTCATGACAGAATACCCAAGATCCTAATGTACAGCCAGTTGTCAGGGCTACAAAAATCTAGGACGCCCATGGCTAAGATACAAAGACAAGCTAAAAAGCATCTTGTCAGCTGTCAATATACCACCTAAAACCCTTGAGCGCTTAGCTTTGGAGCGGGTAAAATGGAGATCAACGTGTTTAATGGACTCAGCAGTTTTCAATCTGCTTGTTTGAATCATCTTCAAGAAACGGGAGCAAGATCTAAAAGGTCAGCCAATCTAACAGTGCACAATCCCTACTCTTGCTTCATATGTGGACTCCTTTGTAAATCACTGGCGAGTCTTAAATGCCACTTAAGATTATCGCACAAAATTTCATAACTGAATCAATTAATTTGTCAGATCCTAATAGGTCGAAACCGACAGGAGAGTTCATTATATATATATATATATATATATATATATATATATATATATAAACACACACACACACACACACATATATATATATATATATATATATATATATATATATATAATATATATATTTCAAACGTTAATTTAAGTGGATATTATATATGAAGATCCCATTTTTCATGAAGTGTTTATTTCGTTTTCCGGTCTGTGCATCCAAGAAAACTAAATAATGAATATGTGTCCTTCGGCAGGATGCGAACCTGCGCCCCACTTCGTGCGAAGAAACGCCGTTATGCGTTTTCGAATGCGGAGGCCGGTAAACGAAATAGGCATTGTTAAAAAAAGAAGGACGTTCAACTTAAATATGGATATCCACTAAAATAAATATGGGTATCCACTAAAATAATGCTTAAATTAATAAAAAATATGTCCAATTAAAATTTTTGTAAAAATTCATAAACTCAAAGATTCGCTAAAAAATGCGAATACCATGATGAAAAAATTTTCCAAACTTAATAAAAAAAAGAAAACTTTTATCATCAAAATCCTGATGTTATTATTAAAAGGATTGATCAAAGGAGTTTTTGATTATCAAATTATATTTTTAATCCTTTTTAAATCCTTTCGAAATTTTGGTTAAATATTTTTTGCCTCAACTGGTGACCCTAAAAAAGTATAGGTTATTTTAGCATCTATTTTACGGTGAAAAAACATTGATTTGGAAATTCTTGGAAAAATCAAATCAGTGTCGGATTTAAATGAAACATTCAGGACTTATTCACAGGTGAATATAATTATTTTAGAAACGTTTCTTTTTAAAAAATCTTGTTTAAAATATTTTTTACATCTGTTACTCCACACATATTTAACTTTATGAAATTTCCAGAAATTTATTTTTGTAGGTCTTACAGTTTATAGTTATATGCCTTGGAAAATTTCAATCATCAATTTTTTTTTCTAAACCAGGAATAATTAATAAAGTTTTAAATCTTTTACAATTCTGTATTAATTCGTACGAGTTAGTTGATATGGTTATTAAGTAAAAACTATATTTACTAATCAGAAATCAAAAAGCTTACTACAATTCAACGAACTCCAATATTTAAAAAAAAAATTGTGTGTATAAACATGCCAAATTTTATAAATACTCACGCCCATACTCGGCATAATCAGAATAAAACATTAGATTACGGAGAATAATTTTACAGATAGGCACCCTGAAGAAAAAAAAAATAGATAAACTTCCGGCTGTCAGCCAAGCTGTCAACGCCTTAAATAAACAGCTATGGCCGTGTTAAAAAAATGCATTCTGCGATTTTTTAACGTTAAAGTAATATTTGTTTCAAATCAGATTAATTCATTTTTAAGTCAGCACATATTCCTCAAATAAAGTTTCAGAAAAGTATATTTTATTACTGAAAGACATTTTATTAAAAAATTAAATTTTGATGGCTAAAATCATTGATTTGTTGTGATTTAAAAATAAAAAAGAACCCTTCCAGTCAATTTAAATTCGTTTTGAAATGCATCAAAGTATTTTGCTTATTGGAAATATTAAATTTAATTTATTAGCTTGAAATTTAAATTTAATTCATTAGCTTGAAATTTAAAATTTAATTTATTAGCTTGAAATTTGTTATATGCGTTTTTTAGTTAAAGGAACATGAACTTAAGTACAGGGTGTTCATAAAGTTCGTGTGCACTTAAAAAAATTATAACTTTATTTGTATTTGCGATAGACGTAATCTGTAAAAAAAGTTATAAAGTTTAATGTACCTAGTTTTAAGTATAGCTAAAATAACTAATGTGATTTCAGGCATTACTGTAAATCAGTTGGCAAATGTTTTCTGTGAACTGAAAAATCGTATTAACCTTTGTATTGCTAATGATGGAAGACATGTGGAAACTGAAATAAAATTTCAATAAAACCTTAAAACATATAGATTTACTTCTTTCTAATCCTTTTTACAAATTATTTCTATCGCAAATACAAATAAAGTTATAAATTTTTTAAAGTGCACACGAACTTTATGGACAGCCTGTATAATCCAATTAGTAAAATAAAATTTCTTAGTAGTTTTCCGCAGAATTTAACATTCTGATTATTATGTACTGTGGAACTGATTTCCACAAATATATTAGAGTCTTCAGCTTATATTTTATATAATAAAGAAGCAATTTATACAAAGAATTAATTATCAATGTTAATGTGATTAATGGTGAAATCACTTCGCTAACAAGACTTAATGAGGCATTAACTTACTATCAATTTCTTGAATAATACGAACCTTATAAATGAGTTGTTGTATATTTGATTTGTTGTCAGATGGAATTGATGGTGTAAGTACTTTCAACAATTTCAAATTGTCATCTTCGGGGTGCAATTTTTCCATATACGGGCAAACACTAAGACAAAATATGTGTAGACCGAAAGATGTTTTTTTTTTTTTAAATATGTCATTTATTGACAGTTAAATATATCTTTTGGTGCGTGTGATCCTGTGACGCAAGAGTTCTTGTTCAAATCAATAAAGTGAAAATTATTTTGGAATTTTGTTATATGATAAATCCTCGAAATTTTGTTATATATGTTTATCACTTAAAGTGAAATGGACTTAGTATAATCCAATTAGTAGAGTAAAAATGTCTTAGTAGTTTTCCATAGAATTTACGATTGTGATTATTACGGATGGAACGGATTTTCGCACATATATTAGAGTGTGCAGATTATATTTTATACCATAAAGAAACAATTTATACAAAGAACTAATTAGCAATGTCAATATGATTAATGGCGAAATCACTTCACTAACAAGACTTAATGAGACATTAACTTACGTAATGTTATACATTATAATCAGAATATTAAATTTTGTGGAAAACTACTAATAAAATGAGTTGCGTAGGAAGTTTCTCCATCAACAAAAGTAATTTTTGAATAGGCTTTTTTTATCTGACATTATTTCTTTAAACATTATTTTTAATGTTTGTTATACAAACACGTGTACCTACATTTTACCCATAGCTGGTGTGGAGGGAGAAGATTGATTCATGCCTTTCCCAATGGAATTAGCACGTAGGTGAATGTATCGAACTCGGCTGTTATTCGAACTCGACTCTCCGATTCTACAATCCGAGCTGTTATCCTTTACACCACCGCACATCCACTGTTCCCAAAAACACTTCATCTAAATTAACGAGTATGTTACCACTTCTCACCAACAAAGAACATTTGACACAGAATCTTGTGGAAATAAATAAAATTAGCAGGCATCTTTGCTCTAGGATGTTAGCTGTAAAACAGCTTCACCCCCACCTCTATTTAACATTCAATGGATTCATATACTTATAAAATCTAAAATACAGCCGTATCACAAACAACTCTTATTTCCTTGATAATTAGTTTACCGATTTCTTTTCTGTCGCCTAAAATATTCGTTATCTCTTTGCCAGCGATGAACACACACCTCAAATGCCTCACCTAACTACAGGTTTATCTACACGATAACTTATTTTTTGTTTCCTTTTGTGTTTATTCTGTTTCTTCTTTGACAAATAAATATCTTTTTGGGGACGATTTTCTCTGGCGAATAATTCAAACAATACACTACACTCAAATTCCGAGGAGCATCAGACATGGCGTCCAGGTTTCATAATGGAGACCAGCTCTCTAAAAACTATATTATCTCTCCTCGTCTCATCTTCTCCAATTTGTGATTGAATCAAAGCCTATGATGAAAGGAACTCTTTGCATCGACGTCAGCCATCTTGATGTTTGAGACAGCTTTCTGGATGATTTCGAAGGCGTTCGTGTCAAACTAGGGGATTTCTTCTTTTGATCAATTTTCTGAGAGACTCAAGTATGTGAACATCTGTGTGTGGTATACGCCTCAGTGCATCCTGTGAACAGACTAGTGTCACCATCAGCCAGGCGTGAAGTGGATGGAATAAAACCTGACCTGCTTAGTTCGTTGCTCAGGCGTGCAGTAGACAATGGCAGATCAACTTAAAGTTTGGGTTTTTCCTTCCGTTCCGTTCAGAATAAATTCGCAACGGTTTATTTTCTCCGTTTCAGAATACATTTCCTTCCGAAAAATTATCTATCTATCTATCTATCTATCTGTCTATCTATCTATCTATCTATCTATCTATCTATCTATCTATCTAATTCTTATCAATCTAATTATGTATCTTTCATCAATTTATCTATCTATCTATCTATCTATCTATCATCTATCTATCTATCTATCTAATTCTTATCAATCTAATATAATTCTATATATCTATCTATCTATCTATCTATCTATCTATCTATCTAATTCATTTTAAAAATCTACCTATCTAATATAATTCTTATCAATCTAATATAATTCTTATATATGTATCTTTCATGTATTTATTTATGTATCTAATTCTTATCTATCTATCTATCTATCTATCTATCTATCTATCTATCTATCTATCTAATTCTTATGTATCAATCTATTTATGTATCGATCTAATTTAATTTTTATCTATCAATCTCTTTATCCATCTATTTATGCACCTTTCTAATATAATTCTTATCTATCTATCTATCTATCTATCTATCTATCTATCTATCTATCTATGTTTCTTCCTCGTCTATCTATCTATCTATCTATCTATCTATCTATCTATCTATCTAATGATCTATCTATCCATCTATGTCCATATCTATCTCAGTGTGTACATATCCATTTATCTGTATATCAGCACGTTCATATCTATCTTAATCTGTTTATATCTATTTATCTCTCTATCACAGTATATTCAAGTTTACCTATGTTCATATCTATCTATCTATCTATTATCTATCTATCTATCTATCTATCTATCTATCTCAGCATATTTATGCTTATCTAAGTATGTTCATATCTACGTATGTATGTATGTATCTATCTTAATCTGTTCATTTTTATCTAAATTTGTTTTTATCTATTTATCTCTCTATCTATCGCAGTATATTCAAGTTTAACTAAGTATGTTCATCTATCTATCTATCTATCTATCTATCTATCTATCTATCTATCTATCTAATTCATAACTATCTATCTATCTACCTATCTAATATAATTCTCAGTATATTCATGTTTATGTGTGTTCATATCTATCTATCTATCTATCTATCTATCTATCTATCTATCTATCTCAGCATATTTATGCTTATCTAAGTATGTTCATATCTATGTATGTATGTATGTATGTATGTATGTTAATCTGTTCATTTTTATCTAAATCTGTTTATATCTACTTATCTCTCTATCTATCGCAGTATATTCAAGTTTCAATAAGTATGTTCATCATTATCTATCTATCTATCTATCTATCTATCTATCTATCTATCTATCTATCTATCTCAGTATATTCATGTTTATGTAAGTGTGTTCATATCTATCCATCTATCTATCTATCTATCACTGACTTTATAAGTGTTTCTAAAATCAAGGATTTTATATGTAATATTTAAGGATGGTTGTTATCGTTAATTAGAATATTGTCTAACGCAGTTTTCCTATCTTCTATTTCAAACAATTTTTCCTTGTAGTAAACGACTGCATTTCATTGTAGATTCGGTAAACAGTATGCATCGGTTAATCTCTCATTCCGCCCATCTATCTTTCAAAATACGTTTCCTTCCGAAAATTATCTATCTATCTATCTTACTTTTCTTCTGCCAGCTTACTCAGCAAAATCTCCCATTCACATAACTCTCGTTGTTGTCTCATATATATATATATATATATATATATATATATATATATATATATATATTTCAATTACATACAATTTTTTCCATGTTTTTTTTATTTATATATATATATATATTTATATATATATATATATATATATATATATATATATATATATGAAAAACATAACAAGTAATTGGATTGAGGAATCTTTTAAGCTGAGCTCGAATTCCAGTCAAATCGATTAAATATTCACTTACATTTAAAATTTTAAAATCCTCTTTTCTCCCTCCACCTATAGGTAAATAGCAGGAGATAATATTTCTATAGCCTTGATAGCAACTATATCTAGGAGAAGGACAACTCTGAATTCAAACCTGGATTTATATATCCCCTAAGGCGGATGGATAAACTTTTGCTACCTTCCGGCAACTCCTGTATATTAAAAATTACCAAACTCTATTGGTTTATTTTCCATTGAACTCTTTAGCAAGGCCGAGAGGGGGAACTAGACTTCTTTTATTAGTAAAAAGTTCTTTATATCCCACCCAGGCTCGTAGCAATATGGAATACTTACTCCATCGTCTCTCGAGACGGACGTCGACGATATATATATATATATATATATATATATATATATATATATATATATATATATATATATATATATATATATATATAACAACAAATTGTCCAAATCGTGTAACAGGATAATTGTCCATCCCACAAAATGTTTAATATCCAGAATCCACTAAACTAATTGAGTTTCATTTTTTTTCAAGTTTTCAGATAAGACGTGTAGCCATCTCGACACGGTTTTCGTAAGAATCACTGAAAACTCCTGTGAGAAATTCAGCTAAAAAGAGAATAGCTTAAAATCGTTTTGTGTCCGCTCCACTCTGTTAAAAAAGGAGCCATGGTTAGAGGAAAAAGATCATTCATACCTTCTGTAATGGTATCAACATTCATACTCTGGCTTCCATCTTCAAAGTCTATTCAAGAATCATCAAGGGAACGGGGAATAAGATTAAAAAATGAAACATTAGAGAGAAAAACTGGATCAGGAGATCACAACAGGAATAGGGATCAACATTTCAACTTTCACCTAAAGAGATCAATTAGAATAGATCCAAATCAATCCATAAGACGTTTAGCACGTGAGAGAGGAGTTTCAGCTATGACAGTCCAAAGCGCAATGAAAAAAGACTCGAAAATGAAATCGTACGTGAAATCTGTGAGCAACTTGTAACTCCAGGACAGAAAGTTAAAAGTGTGGAGAGGGCGAAGATCATCTTGAATAAGTTGGAAAATTATTCTGGAATAATATATACATATTTGAAATTTATATCAATCCTTCATCAGCTTCGAACGCTTAGCTATATTTAATTAATGATGGACATGTCATTTTCGTTTATTATCGATTTCATCAGGATTCTTTTTTTAAGATTGGAGAGTAATTATACATTCTTATTGCTCAAAGTAGAGTCCAATCGTGTTATAAAAGTCTCGGAGAATTCCAGTAATATATCTTTAATCATTTCTAAGATACAACGATTGAAAGTTTAATCTATCAAACTGGCAATTTTGCTTTTAACATGATTAGGAAAAAATGTTGCTATTACATATATATATATATATATATATATATATATATATATATATATATATATATATATATATAAATAATTCATGTCGAAAGTTGTTAATATATTTTCATAAGCTTTTTTGTATCGAATTAAAGGTAAATCCTCATCTAATTTTCAGAATTGGAAGGATTTGATGAAGATTTACCTTGGATTCATTTCATAAAAAGTTAAATGAATCTCTTGCTTTCGATACATTCTAAAATTGAGATGAGGCTTTGCCTTTAATTCGATACAATAAAACTGTGAGAATATATTAACAACGTGACGTGAACCAACAAATATAAAGAAAAGATACAGAATAAATATTACCGGCTTTTTTAAAAGTCACTCATTTTCTTTCTTCTTTAATCACGAGAAACGCCATCTTAAGGAAAAAGTACTATGATTCACCATTTAAGTAATATATATATATATATATATATATATATATATATATATATATATATATATATATATATTTTTTTGATTGATGTGAGTTTGTGACCTGGGTTTCACGCTTTTGCGATCGTACGTGAAACCCAAGGTCATAAAACTCACATCAATCCAACCAAATATCTTATTTCTCTGATATTGAGCGCTTTCTAATAAGTACCGCGCATATAATAATATATAAATAATAATATATATAATATATTGCACACACATATACATACACATATATATATATATATATATATATATATATATATATATATATATATATATATATATTTATATTTATATTTACACAAACTTTTTCACACATACATACATACACACACATATATATATATATTCAAAAGTATGTATATACTGTTAAAAAATAAAAAAAAAATATAAAAATAACAATAAAAAATTACATTTTAACTGGCTCTATATTTAAATATTGTTAATTTTTTTTTTACGAGATCTGATAATGATGTCAACTGGTTTATCGAACATCTGGTCTTGTTGAGCGTTTTAAAACTAAACTCTGGAGTCGGTCAAGTTAAGTTAAATCACTTTTATTTTTACATATTTGTTATGTATATATAACTTATTTATCACTTATATCTATTGGCTAAAATGGTGTTAAATTCTCTTTCATTTTTAAGTTGTATCATTATTATTACTATTACTATTAAGAAAAAGGAATATATAAATAATTATACATGCACGCATGCGTGTGTTAACAAGAAGAATTGATGTTGGAAAAAAAACTCGTCTTATACACAAGTGCTATACGGCCGGCAAGTACAGCCTGATTTGAAGGAGCAAAGCGAATGAAATCCAAATTCCTTTTAAGTTTTAATCAATTCTGGATTAATGGTGTTAGTAGCAGTGATTGAGTAGTGACTTCAAGAAATCCTATCTATTGACAGCAATTTTTTACATCTGTTTTTTTAAGTTAATGATGAGAGGGAATATCAATTTCTTTTGGGGGATGATTTTCTAATTAACGGTGATCGAATATCGATCAGCTGCACAAGAACAGATAAGCACTTGCTTTTGATTATTTCTTCACAAAAAGCGACAACGCTCTCTGAAATCAAACCTTTAGACTTGGTCACATAAAAAAAAACACACACACACACACATATATATTGTGTGTATTTAGGCAGCATTTTTTCATTGATGCATGTTTCATTAAATAATATAGACAAGTTTTATCTATTTTAAGTAAGTTCCTTTCATATCGTCTGATAAGATTAATAACATTATCATTGAAAGACGAAAAGAAAAATTTATATATTGATACATGTTTTTAATACTATCTAAGCTTTCAAGTACATAAGCCATTATCAAAGATGACAATTGCATTTCAATATATTAAACAATACACGGACAAAACAATAGTGATAGTCTGTTTTTTGTTGCATGAAAGATTTCAAAGAACAACAAACTCGTGTGTACGAGACGCAATTTTAAAATTTATTCAGCTCGTGACGTCAACATGACCTCGTTGAAAACACAATGAACTATACTTAAACATGAAAACAATAAACAAAAAACTAAAAATTATTGAAGCTATATATTTTAAAACAACAGTTGAAACCTAACCTGAACAAAATAAACTATGAAATCTCCACAAATATTCTTAAATGCCTATAATTGATAACAGAAGCCATTGGTTTATACCAACGGCTTCGCATATTCTTCTGCTACTTCTCGTTTTCACTCTCGCGTGGTCATGTGTGACGTCATGAGCTGCGGTGTGATTTTCTCTTTATCAAAAATCTTCCAAAAATAAAATCTACTTTTCTGAAACTATATTTGAGGAATATTACCTGATTTAAAATTATAATTAATTTGATTTGAAAATAGTATTATTTACTTTAAGTTTAAAATAACAAAGAAATGAATTTTTAAAACAACCAGTAACTGTGATTTAACCGAGACTTTACGTGACTGAGAAGTGACGAAAAGGTGATGACATATTGATTGTTGTTCTACGGAGACTTTATTTGTAAAACATAATTTAAGAAAATGACGTGGGCGTCTTTTTTTTAATATAATTTTTTAAATAATCAATAATATAGTTAAACTGCAAGGAAAGCCTTTCAACATATCTATTATAATTGTGTATACACTGACAGCACAAGGTATGGAAGAAAAAACCGAACATTTTTTTCCTACAACACCAAAAAAAATATTTGTAAATCGCAGGAAATTATAATTATCATGGGAATGCGAAAGCAGGCAAGGAGATGGCTGGTGAAAAAGCTGGGAAATTTGGACAAGGAACCCGCAAAGTACAATCGGTCTACTGATGCACAATACCCCACACGTGGTTCCAAGACCATCACAGACGATTATGGACATGGAGAAGCCCAGGAGGAGAAACTACAAACAAAATCGACTACATAACTATCAGCAAAGAGGTTCAAGAATGAAGTTGTTCCCCTGCAAGATCTATCCAAGTGCCGACTGCGGGAGCGATCACCGTTCTGTTGCATGTAAACTAAGAATGAATTTACGGGAAGTGAAGAAGCCCGCGCGCAGCACCCAAATTGCAATACAACAGACTTCAGAACGACCTGAATCTGAAGGAAAAAATAAATGAACAATGTGATGTAAGCGATCTGGGATTGCAAAGGAAATATTTGTCGCAGATTACTTCCACAAGGCAAAGAATAAATCACTAAGTTCAGACTCGAACATCGGGCGCAGAAAGAAATGCCGAAAACTCGATTCGCAGGTACTATCTCACTGATATGTCTCTGAAAGGGATATATTTGTTCGAAGTAACTAAGTGGATTGGCTACTGTAACCAAGTAGTACACGGTAGCAATAATCGACTGGTACTCGTCGTAGTCGAAGGTAATAGGTGCATACCAATAGGATAGCGAATAGCGTAGTCCAATAGGTGTCGTCATAGACTTAAACTCTGTCGTACCTACACGTCCCTCTGTATTTATGACGGACACCAGCCAATCATATTCCAGTGAGGGTGAATTCAGGTGTATGCATATTCCATTATATCACTCACAAATCACAATGCACGCAACCAGTCAGAAAAATAAATCACTCTCCGACAAACGCGGTAGCCAAAATACCCGAATTTTTCTCACCGATTCGAGAACACCAACTGCTTTTTTTAGCAATTTTTTCATTCGCCGACAACTGGGAGAGGACGCCCAATACATATCAAAATACTTTTAGAGAGACTCATGCAACGGATTGTTTTTACTTTAAATATGTGAAAATGAGATAGGTGGAATAAAATGAAAATGGAAACTCGAAGCGGGATACACTAAGAGAAGTGGCAGGGCCAGACAGAATAGTAATAGAGATGCTGGCAGACAAGCTTATAGAAATAATAAATGAAATCTACAACAGTTTTGGTAAAAGCAGATCTATTTTCATAGCACTGTTTAAGAAACTAGGCGCAAACTAATGTAAACTCCACCGAACAATAAGCCTAATAAGCCACGTAACAAAACTCAACTTTCGAATTCTGATGAATAGAGCGCACAGCAGAATCATATCAGAAATAGGACAAGAACTGTGCGGGTTCGTCAATGACACCGGAACAAGGAACGCAATATTTATGCTCAGAATGTTATCAAAACGAGCAGAAGTGCGTGTATCTGTGTGTTATAGACTACGCAAAAGCGTTTGACAAAGTACGCCACAAAGATCTATCAGAGCGGATTAGTAACTTTGACATATTCCGGGA
Source organism: Acanthosepion pharaonis (assembly GCA_903632075.3). Classification (NCBI taxonomy): domain Eukaryota; kingdom Metazoa; phylum Mollusca; class Cephalopoda; order Sepiida; family Sepiidae; genus Acanthosepion; species Acanthosepion pharaonis. Next base: position 149,747 of record CAHIKZ030001499.1, on the reverse strand, counting down.
AAAATATCAGAATAATCAAGGATCTCTATTGGCAGCAAACCGCCTGCATATGGACAAAAATGAGTTCAGGAGATATACAAAAATATAAAGGGGTGTAAGACAAGGATTGTCTTCTCGCCGGACCTATTCAACCTATACAGCGAGGAAATTTTGAGAGAATCAGAAGTACTACCAGGATTTATTATTGGCTACCACAATCTTAACAATATAAGATATGCAGATGACACAGTTATGATAGTAGACACGGAAAGGAGATTACAAAACCTCCTACGAAGGTAGCGAAGGAAAGCGAGAAGAAGGGACTAAGCATAAAATACAAGAAGACAGAATGCTAAAGGATGTGCCCAAAGTACAAATTACAAATCGGAGATACTAAAATCAAGCAGGTACATAAATTTAAATATCTGGGAAGTGTTTTGACAGAAGACGGAAAGTGCGACACTGAGATCCGAACACGTTTTGGGACGGCCAAAGATGCCTTCCCAAAGCAAAGCAGAGTATTAAGAGACAGAAAAATTCCGTTGGAAACAAAGATTACTGATACGTGATAAGTGTACTCCTGTATGTCAATGAATGTCGGACAATCGCCTCAAAGATGAAGAAGAGATTTGAAGCAAATGTGGTTCTACAGAAGGATGCTGAGGATAGCAAACATGTGAACAACGACGAGGTTTTGCAGAGAATGGAAACAAAAAAGAAACTTATACTTAACATCAGGAAGTGACAGTTGAGAATCCTAGGGCACGCAACGAGGAAGGAGGGCTTGGAAAATCTGTTACTCACGGGGCAGATTGAAGAAAAGAGGGAGAGAGGAAAGCAGCGCGTAACATACTTGATGGGCTTGAGCGAATGGATGATGGAACAGGTTTTGTGACAAGTAGCAAAAAGACAGAACTTATTAAGAGCTACAAGGGACAGGAAGATGAGGAGGACCATGTTCGTCTACGTCCCGAAGGGACACAGAACATAAAAGAAAGAAGAAGAATCTGAAAAATGTTGGAAAATATTCTCCGCAATCTAATTTTAGAAATGTTGACATTAAATTTACTATAGTCTTCAATCTTATTTTCTGATAATGTCATGTATGGTCGTCCATACTTACAAACATCGAAATGCACTAAAAAAATAATGTAAAATTATTTTAAAAATCTTGGTGCGTGATGATTTGTATTATGTGTTTCAGTTTTTGATTAGTAACTATAGTTTTCACTAAATAGCAATCTCACTTAACGCAGTGACAGTAATACACAATTTGGAAAGATTTGAAGTTTTATAAATTATAATTAAAATTAAAAAAAATGAAAACAATTCTTGCAAAAATTCATTATTCATCGAAAATATGTTTTTCTCAAGATAATAGTGTCCATAATAAATCTTATTTATAAAAGCAATTAAAAGCTTTTCTAATTAAATAATGTCGTAGATTTATTGCATTTTTTTACGATTCGGAACAGTTTTTCCGGAAATGATTAGCAGTTGAAAAAACAAAATTGATATTTTTCATTTTCCAAGGAGTCCCGCTTTTAACTAATAAAAAAAATCTTAATGAAAATTTTATTTCTTGAAATGTCATTAAATTAAGTAACGTTGGGGTAGCATATGTAAAAAATGTATTTTTACTAATATTCAAAAAATAAACACTATTTACATTATTCGGACTATTGTCCTCATCTTTCTAGCCATAATTATTACAACGTTTCGGCCGTTGTAAGCTCCGCCCTTCTTCAAGTGGTTGGAATGTCGAACTGAACCCTTTATTTCGCTCACTGGGGAAGTCTGTTCTAGATCCACGTGCCATGTCTAATCGAAGTCAGTTATTACACATGGCACGTGGAACTAGAACAGTCTACCCCAGTGAGCGAAATAAAGGGTTCAGTTCGACATTCCAACCACCTGAAGAAGGCCGTAGCGTACAACGGCCAAAACGTTGTAATATATATGGCGACAAAGATTAGGACAATAGTCCGAATAATGTAAATAGTGTACGTAATACCTCATCTCAGAAATATAGACAGATACTGAAGGATTGAAACGTTGTAATAAATATGGCGTCAAAGATGAGGACAATAGTCCGAATAATGTTAATAGTGTACATAATACTTCATGGATGAAATATAGACAGATACTGAAAGGCCGAAACGTTGTAATAAATATGGCGACAAAGATGAGGACAATAGTCCGAATAATGTAAATAGTGTACATAATACTTCATGGATGAAATATAGACAGATACCCAAGAAATAAAATAATAAAATGATTCAATTCAATTATGAAGAAGTCCTGAATGTTTCATAAAAATTCCGACAATTATTTGATTTTTTGCATAAATGTCGTCGCTGGGTTTTGACTTCAACCTCCCATATATATATATATATATATATATATATATATATATATATATATATATATATATATATATATATATATGTGTGATGGGTAAAATTAGCGCAATTTTATATTTTAATTTCTTGCATGCGCGTTGTTTTTTTTTATTTATGTTATCGATTGCACAGGATAGTAGGGTCAGTTGGGCACCGTCTGTGAGATAAAGAGCACCATGACGCAATACATTCCGCCAGAAATTTGGAAATTGCATTTTATACTGCTTGGCATTCGTGGTGGAAGCTTCAATACGAACATTTCAGAGTGTTTGAGTGTCAATGTGATCACAGTGCAGAGAATTCGGAAAGATTTGGATGAGTTTAATGTTGATTACGAAGATACGGCATCTTAGAAAACTCACTGTGATCGTTCTGACAAGAAAAGAACTCCCGAATTTGTTGGTGAGGGCCTCACACTGAACACGGAGGTCTACATCAGGTGCTTTGAGGAGGCAGTGCTGCTCTGGGTTAAGAGGGTGGCTGCTGGAAAACCCAATGATAGCATTAGATCGTTTTCATATCTTTTTATATCATATCATAATATCCTCAGACCTTTTTCATATCTTTTATATCATCTAATATCATCCTATCATATTCATATATTTTATATATTATCTGATAACATCATATCATCACATCATTTTCACATCACCTGATATCACCAGATCCTTTTCATGAGATAATCTTATATCATCGTTTCATCCTCATCTTTCTCGTGTTTTTATGTGATCTGATATCATAATATCATCATATCTTTTTCATATCTTTTTATATAAACGTATAAATATGTCATCATATCTTTGCATATCTTCATTTTATAGCAGCTTATATCATCATATAATCAAATACTTTCATATTTTCTTATGTATATCATGTGATATCCTTCTATCATCAGATTTTTTCATACCATTTTATATCATCAGTTATCATATCATCAGATCTTTTTCGTATCATTTTTATGCCATAATTATTAGAACTATTTCATATATATTTTAATATCTTCTGATGTCATCATAAGATCTTTTTCATATCTTTGTTATATAATCTGATATTATCATATCATCAGATTTTTATATTGTTTTTTAATATCTTCTTATACCATCATATCATTAGATTATTTTCATGTCTTTTTCATATCATCTGATATCATATTAGGTCATATCATCTTTTTCATATCTTTTTATATAGCCTTATATCATCATATCTTTTTCATATCCTTTTATATTATTTGATATCGTCATATCAGGTGATATTTTTCATATCTTTATTATATTATCTGATATCATCATATCGTTATATATATTTATATCATCTGATATCGTTATATCATTAGATGTTTTTCATATCTTTTTTCATATCATCTGATATCATCAGATATTTTTCATGTTTTTTATATCATCTGCTATCATATTATCAGATATTTCATGTCTTTTTTATCATCTGATATCATATTATCAGATCTTTTACATATATTTTTATATTATTTGATATCCACATAACCACAGATCTTTTTCATATTTTTAATATCATATTTCATATGTTCATTTTATATAATCTGCTGTCATTATATCATCAGATATTTTCATATCTTTTTTGATATCATCTGATATGATCATATCAAATCTTTTACATATCTTTTTTATATCATCTGATATTATCATAACAGCAGATAGATTACATATATTTTTATTTTATCTGATATCACTATATCGTCAGAACTTCATATATTTTTTTTATATCAACTGTTATCATCGTATCATCAGATCTTCTTCATATGATCTTCATATCATCTGATATGATGATATCAAATGATACCAAAAACAGATATGAAAAAGATCTGATGATATCAGATGATATAAGAACTATGAAAAAAATCTGATGTTCATTATATCATCAGATCTTTTTCACATCTTTTTATATCATCTGATATCATCAAATCACTAGATGTTTTTCATATCTTTTTAATCATTTGATACCCTAATATACATCATCTGATATCCTCTCTCTCACTCTCTCTCTCTCTCTGTCTCTGTCTCTCTCTCTCTCTATATATATATATATATATATATATAGATAGATAGATAGATAGATAGATAGATAGATAGATACGTACATACATATATAAATATATAAGTATATATCTATGTGTGTGTGTATGTGTGTATATGTGCGTGTGTGTAAACTCTTTTTCTTGCAAGGTTTCTTCCTGCGCGCCATTTTCTTTCGGCTTTATTGTACTTTTCTGTTTGGAATTAAAGTTTTTTTTAGATGCCAAATATAGTTTCATTTTAAATCAAAAATGTTACATTCCAGTCACCAGATATAAAACAAAACGATAGAATATTGTGTAATCAACCGAGTCTATTTACATGGTGATCAGTTGGCATAACGTGTAAAATAATTGAAATCTTATCCACTCAGTTCAAAACCTTAAACGAATTGCATCATTACGCCGTTTGGTTTTTAAATGGGGAAGTTTTGCAAATCAAACCTTACGACCTGACATTTTCATTTCTCGATTCTTTTCCTTCTTCCTTTTTCTTATGTTTCACACTTACCTTTTTATTTTTTCTTCCTATTTCTTTTTTCTTTTCTTCTTTCTTTTATTTATTTTTATTTTTCCATTCTTTCTTTTATTTTACGCCCTCTTTTTCTTTTTCTGTCTGTCTTTCTTTCTTTCTTTCTTTCTTTCTTTCATTCTTTTAGTTGTTTATTTCTAACCAATTCTATTTTCGTTTCTATTTTTCTTCCCATTACTTTTCTCTTTTTTTCTTTAATTCTTGCTTTCATTTCGTTTCGTTTCTTTCTATTTTTCACTTGTATACTTTCATATTTTTACACATCCATTTCTTTCTTTTTTATTTTCTATTTTTCTTCTTTCTTTTTTCTTCTTTCCTTCTTTCTTTCATTTCGTTTCGTTTCTTTCTATTTTTCACTTCTTTGTTTCATATTTTATGCACAATTTTCTTTCTTTTTCTTTCTATCTTTCTTTCTCTTTTTCATTCATTGTTTCATTTTTTACTTTTTCTATTTTTTCATTCTTGCATATTTTCCTAATCCTTCGTAATTTTAATTTAATTTCATTTTTTATATTTTTCTTCACTTGTCTATCTAATCTCTGTCTATCATTATCTGTTCATATCTATCTATCTATCTATCTATCTATCTATCTCATTCTGTTTCTATTTATCTTTCTCAATGCATATAATTTCTTCTTTTCTTTTCCTTTCGGAAATCGTTCTCTTTCTATCTTTTATCGCATTCCTATCTATCTATCTATCTATCTATCTATCTTTGTCTATTCATATCTATCTATCTATCTATCTATCTATCTATCTATCTATCTATCTATCTATCTATCGTGTCTATTCATATCTATCTATCTATCTATCGTTGTCTATTCATATCTATCTATCTATCTATCTATCTATCTTTGTCTATTCATATCTATCTATCTATCTATCGTTGTCTATTCATATCTATCTATCTATCTATCTATCTATCTATGACTGTTTGTTCACCTGTCTGTCTGTCTCTCTCTCTCTCTCTCTCTCTATATATATATATATATATATATATATATATATCACAGTATGTTCATAATTGCTTCGTTCCACTCTCTATCTCTCTCTGTCTCTTCTGTCAGTCTGTATGTATTCAATCAGCTGAAAAAACACATACACACACACACATATATACATATATATACGAAGTTTTAGTCTACTTATATATAATATTTTTTCGAAAAATACAAAGTATTCAATTTCGACACTGCACCTGATGAGCTGATACAACAAGAGGAAAAGTCAATAAATAAATAAATAAATAACGCCCCTATAAAACAAAGGTGGTACCACTTATAGACGAGTAAACACAGTAATCTCTTTTCGAAGCGAAACAGTTGCAAACAAGCCTCGTTATCAGATTTACTAAATTCCGCTAGTGTGGCGCAAGGTAGCATCAAGCCTCGTTATGATGTAGTTCGGTGAATAGCTTTTGTCTAACAGCTGAATGAGAACTTTACATCGACCTTGGACTCTTTCTTATTTGATCGATCTCTCGTTTCTCGCGTCTTCCCGCGCTGCCGGTTTCGGGTTACGCACTCGACCTCCTCTACTCCTCACACTTCCTCGCTCCTAATTGTGCGATCATATTTCTGTGTCGACGGATCTCAAGTCGATACATCACACCCGCATTCACTTTCCCCGTTCAGCATCTTGTACGTACGCCGCCGTGTTGAAAGAATGCATTATTTCTCTCACCTCCGTTATCGAACCAAAAATTTAATTTCAAACGCGGGTTGGCATATATATATATATATATATATATATATATATATATAGAGAGAGAGAGAGAGAGAGATAATTAGAAAGAAAGAAAAAAAGAAAGAAGAAAAATATAAATATCGAATATTTCCGCGTATAAGCCGACCTTTAGATAAGACGAGATAAAAAATACGAAAATGTTCATGTACCTGTAGTATAAGACGACTTCGTATTGATTATATAAAGATGATGATATTGGAAATGATGTTACTTACTGTATCTTTGGAAATTCAAAATAAACGAAATAACGAAACTGATTCTATATCATGTTTTCCCTACACATGTCCCCTAAAAGGGAAACCATTGTTCTCTTTACGTTTCATCACGTGATCTCTTGCGAATACTGATTCTTCTTCTTCTTCTTCTTCTTCTTCTTCTTCTAAACCGTTACAAACAACATGGTGTACTAATGACCATTTACTTATACTTCATCTACAATAACAAAATACCGCTCACAGTATCATAATGTACGATAATAGTACATTTCATTGCTGTTCCCTTTTCTCTTTATTGTAAAATTTGTTAATTCTGTTTGTTGGACAGTTCTGTTATTTCTTTTGCATTTGAACATCTCTATTCCACAGGTTATGAGCCCAAGAATAGAATCTGCTTCAACAGTGACGAATCAAAATACGAATTATGGAAAGTAGATTTTTTGAGTTACATGCGAATCCAAACATTACAAGAAACAATCTTGGCACTATTTAATCGTCCCAATGACGAGCAATAATAAAAAGAATGAAAACATGCTTGCCGAATTAATTCAATTTCGGTGCTACCACAGTATGATATCTACCATCCATTTTCTACTACAGAATGATATTTACCAACTTTGAGATGTATGAAATATGTTAGGCTTACGAGTTAGGCTTAGGGATTAGGTTTAGTGTTAAGATTAAAGGCTTTGAATCGGTTATGTATTAAAATTCATTAACAATTCTTTATACAAAATTTATGATATTTGCCAACTTTTTGAAATATGTTAAAACCCCTAACCTGAAAAACTCCTGAAAAGAATGCACACACGTTTGTCGAATTCATTCAATTTTGATGCAACCATAGTATGATATCTACTATCCATTTTCTACACTGGAATGATATTTACCCACTGTTGAAAGTATGAAATATGTTAGGCTTAGGGATTAGGATTAAAGGGTGTGTGAACTGATTATGTATTAAAATTCATTAACAATTATTTATAAAAAATTATGATATTTACCAACTTTTTGAAGTATGAAATATGTTAAAAAATCGAAGCCTAACTAAAAGTTATTCTCATATTTTTAACCCTATTTTTTTTATTTGGTATCACCCGAAGCAAAGCCACTGTCATCCAAGGAATTACAGAGTGTGTGTGTGTGTGTGGGGGGGAATTAGGAACAGAAACATTAGTAATGAAGAGAAAGAGAAAAGAGTAATCAGAAGGACAGCAGATAGCGATTGAAATATCAGGGTAGAGTTTTCCCTACCCGTATTGAATCAGCGGTCACGTGTCTGTGACCAAGACAAGTCTTCAAGTTGGAGGCCATCAACTTGCCTAAGATACGCTCGGCATGAACGAATACTTCTCTGGTTTCCAAACAAGGCATAGGGAGGGAGCTGACCAGATGCTCAGGCGCGCAGCAACCCGAACACCATGTTTAGTAATGCGACTGATGATGATGATGATGATGAAATTTCCGTCTTTATAGATTCAAATTTTTGTTGGGATTTCCTTGAAGGAAGTTTGATATATAGAGAGAAAAAATGTCACGATATTTGATTGATATAAAAGATGCCGACGATATTCGTTGCTCCGTTGTAGGGGAACTTTAGAAGTATACTTGAAACGTAGCCAGTTCTTTATTGTTAATCAGTTAATTCTAAATTATGTCCGAATTTCTGGGATGAGGGGTTTTTGTTTTCGTTTCTCCCCAAGCAAGACCCAGGACGACTACACCAAGAAGTCAAGGAAATCCCTAAGTTTGTCTACCTGGGAATGGTCGTCAGTACAAATGTAGTGACAGATGAAGATATCAAGTGGCGAATCAGCAAAGCCCGACACGCTTTCAACACTCTGCGGCCAATCTGGAGACCAACAGCCCTCTCACTTTACAAGATCTGGATCTTCAACACCAACGTCAGGTTGGTCCTACATTACAACTGAGAAACCTGGCGGGTAACCAAGACCAACACCCGCAGAGATTTACTAACCAATGTCTTAGGAACATCCTCAATATAAGGTGGCCAGAAGTCGTCTCCAATGACCAACTATAGGACAGAACCAGGCAAGCCCCAGTTGAGATTGGAAATGGGGATAGATCGGCCACACACTCCGCAAGCCTGCTTCTAGTGTTACCAGACACCAAAACAGACTTGGCGCAGAAGTGTTGACGCAGAGATGAAGGCAGCCGGCACGACATGGGCCGAGCTGAAGTGGGTCGCCCGGAACCGTGTGCGTTGGAGAGGTATTGTTGCGGCCCTATGTTCCCCAAAGATTCAAGAGGGATACTATATATATATATAAGAGTCTTAAAACGTAATCTGCCTGCTGATGAGTATTGCCGCTGCTGGCTGTCACGTTTGACTGCATTTACCGTGATTTTTCCTTTTTCTGCCGCGGCTGCTTGTGTTGTCGTATTTATTTCTACCTGAAAAACACGTGAAAATTTCATGGTTTTCCTATTTGAATTTTCTGATGAATCTTAATTCTTTAGTTAATGATTGAATAGACTCATGGCAAGTTTTACGACAATGAAATATCCGTAGAAAGTCCTCTATCACACCGTTGAAATATTTGAGCTTAACAACTTTAACAAAATATTGCAATAACAATCATAAATATGAATGCTGGTCGTTATTTTAAGAAGTAAGGGGGTACAATTAAAAACATTTGAAAATGATAATTTTTTTCCATTTCACTGAAACAGCCGTTAAACACTTTTATTTTTCTTTCTTTCTTTCTTTCTTTCTTTCTATTTTCACTTATTTTGGCTTCAGTTCTCATCCATTATAATTCCATTTAGAAATATTAATGATGATAAACTGAGTAATTAAGATTTTCATTCCCGATAAAGCCGTCTTCCTTGTGATCAGAGCTAACACGTTGCTACAGTTGGAAAAAAGTGATTCCTGTAGGAAAGACGTCTTATTAGAAAATATTCTTTAAATCAATTACTAAGTCTGCAGTTAGGAAAGTTGATTCAACGAATCGTGCTTGATCAGTGGTTCTTTTTTTAATGTTTACCCATTGACCACTTAATCTTAATTTTATTTCGTGGACCCCCACCCTAACAATTCAGACTAAAAAAACTTATTTTATTTTTACTGATATATAAGTTTAGGAACTTCTTTCTTTCTTTCTTTCTTTCTTTCTAGCCAACTTCTCGTCTTACAAACATTTCTATTCATAATAATTTAAAAATCAAAACCGGAATCGTTCCTTTATGATAGAATACACAGTTTGCTTGAAAATTGACGTAAAGTCAGGGAAAATACTTTCAAGTTTGATATCCCGTGGGCACCAACCCCTCTTGAATACACGTTTCGCTTAACAATAATGACAAGGCACCTTTTTGTTTATTTTCTTTTATATTTTTTCATTCTTATGCCTGCAAATGTTCTCTGTTCTGGTATTCCCCCCCCCCGAAAACGGCTAATCGTTTAGCCCAGTCGTTCTACACCCTTTTTATACCAATGGAACACTTTTACTCTTCATTTTTCTTTTTTCTGGTTGACCAATAACCATTCGATGAAAGAAAAGCTTATTTTATTTATTTTTTACTAATAAGTAAGTTTAAGAATTGTATGATAGAAATAGTAAATGTATCTGCTTTATTTTGAAGTAAAACTAATTTAATGAAAATAAACTTGTACTTAACTAAATTCTATGGAACATTTATGTCCACTAGTAAAATAACTCATAATAAACCATTTTAAAATATGAGAGTAATTAATAAGGAGGCATGGTGGCGTAATGGATAGCGGATTGAGGAATTGGAGAGCCGAGTTCGAATTCCAGTCAAATCCATTACATTCACTTACGTGCTAATACACTTGGGAAAGGTATGAATCCTCTTCTTATACCCCCAACTATGGGTTAGTGTTAGGGTTAGGTTAAGCCTGTATCACGCAAATAACTGACTGACCCTTGAGTAATGCATAGCGTCTCGGATTGAGGAATCAATTCTATACGACTAACGTCTCTCGCTAAACTCTGGAATTTTGTTTACAATTTTTTCCTAAGCAGAAATGGATACGCTCAACTATCGTTCGGTTCAAACTCCTCTCAAACAGACGTTTATCGCTTGTTTCCTGTTTAGGTCTGTTTAGGTCTGGATTTCCGATTCGTTTTAAAGTCTACTTCAATTCTACACTTCTGACGTCTCCGCCTAAACTCTGAAATTTTATTTATTATTTTTTCGTCAATAGGAGTAGATAGGTCTGTCTATCGTCTAGTTCACACCACCCTCCCTGGTCTTTTGAACAGGATTAGCGGTTTATCCTTTGTTTCCGGTTTAGGATTGGGTTTCTGGTTTCTCCTAAAGTCTACTTTAACTATACTTTAGAACAGGGTCGGCAACTCATTCGACCCCCCCAGGGCCGGATCGTGTTATGATGACGGGTCGGAATCCGGACGAAGCCATTAATGAAAAAAATTAAGAAAATTACATATGCAGACCCCTGTCAGCCTAAATATTTAAAACCATAATGAAAATAAACATTGAGAAATCAGAAAAACAAAAGAAAATCTAAAATTAAAAAAACACCTAACAAAAATTACTTTTCCTCAAGGAACGTCAAAATACTTTGTTGTGTATGATACACCTAGTTTACATAAGTGGAGTACCGACCATATAAATATGGGTTGGTACCGGAAGACGACGGAAGATTAAGAGATCGAATCCAGAGACTCTGCCCGACTGCGACTTAGTCAACCCATTCTGCAGGAACAGTCTTCCCAAGAATATACCAAAACTACCTGTAAATATTGTGTACCTTTTTTCATTGTTTCAATACATTTTGTTACGTACATTTTGTGTTGTATTATTATTATTCCATGCTTATTCAAGCTTCAACATACTTCAAAGTGAAAAAAATCAACCGAAGTGAAATGGATGAAATTATGACGTGTAGGTTTGAAACTGTTATTGAAAATTGTTCCACAAACGAACCATACACACACACACACATCAAACAAAAACGAAGCCCATATACCCATACATACGAGTACAAATAGTTGCAAACATATACACTTACGTACTTACACATGCGGTATCATCCACACATTCATGAGGCATGTATGTATAATGCACGTATGTTTAACTGTCTTTAGATTACTGCTACCTCGCATGTCAGTCCCTCCCTGACCTCTCTCACTTTATCGTTCCTTTCGCTTCTGTTATCTTTTAATGTAGCCAAGGGTCATAACAAATATGTATCCATTATTTGACATTAAACGTAAGCAACGCAACTTGATAAAATAAGTCTCATGAAAGATAACTGGCAGTCTAATATTTTTAGTGCACTGAGATGTGTAGACATTCTAGGGAAAATGACATATAACAAATTTCATTTGAAGGTCGTCTCTCATGTTAAAAATAGAGTCATTGGTAATCAGGCTCGCAAAATGCTTTCGCGGGCCGGATCCAGCCCGCGGGCCGTAGGCTGCCGACCCTTGCCTTAGAATATAGAGCATCTATCATGAAAATTAGGCATCAAATATCGATAGTCTGGCAATATTTCGTCTGTGGGAAGGGAGATGTAAGGTGGAAAATAATTAACCACAAAAAGTCTCCATAAATGATTTTGAACTCTGTCCAGATTAGAAAAGAAAGAATTGGACAACTTCCGCCCAGATATGGCAACAATACTCCATTTTTGGATTTTATCTGACATTTTGCACTATAAGTCTACACCTCGTTCCGTGTTTAGGATCGGGTTGCCAGTTCCTTCTAAGATCTTTTAATTCTCCTGCACTCCCAGTATTCCTGCGCGTCTAAGTAGCATTATTGCCTTGCTTGGGGAGGGGGCACTGGCTAAAAAAAAGTCACGAGAAAAGACAATAAAGTAAAATCATCAGTTTTGCCGTAAATCGGACAGTCATATTGACCGGTTCAACAGGACAATTTGTAACTGCACGCTGGTTTCAAGAAATAAGGTCCACGCTTTATACTGATGTTAAACTTTATAAGAATGATCGCTAACGTCCAGGGCCATGTCATGATTTCTCAGAAAAATTCTGGAAATTTTTACATCACCATTCTATTATTGGGGCATTGTGTTAAATTATTATTCAAAATGTCACGTCAAGGAAAATTTCTCTTTTGATACATTAGATTGTCAGAATCTTGTTTTTTTTTCGGCCCGTTGTTATTTATCTCTTGTATTTTATTAACACCACTTCCTTCCCAATGACTAGCCCATCATTCATTCACACACACACACACACACACACACACACACACACACACACACACACACACACACATATATATATATATATATGTTTTTTTTTTCATCGCCTATAGGAAAATAATACCCAACAGTAACTGACAACTTAAGCGCAGTGTTACGAGTTTCTTGTAACATCGTGCCAGCGGTAAGCACCTTAATATTTCTACGTAACACTTCTTTCAAAGATAGTCTGCAAGATATTTTTGTATTAATGCTGGTATTTCCCAGGCCTCTATGCTCGGACCTGCATTGTTCCTAACTTTCATCATTGATCGTTTATATTTGAAACCATAGGCATTTACTTGGTTCGAGGATAGCTACTTATTGGCCATTTATATTTGAGACTATAGGCATTTACTTGGTTCGATGATAGCTAAATATTGGCCATTTATATTTGAGACTATAGGCATTTACTTGGTTCGAGGATAGCTAAATATTGGCCATTTATATTTGAATCTGTAAGCTTTTTGCTTGCGTTGGAAACTGGTAAAATTGACCTTTTCAGTTGATTCTTTCAGCATTTACTTGCATTCTGGATAGCTATGTTTTTCTTTTATATTTAAATCCATAAACATTCGCTTGGTTGAAAGATAATTAAATTCTGATTGTTTATATTTGTGTCTGTAAGTATTTACTTAAATCGAGTATAGGTAAATGTTAGTCGTTTATTTGAGTCTATAAGCGTTTACTTGGTAGATGGTCTTTTATGCTGTTAATTATCTGTCTGCAAGGGATGCTGTTCGGCGTATCCGGAACAGGATATTCTTAGCGTCGCTAGATTTGACGAAAACAGAAATAAAAGACAATCTATTTAAATTTAAATTCAAATTATTTCTAATAATAATTGTTCCTATATCAGTTTTTCGCCTTGAGTAAAAGTATTTTATCAGAATTTGCGTATGTGTAAAAAATTAGAAATCTCATTTGAGTTTAAATTTATATAACGTCTTCTGGATTTCTATTTGGAAAATCTTCAACCAGAATAAAAAATGACACTCAAAACGTAATTCTTTAAGACGTGAATAGAATTGTGAATCAAGATAAGAAGCAATTCGAACAAGATATAAATAAATGAAAAAAAAAATTATTTATTTTCATCATTTCCCAACACGGGAAGGTATTAAAGCCACTAAGACGCAGGAGATTAAAATATGAGGAAAGAAAACATTATTAAATAGACAGAACAATAAAAGGAAAGGAATGAAAAACATAATAACGATTGACATCGCATTTAAATTTTTGGAGATTAAATTTGATTGGAAGGCAACAGTCCTGAAGATACATCCACAAGCGCGAGAGAAGAAACTACTAGCATAGAACATGCGGTAGCATCTAGCCATTTCATCTGTAAAATGATGAGACCTGACCGCCAATCTAGTACTAGTACTGCGCTTAAGTCTACGTATCAAAGAGAAAATCCCACTAGATCGAATGCACAAGGAAGTTACGTTATGTTGAGGGAAAACTGACTGAAGTTGAAATGCCAGATGAGGACCAATAACATTGCAGATTCTTCTATAATTTTATCTCTAAATACATATCAAAAGCTCACGATCTCATATGACAGCAGTATTTAAAGTTCTATAACTGTTTATTATTCGCTTATGATATGTTTTCAGCAGAGATATTTATTTTAATCATTTCACCACAAGCAGGCAATAAAACCACTAAGACGCAAGGGTTACTGAATGTGAGAGAATATTAGAAAAAGAAAGCATTATTAACGAGTGAGAACAATAAAAGTACAGGAATTAAGAAAACACAAAATAACGATTCACATTATACGGAACCATCGGGATGTCTATTCAAGGCAGCACTTGTGTTTATTACGAATTTTGCACCAAACCTGTCTCAATTATATTCGAATTCTGAGAATGTGATAAACTATTTAAAATC
The DNA here is from genome assembly GCA_903632075.3 of Acanthosepion pharaonis. NCBI lineage: Eukaryota > Metazoa > Mollusca > Cephalopoda > Sepiida > Sepiidae > Acanthosepion > Acanthosepion pharaonis. The sequence goes on along the minus strand of CAHIKZ030001499.1, from coordinate 134,710 downwards.
CGTGATATTTCTCACGGCACGTTTATTTGAAATGGGTCGCTCGTTCTATTATTAGAGAAATCCCCACCGGCATGTCTATATAGTAATAAGGCAATGTAATAGTAATAAGGCAAAGCAACACTAATAAGGCAATGTAACAGCAATAAGGCAAAGCAACAATAATGAGGCAAAACAACACTAATAAGGCAATGTAACAGCAATAAGGCAAAGGAACAATAATGAGGCAAAGCAACGGTAATAAGGCAATATAACAGTAATAATCCGTTTGTGCGGTTTCATTTTTAAACTGGGGAGCGGGGGAGTATTTTGCAGACATTTCCATGTTGATTGGAACCAACATATATAAATATAGTAAATCTCTAGAAATGGACTTGTTTAAGTTTTGGATACGAAACTGAGAAGATATGAAACTTTAGAGAAAATAATGTGAGTGAAGCGGTTTTGTTTGCCTTAAAAAGGAAAAATAGAACCTTGCTTGATGAAATGTCCTCCGTGGCCTAGCGGTAAAGCACACTAGATCTAACATTGGTTTCCCATACATCGGTGGGGTGCACAAGTTGGATACGATGTTATCATAAATTAACTTCGTACCAACTACCATAGATAATTATTTTAGATTTATCTGAGTAGGTTCTACATGTTGGTGATGTTCTGTTTTATTGATCAATTGTCACAGAGAGACAAGCGTCTACATCGCCTACGTATTCATGTAATTTTACCACTTAAAAAGATGTTTTTAATTGGACGCCTTCTTCGGGTTGCTGTGTCCTCCATCTAAAGAGTCTCAATTTGAAATTAGGATTTCCACCGGCACGTTTATTTGAAAAGGTTCGATAGTTTAATTATCAGAAAAATCACCACCGACAAGTCTATTCAAGGCAGCACTTGTGTTTATTAGGAATTGTGCACGAAACCTGTCTCAATTATATTGGAATTCTGAGAATGTGAAAAACATGACTATTAAAAACCCGTGACATTTACACCGGGACGTTTATTTGAAACGGGTCGCAAGTTGTATTATTAGAGAAATCCCCACCGGCATGACTATTCAAGGCAGGACTGGTGTTTATTAGGAATTGTGCAACAAACATGTCTGAGTTATATTGGAATTCAGAGAATGTAAAAAACAGGACTATTAAAAAACCGTAACATTTCCACGGCACGTTTATTTGAAACGGGTCGCTCGTCCCGTTGTTAAAGAAAACCCACCGGCATGTCTCTTCCAGGTTGAAATTGTGTTTATGAGGAATTGTGCACCAACCCTATTTCATTTATATAAAAATTCTGAAAATGTGGCAAACATGATTATTAAAAACCCGTGATATTTCGCCCGGCACGTTTATTTGAAACGGGTCGCTCATCCACTTGTTAAAGTAAAACCAACAGCATGGCTCTTCCAGGTTGAACACGTCTTTATGAGGAATTATGCACCAACCCTATCTCATTTCTATAAGAATTATGAGAATGTGGCAATCATGACTATTAAAAACCCGGTAGATTTCCCCCGGCATGTTTATTTGAAACGGGTCGCGCGTCCACTTGTTAAACAAAACCCACCAGCATGTCTTTTCCAGGTTGAACTTGTGTTTATGAGGAATTGTGCACCAACCTATCTCATTTGTATAGGAATTCAGAGAATGTGGCAAACATAACTATTAAAAACAAATGTCATTACCCAGGCACGTTTATTTGAAAAGGGTCGCTCGTACGCTTGTTTAAGAAAACACATCGGCATGTCTCTTCCAGGTTGAACTTGTGTTTATGAGGAAATTTGCAGCAAACCTATCTCATCTATATAGAAATTCTGAGAATGTGGCATGGATGACTATTAAAAATCCAGGACATTTCCAAAACGGCACGTTTATTTGAAACGGGACGCTCGTCCCATTGTTAATGAAAAACCAACCAGCATGTCTCTTCCAGGCTGCACTTGTGTTCATGAGGAAATGGGCACCAGACCTATCTCATTTATATAGGAATTATGAGAATGTGGCAAACATGACTATTAAAAACGGGGGACATTTCCGAACGGCACGTTTATTTGAAACGGGTCAGTCATTCCCTTGTTAAAGAAAACCCACCGGGATGTCTCTTCCAGGTTGCACTTGTGTTTATGAGGAAATGTGCAATAAATCTATCTCATTTATATAGGAATTCTGAGAATGTGGCAAACATGATTATTAAAAACCAAGAACATTAACGACAAGCACGTTTATTTGAAACGAGTCGCTCTTCTCCTTTTTAAAGAAAAAACTACCGTCAAGTCTCTTCCAGGTTGCACTTGTGTTTATGAGGAATTGTGCACTAAACCTATGTCATTTATATAGGAATTCTGAGAATGTGGCAAACATGACTATTAAAAACTATGGACATTAACGAACGGCACGTTTATTTAAAAAGTAGTCGCTTTCCCTTTTTTAAAGAAAAACTACCGTCAAGTCTATTCCAGGTTGCAATTGTGTTTATGAGGAATTGAGCACTAAACCTATCTCATTTATATAGGAATTCTGAAATTGGCAAACATGAGAAAAAAACTGTGGACAAACGAACGGCATTATTGGAACCGAGTCGCTCTTCCCCTTTTTAAACAAAACTGGACTATTCCATTAATGTCCGGCATTAAACCTATCTCATTTATTTAGGAATTCTGAGAATGTGGCAAACATGATTATTAAAAACAATGGACATTAATGTCCGGCACGTTTATTTGAAACAAGTCGCTCTTCCCCTTTTTTAAAGAGAAACTACCGTCAAGGCTCTTGAAGGTTGCACTTGTTTTTATGAGGAATTCTGCACTAAAACTATCTAATTTATATAGGAATTCTGAGAATGTGGCAAATATGACTATTAAAAACTATGGACATTAACGACCGGCACGTTTATTTGAAACGAGTTGCTCTTCCCCTTGTTAAAGAAAAACTACCGTCAAGTCTATTCCAGGTTGCAATTGTGTTTATGAGGAATTGTGCACTAAACCTATCTCATTTATATAGGAATTCTGAGAATGTGGCAAACATGACTATTAAAACCATGGACATTAACGACCGGCACGTTTAATTGAAACGAGTCGCTCTTCCCTTTTTTAAAGAAAAACTACCGTCAAGTCTAATCCAGGTTGCAATTGTGTCTATGAGGAATTGTGCACGAAACCTATCTCATTTATCTAGGAAATTGGCAAACATGAGCATTTGAAACTATCTCATTTAAATTGTGTTTATGAGAATTGTGCACGAGATTCTCATTTAAATAGGAAAATGGAAAAAATGACTATTAAAAACCATGGACATTAACGACCGGCACGTATATTTGAAACGAGTCGCTCCTCCCAGTTTTAAAGAAAAACTACCGTCAAGTCTATTCCAGGTTGCAATTATGTTTATGAAGGATTGAGCACGAAACCTATCTCATTTATATAGGAATTCTGAGAATATGGCAAACATTACTATTAAAATCCATAGACATTAACGACCGGGACGTTTATTTGAAACGAGTCGCTCCTCCCCTTTTTAAAGAAAAAATACAGTCAAGTCATTTCCAGGTTGCACTTGTGTTTATGGGGAATTATGCACGAAACCTATATCATTTATATAGGAATTCTGAGAATGTGGCAAACATGACTATTAAAAACAATGGACATTAACGACCGGCACGTTTATTTGCAACGAGTCACTCCTCCCCTTTTTAAAGAAAAACTACAGTCAAGTCTATTCCAGGTTGGAATTGTGTTTATGAGGAATTGTGCACGAAACCTATCTCATTTATATAGGAAATCTGAGAATATGGCAAACATGACTATTAAAAACCATGGACATTAACGACCGGCACGTATATTTGAAACGAGTTGCTCCCCCCGTTTTTTAAAGAAAAACTACTGTCAAGTCTATTCCAGGTTGCAATTGTGTTTATGAGGAATTGTGCACTAAACCTATCTCATTTAAATAGGAATTCGGAGATTATGGCAAAAATGACTATTAAAAACGATGGACATTAACGACCGGCACCTTTATTCGAAACGATTAACTCCTCCCTTTTTAAAGAAAAAACTAACGTCAAGTCTATTCCAGGTTGCAATTGTGTTTATGAGGAATTGTGCACGAAACCAATCTTTATTTATATATAGGAAATCTGAGAATATGGCAAACATGAATATTAAAACCATGGACATTAACGACATATATTTGAAACGAGTTGCTCCCCCGTTTTTAAAGAAAACTACTGTCAAGTCTATTCCAGGTTGCAATTGTGTTTATGAGGAATTGTGCACTAAACCTATCTCATTTATATAGGAATTCTGAGAATATGGCAAACATGACTATTAAAAACGATGGACATTAACGACCGGCACCTTTATTCGAAACGATTAACTCTTTCCCTTTTTAAAGAAAAACTAACGTCAAGTCAATTCCAGGTTGCACTTGTGTTTATGAGGAATTGTGCACGAAACCAATCTTATTTATATAGGAATTCTGAGAATGTGGCAAACATGAATATTAAAAACCATAGACATTAAAGACCGGCACGTTTATTTGAAACGAGTGGCTCTTCCCCTTTTTAAAGAAAAACTACCGTCAAGCCTATTCCAGGTTGCACTTGTGTTCATGAAGAATTGTGCACGAAACCTATCGCATTTATATAGTCATTCTGAGAATATGGCAAACTTGACTATTAAAAACAATGGACATTAAAGACCGGCACGTTTATTTGAAACGATTCGCTCTTTCCCTTTTTAAAGAAAAACTACCGTCAAGTCTATTCCATATTGCACTTGTGTTTATGAGGAATTGTGCACTAAACCTATCTCATTTATATAGGAATTCTGAGAATGTGGCAAACATGACTATTAAAAAAAATGGACATTAAAGACCGGCACGTTTATTTGAGACGAGTCGGTCTTCCCCTTTTTAAAGAGAAACTAAAGTCAAGTCTATTCCAGCTTGCAATTGTGTTTATGAGGAATTGTGCACTAAACCTATCTCACTTATATAGGAATTATGAGAATGTGGCGAACATGACTATTAAAAACCATAGACATTAATGACCAGCACGTTTATTTGAAACGAGTCGCACTTCCCCTTTTTAAAGAGAAACTACCTTCAAGTATCTTGCTGGTTGCACTTGTGTTTATGGGGAATTATGCACTAAACCTATCTCATTTATATAGGAATTCTGAGAATGTGGCAAACATGACTATTAAAAACCATGGTCATTAACGAACGGCACGTTTATTTGAGACAAGTCGCTCTTCCCCTTTTTAAAGAAAAACTACATTAAGTCTCTTCCAGGTTGCACTTGTGTTTATCAGAAATTATGCACTAAACCTATATCATTTATATGGAAATTCTGAGAATTTGGCAAACATGACTATTAAAAACCATGGTCATTAACGAACGGCACGTTTATTTGAAACGAGTCGCTCTTCCTTTTATTAAGAAAAACTACCGTCAAGTCTCTTCCTGGTTGCACTTTTGTTCATGAGGAATTGTGCACTATACCTATATCATTTATATAGCAATTCTGAGAATGTGGCAAACATGACTATTAAAATCCATGGACAATAACGACTTGCACGTTTATTTGAAACGGATCGCTCAACCCCTTTTTAAAGAAAAACTACCGTCAAGTCTATTCCAGGTTGCACTTGTGTTTATGGGGAATTGTGAACTAAACCTATCTGATTAATATAGGAATTCTGAGAATGTGGGTAACATGACTATTAAAAACCATGTTCATTCCTAGTTGCACTTGTGTTTATGAGGAATTGTGCACTAAAACTATCTCATTTATATAGAAATAATCTCATTTATATAGAATTCTGAGAATGTGCCAAACATGTTTGGACATTTGAAAAGAGTCGCTCTTCCCCTTTTTAAAGAAAAACTACAGTCAAGTCTCTTCCAGGTTGCACTTGTGTTTTTGAGGAATTATGCACTAAACCTATCTCATTTATATAGGAATTCTGAGAATTCTGAGAAACCATGGATGTGCCACGTTTACATGACTTCCCATTTTAAAAAACATGTTCATTCCAAGTTGCACTTTTGTTTATGAGGAATTGTGCACTAAAACTACTAAAACTATCTCATTTATATATATTAACCGGCACGTTTATTTGAGAATCGTCTTCCCCTTTTAAACATGACTGTCATTAAAACCATGGACATTAACGAACGGCACATTAACTTTTAAAACGTTTATTTGAGATCGCTCTTCCCTTTTAAAGAAAAACTACCATCTTTTAAAAAAACAAAACCTCTCATTTATAAAGAATTCACTATAGTCAAGTCTCTTCCATGTTGCACTTTTGTTTATCAGGAATTATGCACTAAACCTCTCTCATTTATATGGAAATTTGAGAAAATGTGGCAATGGACATTTATGACTATTTAAAACCATGTTCATTAACGACAACCGTCAAGTCTACGTTTATTTGAAACGAGTCTCTATTCCCTTTTAGGAATTCTGAGAAAAAATGACTAAAGTCAAGTCTAAAATTCGAGGTTGCAATTGTGTTTATTAGGAATTGTGCACTAAACCTATCTCATTTATATGGGAATTCTAAGAATATGGCAAACATGACTTTTAAAACCATGGACATTAACGACCAGCACGTTTATTTGAAACGTGTCGCTCTTCCCCTTTTTAAAGAAAAACTACCGTCAAGTCTCCTCCAGGCTGCACTTGTTTTTATGAGGAAATGTGCATTAAACCTATCTCATTTATATAGGAATTCTGACAATATGCCAAACATGGCTATTATAAACCATGGATATTAACGACCGGCACGTTTATTTGAGCCGAGTCGCTCTTCCCATTTTTAAAGAAAAACTACCGTCAAGTCTCTTCCAGGTTGCACTTTTGTTAATGAGGAATTGTGCACTAAAACTATCTCATTTATATAGGAATTCTGAGAATGTGGCAAAGATTACTATTAAAATCCATGGACATTAACGACCGTCACGTTTATTTGAAACGGATCGCTCTTCCCCTTTTTAAAGAAAAACTACCCTCAAGTCTATTCCAGGTTGCACTTGTGTTTATGAGGAATTGTGCACTAAACCTATCTCATTTATATAGGAATTCTGAGAATGTGGTTTATGAGCAATAACGACCGGCACGTTTATTTGAAACGGATCGCTCTACCCCTTTTTAAAGAAAAACTACTCAATCTATTCCAGGTTTATTTATGAGGAATTCTGAGAATGTGGCAAACATGACTATTAAAATCCATGGACAATAACGACCGGCACGTTTATTTGAAACGGATCGCTCTACCCTTTTTAAGAGAAAAACTACTGTCAACTCTATTTCAGGTTGCACTTGTGTTTATGAGGGTGAAACCCTTGTTTATAAAGGAATTCTTAAACCTATCAAACATGACTATTAAAACCATGGACATTTATACCGGCACGTTTATTTGAAACGGATCGCTCTTCCCCTTTTTTAAAGAAAAACACCGTCAAGTCTATTCCAGGTTGGTGTTTAACAATTGAAACTATTAAAAGGAATTCTGAGAATGTGGCAAAAATGACATTAAAACCATGGACATTAATTTATTTAAAAACGGATCGCTCTTCCCTTTTTAAAGAAAAACTACCCTCAAGTCTATTCCAGGTTGCACTTGTGTTTATAAGGAATTGTGCACTAACCCTATCTCATTAATATAGGAATTCTTAGAATGCAGCAAACTTGACTAATAAAATCAATGGACATGAACGACCGGCACGTTTATTTGAAACGGATCGCTCTTCCCCTTTTTAAAGAAAAACTACCGTCAAGTCTATTCCAGGTTGCACTTGTGTTTATGAGAATTTGGGAACTAAACCTATCTCATTTATATAGGAATTCTGAGAATGTCGCAAACATGACTATTAAAATCCATGGACAATAACGTGCGGCACGTTTATTTGAAACGGATCGCTCTTCCCCATTTTAAAGAAAAACTACCGTCAAGTCTATTCCAGGTTGCAATTGTGTTTATGAGGAATTGTGCACTAAACCTATCTGATTTATATAGGAATTCTGAGAATGTGGCAAACATGATTATTAAAAACCATGGACAATAACGACCGGCACGTTTATTTGAAACGGATCGCTCTACACCTTTTTAAAGAAAAACTACCCTCAAGTCTATTCCAGGTTGCACTTGTGTTTATGAGGAATTGTGCACTAACCCTATCTCATTAATATAGGAATTCTTAGAATGTGGCAAAGTTGACTATTAAAATCCATGGGCATTACCGACCGGCACGTTTATTTGAAACGGATCGCTCTTCCCCTTTTTAAAGAAAAACTACCGTCAAGTCTATTCCAGGTTGCACTTGTGTTTATGAGGAATTGTGCACTAAACCTATCTCATTTATATAGGAATTCTGAGAATGTGGCAAACATGACTATTAAAAACCATGGACATTAACGACCGGCACATTTATTTGAAACGGATCGCTCTTCCCCTTTTTAAAGAAAAACTACCGTCAAGTCTATTCCAGGTTGCACTTGTGTTTATGAGGAATTTTGCGCTTTATAGGAATTGACCTAACTGATTTATATAGGAATTCTTCCCTTTTTAGAATGTGGCAAACATGACTATAAAAAACCATGGACATTAATGACCGGCACGTTTAATTGAAACGGATCCCTCTTCCCCTTTTTAAAGAAAAACTACCGTCAAGTCTATTCCAGGTTGCACTTGTGTTTATGAAGAATTTTGCACTAACCGTATCTCATTAATATAGGAATTCTTAGAATATGGCAAACTTGACTAATAAGATCCATGGACATTATTTTAAACGGATCGCTCTACCCCTTTTTAAAGAAAATATAGGAATTCTGAGAATGTGGGAAACATGATTATTAAAAACCATGGACATTAATGACCGGCACATTTATTTGAAACGGATCGCTCTACACCTTTCTAAAGAAAAACTACCGTGAAGTCTATTCTAGGGTGCACATGTGTTTATGAGGAAATGTGCACTAAACCTATCTCATTTATATAGGAATTCTGAGAATGTGGCAAACATGACTATAAAAAACCATGGACATTAATGACCGGCACGTTTAATTGAAACGAGTCGCTCTTCCCCTTTTTAAAGAAAAACTACCCTCAAGTCTATTCCATGTTTTATGAGGAATTGTGTAAACCTTATGATTTATATTGAATTTGGGAACTAAACCTATCTCATTTATATGAATTCTTTAAGAATGTCAAGTCAAGGTTGCATGATTATTAAAATCCATGGACAATATAGGAAACGTGGCACGTTTATTTGAAAAACGGATCGCTCTTCCCCATTTTAAAGAAAAACTACCGTCAAGTCTATTCCAGGTTGCACTTGTGTTTATGAGGAATTGTGCACTAAACCTACCTCATTTATATAGGAATTCTGAGAATGTGGCAAACATGACTATTAAAATCCATGGACAATAACGACGGGCACATTTATTTGAAACGGATCGCTCTTCCCCTTTTTAAAGAAAAACTACCGTCAAGTCTATTCCAGGTTGCACTTGTGTTTATGAAGAATTTTGCACTAACCGTATCTCATTAATATAGGAATTCTTAGAATGTGGCAAACTTGACTAATAAAATCCATGGTCATTAACGACCGGCACGTTTATTTGAAACGGATCGCTCTTCCCCTTTTTAAAGAAAAACTACCCTCAAGTCTATTCCAGGTTGCACTTGTGTTTATGAGGAATTGGGCACTAAACCTATCTCATTTATATTGGAATTCTGAGAATGTGGCAAGCATGACTATTAAAATCCATGGACAATAACGACTGGCACGTTTATTTGAAACCAGTCGCTCTTCCACTTTTTAAATAAAAACAACCGTCAAGTCTATTCCAGGTTGCACTTGTGTTTATGAGGAATTGTGCACTAAACCTAAACCTATTTATATTTATATAGGAATTTTTTAAACATGACTATTAAAAATCCATGGAAAATAACGACCAAGCGGCATTTATTTGAAACGAGTCACCAACCCCCTTTAAAGAATGTTACCCAAACAAATTAAAAAAACGGGACATTTCAATTTGTCGTCAATTCCAGGTTGCACTTGTGTTTATGGGGAATTGTGCACTGAACCTATCTCATTAATAAAGCAATTCTTAGCATGTGGCAAACTTGACTATTAAAAAAAACATGGACATTTATGACCGGCACGTTTATTTGAAACGGAAACGGTCGCTCGTCCCCTTTGTTAAAAAACCAAGCGGCTCCTCCCAGGTTTTAAGAAAAACAACCCTATTCAATTTATATTTAATTCTATTCCATGTTGCACTTGTCTTTATGAGGAATTGTGCACTAAAGCTATCTCATTTATATAGGAATTCTGAGAATGTGGCAAACATGACTATTAAAATCCATGGACATTAATGACCGGCACGTTTAATTGAAACGGATATCTCTTCCCCCTTTTTAAAGAAAAGGTTGCACTTGTGTTTATGAGGAATTGTGCACCAACCCTATTTCATTTATATATGAATTCTGAGAATGTGGCAAACATGACTATTAAAAACACGGGACATTTCCGACCGGCTCGTTTATTTGAAACGGGTCGCTCGTCCCCTTGTTAAAGAAAACCAAGCGGCATGTCTCTTCCAGGTTGCACTTGTGTTTATGAGGAATTGTGCACCAACCCTATTTCATTTATATAGGAATTCTGAGAATGTGGCAAACATGACTATTAAAAACACGGGACATTTCCGACCGGCTCGTTTATTTGAAACGGGTCGCTCGTCCCCTTGTTAAAAGGTTGCACCAAGCGGCCTGTCTCTTTCATTTATAGGTTGCAAACATGACTATTAAAAACACGGGATGACCGGCTTGTTTATTTGCACCATCCCTGTCTCTTCCAGGTTGCACTTGTGTTTGAGGAATTTTTCATTTATTTAGAATTCTGAGAATGTGGCAAACATGACTATTAAAAAACACGGGACATTTCCGACCGGCTCGTTTATTTGAAACCGGGCGCCCTCATCCTTTTGTTCAGTGAAATCCCCTATTTCCTTAGAATGTGGCATATCTATTCAAACACGGGACATTTCACCGGTGTTTATTTGAATTGTCCCTTGTTAAAGAAAACCAAACCGGCATGTCTATTCAAGGTTGCACTTGTGTTTATCAGGAATTGTGCACCCAACCTATATAATTTATATTGGAATTCTGGGAATGTGAAAACCACGACTATTGAAAACCCGTTATATTTACTCGCGCACGTTTATTTCAAACTGGTCGCTACTCCTTTTGTTAGAGAAATCCCCACCGGCATGTTTATTTAATGTTGCAGTTGTGTTTAGGAGGAATTGTGCACAAAACGTATCTCATTTGTATTGGAATTCTGAGAATGTGGCAAACATGTCTATTAAAACCCGTGACATTTCCTCTCTCACGTATATTTAAACGGGTCGCTCGTCCTCTTGTTAGAGAAATCTCAACCGGCATGTCTATTGAAGTCAGCACTTCTGTTTATTAGGAATTGTGCACCAAACCTGTCTCATTTATATTGGAATTCTGAGAATGTGAATGGATGATTATTACAAACCCGTGCCAATTCCCTCGGCACGTTTATTTGTAACGGGTCACTCGTTCTATTATTAGAGCAATCCCCACCGGCATATCTATTCAAGCAGCAATTGTGTTTATTGGAAATTGTGCACCAAACCTGTCTCAATTATATTGGATTTCTGCGAAGGTGTCAAACATGACTATTAAAAACAGGTAATATTTTCCCCGGCACCTTTATTTGAAACGGGTCGCTCGTTCTCTTGTTAGAGAAATCCCCACCGGCATGTCTATTCAAGGTTGCACTTGTGTTTATGAGGAATTGTGCACCAAACCTATCTGAATTATATTGGAATTCTGAGAATATGGCAAAAATGACTATTGCAAACACATGGCACTTCCCCTGGCACGATTATTTTAAACGGGTAGGTCTTCCTCTTTTTATAGAATTCCCCACCGGCATGTCTATTCAAGCTTGCACTTGTGTTGCTGAGGAATTGTACACGAAACCTATCCCAACTATATTGTAATTTTGAGAATGTGACAAACATGTATATTAAAACCTTAGACGTTTCCCCCGGCCCGTTTATTTGGAACGGTTCGCGCGTTCTATTATTAGAGAAATCCCCACCGGCATGTCTATTGAAGGCAGCACTTTTGTTTATTAGGAATCGTGCACCAAACCTGTCTCATTTATATTGGATTTTTGCGAATGTGACAAACATGGCTATTGAAAACACCTGACATTTTCCCCGGCACCTTTATTTGAAACGGGTCGCTCGTCCTCTTATTAGAGAAATCCCCACCGGCATGTCTATTCAAGGTTGCACTTTTGTTTATGAGGAATTGTGCACCAAACCTATCTCAATTATATTGGAATTCTGAGAATGTGGCAATCAAGACTATTAAAAACACGGGACATTTTTCCTGCCCGTTTATTTGAAACGGATCGGTCGTCCTCTTTTTAGAAAAATCCCCACCGGCATGTCTATTGAAGGTTGCACTTTTGTTTATTAGGAATTGTACATCTAACCTATCTAAATTATATTGGAATTCTGAGAATGTGACAAACATAAATATTAAAAACCCTGGGCGTTTCCCCCGGTACGTTTACTTGAAACGGGTCGCGCGTTCTATTATTAGAGCAATCCCCACCGGCATGTCTATTCAAGGCAGCACTTGTGTTTATTAGGAATTGTGCACCAAACCTCTCTCAATTATACTGGAATTCTGAGAATGTGACAAACATGACTATTACAAACACGTGACATTTTCCCCGGCTCATTTATTTGAAACAGGTCGCTGGTTCTATTTTTAGAGAAATCCCCACCGGTATGTCTATTGAAGGCAGCACTTGTGTTTATTAGGAATTGTGCACCGAACCTTTCTCAATTAATTTTATATTCTGAGAATGTGATAAACATGACTATTAAAAACCCGTGCGATTTCCCCCGGCACGTTTATTTGAAACGGGTCACTCGTTGTATAATTAGAGAAATCCCCACCGGCATGTCTATTCGATGCAGCACTTTTTATTAGGAAGTTTGCCCCGAACCTATCTCAGTTATATTTGAATTCCGAGAATATCACACACATCACTATTAAAACCCGTGAGAATTCTCCCGGCACGTTTATTTGAAATGGGTCGCTTGTATTATTATTAGAAACATTTTCACCGGCATATCTATTCAAGGCAGCACTTGTGCTTATTAGGAATTGTTCACCGAAACTATTTCAGTTATATTGGTATTCGTAGAAGTTGACAATCATGACTATAAATATCTGTGAGATTTCCCCCGGTACGTTTATATGAAACGCGTCGATGTTTTATCATTTGAAAAATCCCCACCGGCATATCTATTGAAGGCAGCACTTGTGTATATTAGGAATATTTTGGAATTGTGAGTATATGTGTTTTCCCTCAGCACGTTTATTTCAAACGTATCTCTTGTTTTATTATTAGAAAAATCCCTACCGTCATATCTTACGGCCATATCACGTTGAAACACCGGTTCCCGTACAATCACCGAAGTTAAGCAACATTGCGTCCTCTCATTACCTAGATCGATGACCGCTTGGTTGTGTGGGTGGTTTAATGGATAATGGTTTGGAATTGTTAAACACAGGGCCGAGTTTCAATTCCCGGGTTCGTCATATTCACTTACAAACTTACGCGTAAATACCCAAGTGAAAAGTATGAATGCTACTCTTCTCCCCCATTTATGGGTTAATTATTAAAACTAGTATTACTACACCATTATTAACCAAAACATCATTCTTATAATCCGAAAACTCTTTTCTAGTTTTAAATAACCTGCAAAGGTCTGATAATCCGTAGAAAACGGTTTAATCAGTATAAAAACAAGCTACATTCAATTTCCTTATCTCCTACACTAAATTTTATTGTCACGTGACCGAGTGGTTAGAACTTTCGCATTCTGAGACCCGGGTTCGAATCTCACCATGGTCAATTTGTCAGGAGGGAAACTTCCTGATGTTATCTGGAAGGGGTAATCCCAGCGTGCGACACATGGAAAACCTACCACGGGTTGACCCAAGCCTTATGAGTAAAATCGGGTAGACGAAACCCTTAGGGGCCGTCGATAGCTGTGACAGCACGAAGTCATCATGGCCAAGGGCTTGAGCGTGCTGGTCTTGTTCAAATTGCTGGTCACGCTAGATAGCACGCTCTTTCCCAGAAACTGTAACTAAGGTCTGCTCAATATAGTTGCAGTATACACCACAGGTGGGCTCTGTGGATGTTGAATAAACAGAAAGGCACCTGAGAAAGTGTCTGTAAACTGGATTAGCTAATCGCCCTAGTAGACGGATATTCTCGAATAGAAGTGGCCAGCTATACAGTAAGGGTGTTATAACGGATCTACACACCAATGTATCTGAAGTGTTTGGTATTCACTAATTCCACATCATGAATCTTTACGATGGGGCAAGAAAATTTGGTTCACTTTGTCGTACTAAACAGTTTTTCTCGACAGAATCTATTTTACACATTTCGTCCGTGCATACAATATTGCTGTCTCATCTGGTCTGGTGCCCCTGCTATGCATTTAGAGATACTAAAGAAAATTCAATGAAGAATCTGCAATGTTATTAGTCTTGATCTGGCATCTAGGTTTCAACCACTTTTCCACCTTCGTAACGTAGCTTTTTGGTGCCTTTTAACGCAGTACTAAATTGGCGGCAAGAATTTTAAATGGAATTTAATGGAATGTCAATTGATATCTTCCTTAATTCCTGTTCTTTTATTGTTCTCCCATAAAATGTTTCGCATAATCTCTTGCACTCAGTAACCTTTTGTGTCTTAGTGGCTTTATTGCCTTGCTTGAGGTGAAATTATTAAAAAAGTGAAGCATGTCATTACTGTGTGCATTCTAATTCCAGATCATCATTTCTTTTTTAGAATGGTTTGAATCATTTCTTTTAAAATTTGGGAAAGAATGTTGATTTATTTTTTGGTTAGATATCTTATTCCAACGAGGAATAAGAATAACTATAGTCAGAGAGAGGGAGAGGATAGAGAGAGAGAGAGCGTGTGTGAGAGAGAGAGTGAGAGTAAGAAGGACAGAGTGACAGTGAGAGGGAGAGTGAAAGGGATAATGCGAGAGAGTCATAGAGTGAGAAAGAGTGAGAGTGAGAGAGGGCGAGAGTCATAGAGTGAGAGGGAGAGAGGGCGAGAGTCATAGTGTGAGAAAGAGAGAGTGAAAGGGATAATGCGAGAGTGTCATAGAGTGAGAAAGAGTGAGAGAATCAGAGGGGAGAGGGAGAGAGTCATAGTGTGAGAGAGTGAGAATGAAAGGGATAATGAGAGAAAGTCATAGAGTGAGAAAGAGTGAGAGAGGGAGAGAGAAAAGGAGAGAGAAGGGGATAAAAAGAGAGATGGCTAGAGAGAGAGAGAGAGAATGAGAGATGGATTGGGAGAGAGAAGGAGAAAGTGAGAGAAAGGGGAAACTGAGAGAGAATGAGAGAAGGATAATGTTGAAAGAGAGAGTGAGATGGATATAGAGAGAGTTAGAGAGAGAGAGAGAGTTTGAGAGGGATAGAGAGAGTGTGATATTGTGAAAGATAGAAGGAGAGTGTAAGGGTGACAGAGAGGGAGGGTGACAGAGGGAAAATGAGAGAGGTAAAGAGCGAAGAATAGAGAGAGAATGAGAGAAAGAGATATATGTGGAGAGTGAGTGTGAGAGAGGGGAATAGCGATACAGGGGTATATATAGAAAGAAAGAAAGGGTAAATGAGAATGAGAGAGATAGAGAGAGGGGAGTAAAGAGAGATAGAGAATTCATTTTTTTCTACCCAAAAGTAAACGAACCAGTTTTACCTTCATGTTGCACAACCGAACAAAAACAACTGGTTATTGGGCGGATGGAATTATTTTTTTAAAAATCTCCATTGCAGAAAACGAGAGAGAGATCCTCGTTGTTTTGTTTTGTTTTGTTTTTGTTTCCTTTTCTTAATAAAGGGCGTCGTGCTTTCATATATTGCTGGTAAATAAAATAAAAAAATCCCAATTCAGAAAATGAGAATGCATATCGCAGCAATACTTCCGGTTGGGACCGGAAGTTCGTTGCGGGCCTGCTGATCACATTGTTTTGTCAGCAGTAAAAAAAATAACATTATGACATTGTGTATCGTATTCAATATAAGCTGATGATATAGGCGAACATTATATGTGAAAACATTTTTGCAGATAGACTTAAATTTCCAGTTCATGGCAACTCACCGTGTAGCATACTTAACAAACAAGTAGAGCATTGAGATATCTATGATTTGTATCCACACTGGGTGTCCTATAAATCTGTTTTGGTTCTACAGGATACACAGCTAAGCTGAGTAAATATTAAATGCTTTCTTATAAAGTTGTGTAAGGACGACACAATAAGCGTGTAAGTCTATTTGTGGTGAAGTACTTTCTGACGTGAGAGTCACCTTGATTCAAAATAATAATTATCAAGGTTAGTCTGCTTGACCATAACTACTACTACTACAACTACTATCTATCTATCTATATATCTATCTATCTATCTATCTACATTTGCTCATATTTATCTCAGTCTGTTCATTATCTATCTACCTCAGTCTGTTCATATCTATATATCTATCTATGTCTGTTCATATCTATCTATCTATCTATCTATCTACATTTGTTCATATTTATCTCAGTCTGTTCATATCTATCTACCTCAGTCTGTTCATATCTCTCTCAGTCTCTTCATATCTATCTATCTATCTATCTATCTATCTATCTATTTATCTATCTATTTACGTTTGTTCATATTTATCTATCTCAGTCTGTTCATATCTATCTACATCATTCTGTTCATATCTATCTATCTATCTATCTGTCTATCTATTTATCTATCTATTTACGTTTGTTCATATTTATCTATCTCAGTCTGTTCATATCTATCTACATCATTCTGTTCATATCTATCTATCTATCTATCTATATATCTATCTGATCAGTAAGTTCCATGATCACTGAGTGCTTCATACAACGTTCCACATTACATAACCCAAGAAGGCAATCCGTTGACCCATGATACTTCGTGCCAGACAGATGGAACATTCTATTTCTGAAATCGTGAAAACAATTGGTCCCCTGGATCTATGGTATCTCATACACATTCAAAGCATTACAGATAAGAGGTTACGAGTTATATTATAACGTTAAGGAACAAATGCAGGCAAGCTAAATAGGGATGACTCAACGAAAAATGTGCAGAAATAGCAAGAATGCATAAAATAGTAAGAGACATACAGGAAAAAAGATATGCTCATCAACAGGCTGCATATAATCCAAGGACTGGACGCTTATATTAAAGGAAGAAAATACTTTAGAAACAGAACAAATATATCGGAGAATTCTTCCGCGACGAAGGAGAACAACCGGCAATACGCAGAAATATCGAAGAACCGGAAATATTAAAATCTAAAGTGGAATCTGCATTGGCCAAATTGAGCAGAAACAAGGCGACAGGACCAGACGGAATTGCAATAGAGATACTGGCAACCTTAAATGATTTCGGTAGAGACAAGATTACAGAAATAATAAATGAAATCTACAACAGTGGTGATATACCGGAAGGCCCAAGTAGATTTATTTTGATAGCGCTGCTTAAGAAGCCAGGTGCATACAGATGTGAACTCCTTCGGACAATCAACCTAATGAGCTATATACCAGCACATGAAGAAGAAGTGCATAGATTTCATACACTAAATGTTACAATCGTTATGAAAGAGAAATAATATTTTTTATTATTTCTGTCACCTAACTGGGTGGGTGGGAGGTTCTTACGGCCATATCACGTTGAAACAACGGTTTCCGTACGACTACCGAAGTTAAGCAACGTCGAGGCTGGTCAGTACCTCGATGGGCTACCGCATCGGAATACCAGGTACTTCTAGCTTGGATGTGCGGGTGGTGTAATAGATAACCACACAAAATCGTTACTCAGAGAAATGAGTTCCAATTTCAGTTGGGGTCGTTATATTCACTTACTCACAAATGGCCTTGGGAAAGGTATGAATCCCCTTTATCTCACCCTGCTATGGAGTAATTAGTAAGACTTGTATTACTAAATAATTCTTAGTGACAAAAAATTTAGAATCTAAAAAAAATATTTTCTTGTATTAAACAACAATAAATAAGTGGAATCTGAAACGACCAAATTGAACAGATGCAAATCGGCAGGGCCAGACGGAATCGTGATAGACATAGTGGCAGCGTTAGATGATTTCGTCATCGACAAGATAACAAAAATATTAAATGAAATCTATAACAGTGGTGATATACCGGAAGACCTAAGTAGATCTATTTTGATAGCGCTGCTTAAGAAGCCAGCTGCCAACAAATGGGAACTCCATCGGACAATCAGCCCAATGAGCTATATAACGATTCTTATTATACGAATTCTGATGGAAGCAGAATAACACAAGAACTGTGTGGATTCTTTAAAGACACTGGAGGGAGGAGCGCCATATCAGAAGATTATCAGAAAGTGCAATACAAGTGCAGAAAAACGTGCACCAGTCTTTTATAGACTACAAAATGGCGTTCGATAGAGTACGTCACAAAGACATATTTTAATTGCCCAGTAACCTTGGAGTAATGAATAGTAGCTTTGATTGAGGAATCGGAGAGCCGAGTTCGAATTCCAGTCGAATCTATTACATTTACTTACGTGCTAATACCTTTGGGAAAGGTGTGAATCCTCTTCTTCTCCCTCCCTATAAAAAACAAGACGGCATGCGTTGAACGGATGTCATAATTCGTTAAAGAAAGGCACCCCTACCCTACCTAGACTTAGAATAATAGTTAATAAAAAAGAATACGCTACCGCCCCTGTCTAAATGATTGGATTTCTCTGTATCCTTGGAAACAAAAATCCTGAATGTATGTGCTTTTAAAATCAGTAAATTTTAAAATAAGTTATTTCAAACTTCGCTTGAAGATGAAACAGAACTAATGCTTTTAATTTAATATAATTGAATTTGAAGTTTTTGGTTTCTGTTTTTGAAACATGGTAATTCCTGTGTAGCGATGAAACCATATTTTTAAATCAGTTAATATATTATTGTGAGACCGGAACTACCTACACAATAGACTCTTCTAGGTCTATATTAAGTATGCGACACAACACTCGAGACAGAGAGACGCAGAGAGTGAGAGAGACAGTGAGAGCCGCGTACGACTACCAGTATTGGACACTAACATATAGTAAGCTCCGCTTACACTATCTCTGTAACCTGTTGTTAATCTATCTTTCTTACATCTAATCCGTGTTCCGTGTTTTACTTCTGTGGTCCCAACTTTGGCGCTATATATATATATATATATATATATATATATATATATATATATATATATATATATATAAACAGACATTGTGTTTAATTTTCTTTTCCACCATTTTCTTTCTTTCTTCCTTTCTTTCTTTCTTTCCAATCTGTTTATTTCCAGTTTCTTTCTTTCTTTTTTCTCAACAGTATTCCTTAGCTATGTGCCTTCTTTGCTAAAGTAAGACTACATGTGCACATAGACACACACAGACACAAACACATAAATGTCTGTACATACATGTACGCATAACCACGCAAACATTTAGCTCACGCACATGCTCAGATACGCAGATACACACATACAAACACATAGACACACAATTACACACACCACGCACATACAAATACACGCACACACAAAGACACACACATAGATACAAAATTACACACAGAATCACATCCCCTCACACAATCATGTAAACGCGTCAAGTGTTCGGTTTTCCCGCCATTGTGAAGATAACTTCCGGTTTTCTTCGCACTTGGCAGCTTCCATTGAAATTTTCACGTTTTGCGATTTTTTTATTTTTTGGTTTTGCCGATTTTGCATATTCTCTCCATAGATCAAGTTTTTCGACTGGAATAAAATTCCTCTTCAACCATTTTGATGTTCATTTTCAAAAGACTATTCCTTAATCAATCTCATCTGAATTCCCGACTCTCTTGAAAGCAAATTACCATCATATTGCCAGGATCGTCAAACAACAACGACACCGACAAAAAGAAAATTAAATTAAAACCGTTCTCCCACGAAAAGTATAGCTATTATTCTAATTTTCCATGTCATTTCAACGTTTCGGCCGATGCATTCTCTGGACAGTTTATATGATAAAGTTCTCATTTGAAATATTGTCGTTATTCTTTTTATTATTCGGAAGAGTATCTTAATTTTTTTTAAATTATTTTTAAACTATGATTGATTTGGTTTTTTACGGCTTATCAACCTTTTGCGGGTTATTTAAAGCCATGCAATACTTTTAGATTGTAATAATTTCTTGGAGATTATAATAATTTCCTGATACATGCCCTATTATTCATGGGGAGAAGAGTTGGATTCATACCGTTCTCAAGGCTACTTGTGTGTACATGAATATAACGAACCCGACTGGATTTGAAACACAACTCTCTGATATCCGATTACGTATAATTTGGCAAGTTTTCATTAAGACCTTTAAAATATTGTCTAATTGAAGAAAGTTGAAATAAAAATACTGTATAAACAACTCGTATTTTAAAATCTTATTCATTTAAATGTTTTTTAAAAATCAAATTAACTTAAAAAAATTTTAATATGACAAAAAATATTTTTCACCAATGGTGAATACGTGGTGTGGGGTCATGTACAATTGAATCATTGGTCCATTTTTCTTCAACGGGACATCAATTTCTGCAAATGTTGACCTTGACCTTTTGATTGAATATGTGGCACCACAAATACATGACCTTCAACCAACCCTCATTTTCCAGCAAGATGATGCACCACAACATTGGGGACTGCATGATCATGGGTACCTAAATCAAACATTTCCAGTCGGGTAGATTGGAAAGGATGGCCAAATTCCCTGATCATCTCGTTCATCAGGTAACATTGAAATGGAATTCTTTCTATGGGGTCATGTTAAAGATATCGTATATCGAACTAAGATACGGGAAATCACTGATCTAAAGCAAAAGATCACTGATGCCATTGCCACCATTAATGAGGCTATATTACAGCGAACATGGCAAGAAATCGAGTACCCTCTCGATGTGCTTCATGCAACTAATGGTACCCATATAGAGATGGATTAAATTAGTTAAAAAAAACTTCCGTATCTACTTTTCATTTTGTAACAATTGCCACATATTTATCTGTTCATTTGCTTTTGTAATAATTTTTTTAAATTATAAAGGGACTGTTGTAACCTCAGAAAAGTTTACTGAATGAGGAATAACCAAAATGGAGGATGGAAATGAAATGGTAATCTTTATAACATCAACAAAATACAATACTCGCCAGCGGCATGAAGTAGGTAAACCACTGCTAGTGGGGGACTACTTAGACACCATATTATCCCTCCCCTTACAATAGTGTCCAACATATTGATGAGGATTGGGACATACCCATTAGTGTTCAAAGGTACAGTATATAACAGATAGATAGATAGACAGATAGATAGATAGATAATGAACAGACTGAAATAGATATGCATTCATTTTGCGAGCATACATTTTATTTCTGTAGCATTTTTTTAAGAATAAGCATCTCTCTCTTTCTTTCCCCCTCTCCTTCTATCTCACAAACACACACACACACACACACACACATATATATGTATGTGTGTGAAGACAATTCTTGTAAAAATTTATTATTCCTTGAAAAAATTTTTTCTTTAGAATAATATATCTCATTTATAAAAGCAATTAAAAGCTTTTTCAATTAAATAATGTCATAGGTTTATTTCATTTTTTTATTTTACAATTGTTGTAACCTAGACAGGGTTACTGAATGAGGAATAAACAAAACAGAGATTGGAAATGAAATGCAAATCTTTATAACGTCAAAAAATACAATACTCGCCAGCGGCATGAACTAGGTAAACCACTGCTAGTGGTGGACTACTTAGACACCATATTATCCCCGCTTAAAATGCGTAAATTAACGGATTCCAAGCCTAACTGAAAAAACGTGAATATTGCTATTTGTATGTACGTCTATAATAATTCTAGTTTGTCTGTATGGAATTCAGATGACGATGTATATGTGTAAGTGTGTGTGTGTGTGTGTTTAGTAGACATTATGTTTGCTGGTTTTTTTTCGCATTTTGATTTGGGAACGATTTTACGTAAATGAAAATCAAAGAACACTATAGTAGAAGTACCACAATCTCTTTCTTCTTTTTCTCCATATTTCATTTTCTGATGAAGCTTTAATAATAGCGAAACATGGTTAGCGATTGATAAACGTTTTCTATTTGTTCTATATCCTATCATATTTCAAACTATTTGCCAGGTTTCCGGTGAAAATATAAAGTGACCAACGTCTTAGCATTTTCGGTATACCTTAGCCATGATCGTAAAAGCCATCCGCAGCTAGATTGACTCTTTTTCTCTCCTATCTGATCTATAGATCGGGGAGAAGTGCTCGATGTGTTTTCTTAGCGAGAAATTAACTAAACAAACCCTGGATCGAACTCGGATCACCGCTTCCATTTTAGTCCCGATAAGAGTGACGCTAATAGCACATCCCCCAGAGGAGAGTAGTACAAGAGACTTATCGTTTGATTGTCATAACGGAGAAGAATTAACTTCATTTTAGGATTTTCTTTGCCTATCATATTTGTCTCTGCGCTCCAATCATTTGCCTAAACTCTAAGCAACAAAAACAATTGAAAGTAAACAAAAGTAACAGAAACAAAATTCGTAACCCATTTCAAGACCGATATATAAAATGGCATAAAAAGTTAATTATACATGAATGTTGGGTCTTTCTTGAATGTTCAAACTTTATTTCTTTTCAAGCCAAGTTGCGTCAACTGTGAATATATATATACATATATATATATATGTGTGTGTGTGTGTGTACACAAGCGATCTTGTCTTTGTGGATTTTTTCTGGGAATGCTTACGCAGTTTTGACGTCATCAGAAATGGGGCCCATTAACAATTACGTCGTAAAATGATGTGCAGATGGGATAAATGTTTCGTGCAACTTTCGTGGGGTGTTTTCTTTTTTTTTTATTCTTTTGTTATCCTTTTTTTCTTTCTTTCTTTCTTTATCTTTTAATTTATTCGTTTCATTCTTTCTTTATTCTTTCTTTCTTTGTTGCGGATAAAAAAGAACAAAAAGGAATAGAGGAAAGAGACAAAGAACAAAAGCAAAATAATTATAATCTCTCTCTCTCTCTATATATATATATATATATATATATATATATATATATATAGAGAGAGAGAGAGAGAAAAGAAAATCAAAGAGAGGGAAAGAAGAGCGTGAGAGGGAGTATGAAGGAGAGGGGAGAGAAGGCGAGTGGGAGAGGAATTGTGACAGAGAAAGAGAGAGGCCGCGTGAGAATGTGAGAGAGAGAGGGGAGAGAGAAAAGAAAAGTTGAAAAATATTATGTGATACAGAGAAATGTAATTAGAGACATTTTCAAATATTGCATAGTGAGAGGGAGTGTCAGACAAGGAGAAAGAGAGAGGGATTATGAGAGAATGAGAGAGGAGAGAGAGAGACACAAGATTTTATGAGAGAAGGTATGAGAAAAATTTTTAGTGAAAAAGTTTACCTGAAAGAATGTGTATGAGAGAGACGGGGAGACAGAAAGAGAAAGATAGTGAGAGGGAGTGCGATGGGTTTGTGTAAAGTTAAATTAAACATTATTTTATATTCTGAACTCGATGTTTAAAATTATATATATATATATATATATATATATATATATATATACTAAAATGTATCAAAATAATTTTTTTCTTCTTCAAAACCAAAAGCAGGACAAAAGTCCATATGAAATTATATCTGGAAATCCTTCCTTTTTGAGTTATTAAGTTTAAAGAAAGTTTACAGTAGATGCGTCTTGTTGCCATGTAGACTGAGTTACATTTGTCATTCGTGTATATTTGTGGATGGTCTCTCTTGAATGTTTAAGGTGTGTAGTAGTGACTTAACTGAAAAGGGTTCCGTTTAACAATGGCAGTATATTCATATCGTGAGCAGGTAGATATGATTTTTACATACAACCGCGCGAACGGTAATAGACGCGAGGCTGCACGGCTGTATCAGATTGTGTTTCCAGACCGAAGGCAGCCGAATCATCCAACCTTGGTTGCTGTTTATCGTCGCGTTGCTGAGACAGGATCCGTGGGATCACAATCTATGGATCGAGGAAAACCGAGATCCGCTCGTACGCATGACCACAAAGAACACATTTTACCGTCTGTCGGAGACGATACTGGTATCAGCACACGTCAAATAGCACAAGCTTGGATGGTACTTCAAGAGTAGCTCATGTATCCATATCATTTGAAATGTGTGCAGGGCCCTCCCACCCCCTTAGATCCCTCACCACGGAAGAACTTTTGCTGATGCACAAACTGACGATGCATTGTTTTTCTCTTCAGTCCTCTTTACGGATGAGGGAACATTTGGAAGAGATGGACAGGCTAGACACCATCATCAGTTTACGATTAATATGTGGTCTGAAATGGGTAACTGCCTGGTAGGTCTATAAGTTCTTCCAGCACGTCTTACAGAAGTTATCTACAGGAACTTTATTTCAAACACACTTCCAGACCTGCTAGTGGACGTATCCCTGCTAATATGAAGACGCATGTGGTTCATGCATGATGGGGATCTAGTGCAGTTTAGTCACATTGTTCGCGATGCACTAGCTGAAAGCTGCCATGAAAAGTAGTGGAGGACTGGTTCCATGGCATTCTTTTTCTTTTGTTTCCCTTTTAATTAGATTTTTAATCTGTGGGGCCACCTGAAACAATTGGTTTATGCAGCAGACATTAATAAAAAAATAGAAGACGCTTTATCAACGTGTCAAAATGGGGCTGCGAAAATCGTTCGACACCGTGTGGAAATATTTGAAAGTGTTCGCCAGTTAATGATCCGACAGGTGGATGCTTGTGCAGAAGCAAGTGTAGGACATTTTGAGCATTTGTTTTGAGTTGCTGTGTTGCGATAGCCATTTAGACAGATGTTTATACGGAGATTTTACCTTGTTTTTATGCGAGGAACCCGCTCCCCCAATAGGTAAAAGTATTTTTGATAAACCATATATATATATATTAAGACATTTTTTATGATTATACGTTCTTTTATAGATACAAATATTTAAGTAAATGCTCTGTTTATAATAAACAGTATTAACGACATTTACCGGCTTGAATGGTCGATAAATTTTCATAGAAAATATGTGTCCTCCGACAGGAATCGAACCTGTATCCTAGAAGGAACCGTCATATAGCTTGACGTGCTTTTATCGATTAAGCCACAGAGGAGCATTTCGGTTAGCAAGGTCGATTTTACTGTTTTTAAACTACAATCTTCCATGAATCTCTCACGTACATTCATATCTGCTCGATGCGTATCCAAATGTAAACCAATGACGTCACATATTATGAAATGGACAAAGTCCAACAATTATTTTAAGACATTTTTTATGTTTATACGTTCTTTTTATAGATACACATATTTAAACGAAATGATTAGATATTAGCAACTGTATATAAGTGCGTTCGCGTGCATACACAGGTAAGTGAATAAATATTTACTTAATTTAATATAAGGTGTAAACAAAAAAGTGCTCAATGTGGTTAGACAGAGCTAAGAAGTATATATTAATAAATATACTATATTCATAGTGTAACCTAAAGTTTCATGGATTTACCAACTCATCAGTCACGAACTATTACGGTTTTTTTTATTTTTATTAAATACGGGGTTACATGGGAGGAAAGCTAAATTAAACGCAGATTCAAAGCTCAAAGTTAATATAAACTTAATGTATTATTGGGGTATAAATACAGACTGTTGAGTGTAGGTAGGGAGATAGAAAATGCAGTATAATTTGTTTTAACGCACCTTTTAACAGTAATGTCAAAACCAACATCGGTAGGATTTTCCTAATTTTAATGCACAAACATTTCAACCATATCCCTTTATTCAATAAAATCTTCAATAAGAACAATATTAAGATTATCTACAGCTGCACCAAAAACCTTGAGCAACATTTAGCACAGCATAATCATGGAACATTAAGCAGATACTTAAACAACCTTAATAAAAATATTAACAGAAAAAAGTGTAATTGTCGAAAAACATTAACTGTCTAATAAATCATAAATATATGTATAAAGGCGACATCTACAAGGCTTAAACATAATGGCGAGGCTAAATTTTATTTCATTTCCACAACCAACCACTGGAAAACCCGATATTATCCCTATAAAATGACTCATAACAATAAGCAATATGCAAATGCCACGACACTCTCAAAATTTTACTGGGATATTAAAACAGATAACTAAACACTGGTCGTAAATTGGAATTTCGTCGTCTAATCTACACCATTTTTAGGCCGCGGTGATCGACGCGACCCGTATTTGCTGGGGGAAAAAAAAAATTCATCTCCAAAATATTAATGATCGAATTTTACTTAATAAACGACATAAACTCATGTTAGGTTGTAATCACAGAAAGAAAACTCTCTTAAAGTATTTTAACTCTGGATAGATAGATTATCCAAATATCACATGATTTTACGATGAATATTGATTATCCCTCTTTAATCATTTTAACGTCTATTAATACTAAATGAGTTAAACGGATTCCTTTCTTAAACTTTAAGTTTACATCTTTTTTTCTTTTTACAATAGCCCTCCCTCCCTATATTTACATCTCAATAATATATTAAGTTGATTTTTCCCATGAGACCCAGTATTTAAAAAAAACAAAAAAAAACAACCGTAATAATTCGTGCCTGATGAGTTGGTAAAACCACGAAACGTAAGTTGCACTACGAATGTAGGTGTGTGTATGTGTATGTATGTGTATATATATATATATATATATATATATATATATTAAATTAATTATTATTATTATTAATAATTAAATATTATTATTAATTAAAATTACATGTGTGGATAGTCACTCTATTCCGGTCTAAAACTGATCTGCTGCGGCTCGTACGTCGAAATCGAAGGATGAGTTCTATATATATATATCGGTCTGAGTCTGATTTGGAATCTCTTCGTCACCGAGGCACATTTGGAACAGTTGGTATGATGTTTGCTTGACAACCTGTCAGGGTTTCAATTCTCGATAGTGGATGCGCACTGCTGATGAGTCCCAAATATAGGACGAAACGGCTGTCCAGTGCTTTCTGCATTCTGTTGAGGTTTCTATCAGACTCGATGAATTAATTAAATATAATTATCAAATCCTCCTAATTACTATATATATATATATATATAAAATAAATTATTCAAAATTCAGTAAGGTGAGGTATAAAAATTGTAATATCGCAAGAAAAAAGTAATATGGGTTATTTCTTAACGGCATTATGAAAATAATATAAGAAATAAGAGATGATAACTCGCACAAACAAACAGACCAACCGGTTTTCTGTTCCCAAGCTCATCAGGGTCAACTGGGAACTATTTATCAATCTTACAGAATAAATAAGTCAAGCATACAACCTACATACAATTAAAACTAAAATGAAAAAATTAATGGTATGGAGGAGGGTACAAAATAAAAGAAATATAAATAATTTTTCCCTATTTTTTATTATAACTTATATTTTTGCAAATATATATTTTTTTTTTATTCTTTTATGTTTCTTAAACTATGCAAAATTGCACAAAAAAAAAAAAAAAAAAACAACAAGTGAAGGAAGAGGAAAAAAAAAAAAAAAAATAAAATAAATAATTATATATGTATATATAACGGAGTGAGAGGGGAAAAAAACCAGGAAGAACACTAGAGAGTAATAAAATGAAGTCCAAGGAGACAGTCTTGTTGTTTACACAAAGATGGTTCCCTGGACCGAATATAAGGGATATTCGAGTGAGATCAAATGGAATAAAGAGTGCGAATTGGACAGAACAGTGAACCAATTCGTACTATTGTTTATTGTACAAAAAAGTACAAATGCGGCACAAGGCCAAAAAGGGGGTTGGGGTAAAGGACGGTCATCACTTGTCTTAGCTTAAAACTTAGCTAGCCACAATCACTGACCCTATCATACAGAACAATAATCCTTTCACCAAAACAACACATTTATCCATACCTTTCTTACTACATACACCAAAATGCCACTTTGACTCCATGAAAAACCTAAATAATCCCCTTATGTACAAATATTGTCCGTGGAGGGAGGGGCATAAAAAACAACAACTTTTAAAAACATCCCCAATGAATATTTACAAAATGACAAAAATATATTTACAAGAAACTAAAATAAAATTAGTGTTAGTAATAAAACCCCCCACAAACTCTTGAATGTGGCAGAAATATCAGTTAACCGGACGAAATCGATGCGGGACTTTAAAAAAATAAAACCACACTCATCCATCCCAAACATTCACACAGGCACACACTCATTCATACACAACAACAAATACGAAAAACCCACACACGAAACGAAAGGCGCCCCCGCATCTACCAGAGAACTGACATCACTGACCACCTAAAAAGAGGGAGGGGATGGGGAGTTAAACTGAAGGAAAAAAAAATGGGGACAGAAATAAAAGGGGACCAATGAGCAAATACACCCTAGCTAAGTTTACAGAATAGAAAAAACTAAAAATCAAAATCAAAAACCTAACCTAACCTAACTCCGGGATGGGTTGCCTAGGTTTAACCCAGGAAAACAATATTCTTAATGCCTAACCGGCATCCAAATGCCACTCTAGGTCAGCCCCTTTTACTCGACACATTCGCGCAAGATTCACCCACCTTTTGCTGAATTCCGATGAGGTGAGCCGCCGCCTTTCCGTCCTGATCTTGACTTTAAGCTGATGCTTAAAGAACAAGATCAGTTGGGAAGAAGTGAACTTCTCGCCCTCATAGAAATCCCTTCTGACGCGTCGTCCAAATCACGACTCTCATAACCCCTAGTAAGCAACAGAACACATAGTGTTCAGCCTTCGTCATCTGCGGCACCACATTGCTACAAACAGAACTGGCCTCCAGGACAAAAAACTTTCCGCGCAGCATGCGAACCATGAGGCCTTCAACAAACCTGCACAACGGCACTACCCCCTGCAATGAAAGAAGGCGTGACCAATAGTCTCGACTTCCCCCATTACAGCGACGACAGTTTGGATATTTCTCCAAGCCTGCTGAACAGAGTCTCTTGCCGACCCAGAGGGCTTCACGAATCACCAGCCAGGTGGTGATGCCTCATCGTTATTGAGGCATTTCAACCCAGGCGCCCAAGGCCATATCGAGCGAGCCTCCTGCTTCGTAAGACCGAGCTCGCCAATCAGATCATCTTGTACGGACCCCCCTAACTAAAACTTGATATAATGCCTTTGCGAGACAACGCCTGGGCGTTGGAGAGGCCATCCGACGCCCGTAAGAGGAGCTTTCAGAGCGCGACGACATTCACGATAAAAAGGGCACTCGGCACGTGGTGTACGGCTGGCCTCTTCTTCGCACGAGTGCACACTTTTCAGGGACGGAAAATGTTTCTGGACGTCTTCTTTCCAAAAAGGCACCCTCCTCATTCGACCCACGACACATTCGGTCTAAAAAAGTAATGCGAAGCATATATTGACGAGTCTCAATGCTAGGCATCCCCAGACCGCCCTCAGAGGGATGGAGGCAACAGACCTCGCGAGATACCATAGGGGCCTTGCCTCTCCACAAGAAAGAGAACAAGGCCCGGACTAAAGACAATAGTCGGGCATACAGGGAGTGGAAGCACAGAGAGTCGGTAGAGGAGGATCGGATAGATGTGTGAAACACATACTTCCGCCCTTCCTTCAGGGAAAGTCTCCTCCGAGACCACAGATTAACCGCGATCTCGGCCTTCCCTTGTACCTCCGACCAGTTCATTTCCAACTGGAGATCAGGACCGAACCAGACGCCGAGTATCTTGATCGGCCCATCCGTCCAGAGGAAAGGTCCGGGAAGAGAAACTCCCTTCCACGCACCCAACCGCAAGCCCACAGACTTATCGCGGTTGATCCTGGCCCCTGTCACCATCTCATACCCACTGATTTCTTTGCTGACTTCGTCAATCTCGGCTCTGCTCGACACAAGAGCCGAAACGTCGTCAGCATAGGCAGAATACCTGGCCGAGGTGGTAGCGCCAGGCAGGGAAATTCCGCGCAGGACCGGATTCGCCTTTAACTTGCGAAGGAATGGTTCCAACGCAAGAACGTAAAGCAAGGGCGATAGCGGACAACCTTGACGAATGGAGCGAGACAATACGAAAGGCTCCGACCTCACCCCATTCACTTCCACCAGCGCACCGGGGGTCGCATACAAGAGACGGATCCAGGAGCGAAAGTCGGCTCCGAAACCGGCCGCCGACAGGACAGCCTCCAGAAACCGATGGTCAACCCTATCGAAGGCCTTGGACTGATCTAAATTGATCAGCGCGGCTTCACTGTCGACTTGTTCTAAGATCAAGCGTACCATATGAAGGTTATCCTGAATAGTCCTGCCCTTCACAGCACAAGTCTGTTCGGGGCCAATCAGACGAGACAGGACAAGCTGCAAACGGTTGGCTAAGATCTTCGCCAAAATCTTTAAGTCTGTATTTAACATCGTCAAAGGGCGAAAGTTCCCTAACCCATCCCCACCGTTCTTGTCCTTACGCAACAACTTGATCACACCCCTGGTGAAGCGTCGAGGTAAAGACCCCTGCCTCATCCAGTGGTTGTAAATCAGCTGCAGCAAAGGAACAAAAACGGGCGACAGCCTCAAGTACACTTCGTAGGGAAGTCCATCTAGTCCCGGAGACTTATCCAGGCCAACCTGCTTCAGCGCATCCCAGATTTCCGACTCTGTTATGGGACCCTCGCACCCTAGCCGCTTCCAGCTGCCTCAAGGCAGGGAAAGTCAGCCAAATAGGCATCGAACTGAGCAGAGCTCAGACCGGGCTCCCTGGTGAAAAGATCCTGAAAGTAAAGCCGAAAGGCCTCGCATATGCCCGCGTTTGTAGTCACGGTCCGCTTATCCGGCAATGTGACGCACGCTATATGTCGCTTATCCACGTTCCGATTTTCCTCTGCGCGCAATTCTGCGGCCATATTCGTCGCCTCAGAAGACATTCTTTTTAGCCTAGCCCTAACTACCAGAGCTTGATCCTTCTTGATAAGCAAGGAGGCCAACTCTGCCTTAGCTAAGACTATGTCCCCA
Organism: Acanthosepion pharaonis; assembly: GCA_903632075.3. NCBI lineage: Eukaryota > Metazoa > Mollusca > Cephalopoda > Sepiida > Sepiidae > Acanthosepion > Acanthosepion pharaonis. The sequence goes on along the minus strand of CAHIKZ030001499.1, from coordinate 103,475 downwards.
CTAACACGGGATTTGACGGCCCGATCAACTTTATCTTCTAATGCCGTTTGCGCCGCTAGTCTATCTAGGTTGAGTCGACGACTAAAATCGGCAGCAAACGTTCTAATTTTTGATTTTAATTTTCCCCACCAGGCGTTACCCACAACCGCCCCGTCAATTCCCTCTGAATCATTAGTAGCAGCTGGTCCCGGAAATCCTGCTCACCAAAAAAGTGAACAGTTAAATTTCCAGTAACCAGCCATTCTAACCTTAGGCTTATCTAAGTTTACACGGACCCGGACAAGCCTATGATCCGTATAAACTATATAGTGAAAACTTGGACACTCTAAGAGCCCTACGTCGACTCTCCTAACTAACACTCGGTCCAGGTAGCTCGCAAGCGAGCCAGGAGCCGAGTCGCCACTATTTTGTCCAAGTCCATGCTACCTCCTGAGGGGTGCTCATTCCGGTACTTATCGACAAGATCAAACCTGCCGATAAAGTCCCGAAATGCCTTCACATCAGGATTTTAGTACCCGATTTTTTACCTATACGATCTATCTCAGGGTCAAGGACGGCATTCCAATCCCCCGCTAAAAACTACCCGACGAGAAGTCGTCAAAACGGCTCGATCTGCCGAAACAAAGCAGGCCGCTCAGTATGACTATTGGGCGCATAAACCCCAATGAGACGTAAAGCCTTATCCTTTATAGTAACATCCAGCACGCAAAGCCTGCCCGCCGGATCTGCGAAGACAAGGGAACATGCAGCCTTCAAAGACTTGCTCACTAGCCAAGAGACACCCCTCGAACGACCATCAAAACATGCTGAATAAAGGGCGAACCCCTTAGACAGTATATCCTCATGGTCATGAGAAGAAAACCGGGTCTCTTGCACACAACAAACATTCACCCCGAGGCGCTGAAGGTCACGAGAGAGCCTCGCCCTGCGAGACTCGGACCTCAGGCCCCGCACATTTAACGTAGCTAACCAGAGAGCCATTGAGAAGTCCGATTAGGGTTGTTTACCTGCTTTAAACATGGCCGGGGTAAGGATACCGACAGCCTCTCCCATAGACCCATGGCCCATTTCAGTTTTGATGGTACCGTCTTGGGAGATTCCACCGATATCCCAGGGGAAAGTTAATTTCAAAGCTCTATACAGGGATGGGTGAACTAAAACGGGGACCCTCCCTGCACAAAGTTTAGATAGCTGATTTAACTGTTCATTATGAGTGATGGCAATGGGCAAGGCCATTTTAAAAGAAGCAATCGCCTCCTCGATCATTGCCCAAATCGGCTTGGCCCCACTTCCAGTCCGCACCACTGTTAAAACTCTTTGGGCTTGTGGAAAATGATAGGGTACTTCCACATCTTTATCGGCATACTGCCTAATTGAAAGCAGGTATTTTAGCTCCTTAATTCGGTTTCCGTAATCTCGGGCTCTCTCTGCTTGCTCAGAAGAAATTCTACAGAGGTCCTCGCCCAGTTGAAGAAGAATTTTTTTTTTTTTTTTCTTTTCCTGATTGCGAGGGGCTTCGTTCCCGCTTGAGGGGGGGAGGCATATCAGATTTTTTTTTTTGACGGGGAAGGGGGCTAGGAGTGTGGAGGGATGGGGGTTTTAACAGGAGAAGGGCTGGGAGTGTGAAGCGGGGTGTGAAACGATCTATGTTGATATGGGCTGGGATCTCTACTGAGAGGACGGGCTTTTGTTGGAGAAGATTGAGGGGAAGGCTTACTTTTGGATGAAGATGTGGACAGGGCAGAGGACGAGGAAGGAGTGGGATTTGAGTTGGTTTTTTGCTTTGCTGTCCAACTTTCTTTTTCAGCTCTTTAATCTTTTCAAATTTTTCGAATCCGGGTCGAATTTTTTTCATTGCTCTTGTAGAGAGGCCGGAGCATCGCCCTTGACGTTGCCAGATGGAGTGGGGCTGTCCGTGTCTTTGGCCCTCAGGGGCATCAGGGGACTGAGGGCCGCTGTCCGGATCTTCCCTCTGGCCTTACCAGCCACTAGCCATTCCCCTCCCTTCTCCACAACTGCACTAGCAGCGGGCGAAGGCTCTTTGGGGAATGAGGTCTTTGATGTAATCTCAACCGGTGGTTTAACCGACCCGGTCCCGGAAGCTGGTACGCCCATTACAGGCGAGGCGGAAGTTACAGACGCGGTCAGAGGGGGATCTTGGTTAACTGGAGCTTGACCACCAGAGGCCTTCTTCTCTGGGCAGGAGGAGGAGAGATGACCAGTCACTCCACACCTCCAGCATACCGGTCTTCGGCCTGTTACTATGACCGGCAATTTCAAGCCTCCAACATCCAGACAGTTGGGGATGGAGCGGAAGGCTTTCATCCAACATGATGTCAAAACTCCACCCCCCGCTCAGGCTATCACATGAGGCGCCCAGAATTTCGCCGTACTGGGTAAAGTAAGCCGCGAGATGCTCACCGATAACCTGAGGAGGGACCTCATATACTGTTACCCTGGTCCTTCTGCGGCCTTCGTACTCCGTGCGCAGGATAAGGTCTTTTGTGATTAGCTCCCGGCTCGCCGCAGCTACGCAATCTTCTGCTGTGGGTAACAGTACGTCCCACATGAAAAACTTTGCGCCCTAACTATTCTTAGGGGCTTAAACCCCAAGGACTCTAGTGATTTTAACACTGTTTTTCGTCGAGCGACAAATTTTGCGCGTACGCTTGTCGACGACGAAAACTGACACAATTCGTTTCTCAATCTTCTTCAATTCCTGGGGGTCTTCTAAGAGTCCACCTTCTACGACAAGGTGAGCATAACTCTTAGCACGCTCCAAGAACTCCGCAAGATTGATGATACATTTCGGTGGGGACGACCAACAAGAGGGCGATTCCCCGGCCTCTGCATTCGTAGATGCGTTGTCCTTTTCTTGGTTATTGCTCTTTTCAGCCTCCATATCTTCGGAGGCTTTTCTTAAAGTGTCTACAATTTCCTCATTTGTAGGAACTCTGGGCAGGTCCGGGTATTCCTCCATATTATTTTTGTCCGGGGGGTCTTTTTTGGGATTAAAGAGGTGTTTCCTCATATTTCTTTTGAAAGAAGCAATTTTAGGCTTCTTTTTAACAATTAAGAATGAAGGCACTTTTTTATCCTTCTTATCCATTTTTTTTAAAACAGCAAAGGGGAGGGGTGGGAAATAAATTTATGGGCGAGAGGAAAAGAAATAAATTAACTAAACAAACTCAACAAAATAAATATGCACACCAAAAAACAATTACATTAAGGGAATAAACACGGTTCACTTAAACGTATACAAATATCGCCTAAAGGCGAAACAATAAAAGACAAACAATAAAAACGTTAGACAATAAAAAAACAGAAAAACTTCGACAAAAGCCGAAGCTAAAATAAAATCAAAATGGCCGACGTCAACAAAAAATTACGAAACAATAACACAAAGCTAGTTACAAAAAAAAATGCCGACGTCAATAAACAAAAAAATACGTAACGAAGACAGACGAAGCTAGACACAAAAAATAAAATGGCCGACCCTAAGCGAGTCGAACCAATAAACAAAAGAAAATAAACAAATACATTAAAACGATTACAAGCAAAAAAAACACGTAAAAATTAAAAGGATGAAAAAAAATTAAATAAATAAATTAATAAGAAATTACAGCAAAACACAGAATAACGAACAGGACGAAAATAAAGAAAATGACAATTAACACGGAAAACTAGAGAGAAAAAAAAAAAAAAAAAAAAAAAGAAATGAGAAGAAAAAAACTGCGGAAATTACAGGAGAAAAAAACGAAATTCAAAAAGGCAAATTAGATTAAAAAGAAAAACGAGTAAAAATTAAAATCAAATAGGAAAACTTGAAAAACAGAATAAAGAGTAAAAATAAAGGGGAGGGTGAAAAAAAAAAGGAAAGTAAAAAGGAAAAAAATCAGAAAACTTTTACAATAAGGTCGTAAATAAAATAAACAAACTTTAAACAAAATGCAGTTCACAAGGGCAACAGGTAAAATCACACAAAAAAGGGTCGAGTTGTCCGCAAAAGTCCAAAAAATAACCAAAAACCTGCCAAGAACGGCGACGAGTGTGGGTGAACCAATTCGTACTAAAGTTCTTCGCACAATTCCTGCTATTTATTAGGTGCTCCGTAATCGCTGAACCGGAAGTGTTAACCAACTGACTTCTATTAGCTTCCGGATTGAGAATTCGTAATGGGACATGCTGCCTAATCCTACAGTCTAGACGCTGGGAAGTCCTTCCTATGTAATTGCTACCACAACCACATTTAAAAAAATAAATCACAGAAGAAACATGATGGGGGAAGAAAATGTATCCTTGAGAAAAACGCATAGAAGGAAAGGCAGACCGAGTCGCAAAATGAACAATTAATTGAGCTGAGAAAAAAACAGTCATGGACGGCTGACGAGATACACTTATTCATATTAAGGGAAAGATTACCTTTCGTGAGACCCAATAAATGGTAGCCGTAGATAAACAGGGCACTTCTGTACACTGTATTGTTTTTCCCTTACGGAAATTGTTGATTTTATCCCGCATGACCATATCAAGAATATCATTAGGATATCCATTACGTGAAAGAATATGGCGGATAAAATTAAATTCCTCATCTAAAAACTCATCACTGCAAATCTACTGGATCACTCTGAGTATGTCTCTAAAATGCAAAACATTATAGTGACACTACTAAATTTCTTCCTCTTGGTCCAGTAGAGACACACGCCTTACCATCGTACTGTTCCTTTAGAAATTAAGTTTCAGAAGAAACTTTTATCTTGGGCCAAACGTGGGTTAATACCTCGTGAAATCATAGATGATATTAGACCTGTCGGGTCTATTCGTCCCCAAGCCTATATGGCCTTCCCAAAATTCATAAGGAAAATGTTTCCCCTCAGACCTATTTTGTCCATGACTGGATCATCTCAACATAAGGTTGCAAGTTTTCTATCAAACCTTCTCCAACCGGTTGTTGATTACTTTAGTACGTATATCATTAAAGATTCTTTTTCCTTTTGCTCAGATTATTCGTTGAAACCCCATCTAACAATAAATTTATGTGTCGTTTGATGTATGCTCACTGTTTACTTGTGTTCCCGTGTTGGAAACGATTGATATTTGCTGCAATATGCTGTATCGAAGTATTTTTGTCACCTCCGGATATCCCCGAAATGGTTTTTTTGTCCATTGAGCTAATGAAATTTTCTACAATGTCTGTAGAGTTTAGTTTCAACAATAACATGTACAGACAGATAGACAGGGTAGCTATGGGCTCTCCTTTGGGTCCTTCTTTGGCTAACATTTTGTCGGCTTTTTATGAGTCGTCCCTCCTCACTAAAGAAAATGCACCGTCTATGTATCAACGATATGTGGATGATACATTTGTCTGTTTAACAGTGAAATGGAAGCCGATTCTTTCCTTACAATTATGAATCATCTTCATCCGTCCCTAAAATTCACTATTGAAAAGGAGTCCAACTCGTGTCTCTCTTTCCTTGATGTACTTGTTCATCGGACCCCTTCTCAATTTGTGACATCAGTGTTTCGAAACCGACGTTTTCAGGACTTTATACGCGGTGGGACTCATTTTGTCCTAAGAAACGCAAAATAAATCTGATCAAGACCCTGACCCATAGGGCCTTGATGATTTGCAGTGATGAGTTTTTAGATGAAGAATTTAATTTTATCCGCCATATTCTTTCACGTAATGGATATCCTAATGATATTCTTGATATGGTCATGCGGGATAAAATCAACAATTTCCGTAAGGAAAAACAATACAGTGTACAGAAGTGCCCTGTTTATCTACGGCTACCATTTATTGGGTCTCAAGGTGAGCTGTTGGCTAAGTGTATCTCGTCAGCCAATCATGACTGTTTTTTTTCTCAGCTCAATTAATTGTTCATTTTGCGACTCGGTCTGCCTTTCCTTCTATGCGCAAGGATACTCTTCCCCCCCATCATGTTTCTTCTGTGATTTATTTTTTTAAATGTGGTTGTGGTAGCAATTACATAGGAAGGACTTCCCAGCGTCTAGACTGTAGGATTAGGCAGCATGTCCCATTACGAATTCTCAATCCGGAAGCTAATAGAAGTCAGTTGGTTAACACTTCCGGTTCAGCGATTACGGAGCACCTAATAAATAGCAGGAATTGTGCGAAGAACTTTAGTACGAATTGGTTCACTGTTCTGTCCAATTCGCACTCTTTATTCCATTTGAAGGCACTCGAATCTCTATATATTCGGTCCAGGGAACCATCTTTGTGTAAACAACAAGACTGTCTCCTTGGACTTCATATTATTACTCTCTAGTGTTCTTCAAAATTTTTTTCCCCTCTCACTCCGTTATATATACATATATAATTATTTATTTTATTTTTTTTTTTTTTTTTTTTTTATTCTTCCTTCTTTTTTTTTTTTTTTTTTTTTTGTGTAATTTTGCACAGTTTAAGAAACATAAAAGAAGGAAAAAAATATATATGTGTATAAGTTATAATAAAAAATAGGGGAAAAATTATTCGTTCTTTTATTCCTTGTCCCTCCTCCATACCATTAATCTTTCATTTTAGTTTTAATTGTATGTAGGTTGTATGCTTGACTTATTTATTCTGTAAGATTGATAAATAGTTCCCAGTTGACCCTGATGAGCTTGGGAACGAAACCGGTTGGTCTGTTTGTTTGTGCGAGTTATCATCTCTTATTTCTTATATTATTTTCATAATGCCGTTAAGAAATAACCCATATTACTTTTTTCTTGCGATATATATATATATATATATATATATATATATATATATATATATATATATATATATATATATATATATATATAGATACATTTGAATAACCTGATATATATATATATATATATATATATATATATATATATAGAGAGAGAGAGATAGAGAGTGTGATAGATAGATAGATAGATAGATAGATATGAACAGATTTAGACTTATAGATAGATAGTGTTGTGGTGTCCTCCCTCTAAAGTGTCTATATTGGACTCTTCTGCCAAGGCCTTCTCTCCTACTAATCTTATAGTAGGTGGGAGAGTCCACCATAGACTCTTTAGAGGAAGGACACCACAACAGATAGATAGATAGATAGATAGATATTCAAATGACTTAGTTTCCAACTTGAAGTTTGGCAGAGACACACTTCTACTCGTCAGGGTTTGATAAATCTATTGAAGTAACAGATAAAAAAAAAGTTTTCTCCTGTGTTTTATTGAGCACTTTATTTGCGAAAATCTGCTCGACTTGAACGGGTTAGAATCCAGTAGTTTATTGGCTGACGTGTTTTGTTAAGCGTAAACGATCATTCATACATACATAGATAGGCACACACACACACACACACACACACACAAACACACACACACACACACACACACATATATATATATATATATATATATATATATATATATATATGGTAGAAAAGGTCAATTTATACAACTGATAAACCCTAGAAACTACAGAAAGAGCAAAACAAATCTTAAAAATTGAAAGAATGAAAGAGGAAAAAATGGACAAGTGGAAATTATGAAAAAAATAGGAAAGAAAGAACCCGTGAAAATAGAAAACACAAAGTGGAAAATCTTAAAACGGCGCGTTTCGCCGACAGGCGTCATCTATATATGTATATGTGTGTACAGGTGTACATAAAAATGGCCACAATTTTCGACGGATTTGCACCAAAATTTACATGCACATGCTTCAAGTTAGCGAGAAGGCCAACACTGACTTTGCATTTCCTAACTCCCATCGATAGTGGAAATAATCGATTTTCTCATGTTTCTACGGCAATTTTCATGTAGTTTGCGGCCATTTTCTACTGGCCAGAGTGAGAGCCAATAGCTGGCTGCCACGAATAGGCAGGAAGATTCTCTTGGCCAACTTGAGAACCAACAGCTGACTGACACGAATGTTAACTAGTATGCTAGCATGCAAAAAAAAATCGATAGCTGCATTCGTCACAAGTGGGAAAAATTTAAATCTGCATCGCACTTTACTCCAATTGGCTCATTCACTTGCTTAAATTCAACGTTGATTCTGATTCCGCAGAACTGGGTTGGGTGTGAAAAAGTATTTGTTGTTAACATTCCTTTTTCATTCGGTTTTTCCAGTTAAGAATCATTTTTTAAAGCTGATCGTTTTGTGTTTATTTTGTTTAGTTCTTTTTTCGTAACAGATTTAATGTTTAGTATAGAGCTTAGAAAAAATTCGCAGGCAAGAAGTAAGGCATGTAGCAACATCAGCACGGCAAAGGGCACTCCTTTAAAGGCAGGGAAGGGCAAAATATTTTAAGTCAAGGATTAGCGATTGCTGTATGAGTCGTACGATTTTTTTAATCAAGCACGGCAACGCCGGGCCATGCTGTTAGTATATATATAAACGTATTATATTAGGCAGCATATATTTTATATTATAAAGAAATAATCATAAATTGAATCAATTAGCAATATTAATGCAACTAATGGTGAAATCTCTTTGCTAATAGACTTAATATAAGCATTAAACTACTAACAATCCACTGAATGATGCGATCCTTATGTATAAAATTGTTACCAGATAGCTCTGGTGTATTTTTTATAGAAGTAAGTAATTTCAAAGACATCATGTCCTCACCGTCAGGCTGGAATTTGTTTCCTTTAAAATCAAAACTTGAAGACGAGGTCTGTTGTTTGAATATACACACCATCTGTTTGTCTGGTCATCGGATATGATAACGTGATTTGATTTAAGACGCCCTATTATCTCTAGTGAGCCTAACTCATTTTCCGTACATACAGATTTTTTCATTCTAATCTGAAGAAACCGAAGGTGAAACGCGTCGTTTACACTTATCAATTTTGTCTCATAATCTTCAGTTTTGATCGAATACTATTATATATCCTAAAACACACAGACGCTCGCGCACATACGCACGGAGGTTGGATTCACACGAAACATACACACCCCATATATATATATATATATATATATATATATATATATATATATATATATATATATATATACATTCGTATATTTCAGATTGTTTTATTATCAATACTTTGTGTTCTTGATGAGATCAAATTGAAGAGGTTAAGCAACTGGTTAGCAAGGTCGAATTGCTGCTTCCTCTGTAGCTAAATGGTATAGCACGTCAGACTATATGAAGGTTCAGTGTAGGATACAGGTTCGACTCCTGTCGGAGGACTCATATATCTATGAAATTACTCGGACTTTCAGGCTGTTAAATGTTGTTAATACTGTTTATTAAAACAGAGCATTTACTTAAATATTTGTGTCTGTAAAAATAACGTACAAGCAATAAATATATTAAAATAATTGCCGAACTTTGGCCTATATATATATATATATATATATATATATTTATTCATTTTTATATGGATATTAGATTGTAAATAATGGGTTTCAAAAAATTTTTCTTCATTGAAAAAACTGGTGTATGTTTTCAAATTGCATCTATTTATTTTGTTTGACTATGTTTAGTGATGGATGGGAATTTGTACTTCTGTGTTTGGGGTGATAAATCAGAACACATACACACAGGTGTGAAATTTTGGTTCAGACAAACACATCCATATAAACAACCCGAGGCTAAATAGATAAAATATTTATTTATTTTAAAATTATATATAAGAAAATTGCAAATTTAATTACATATAATAGTAAATAAAATATAATTTTTATTGCCTAAAATTTTTGATCAACATTTAATATATCTAATAAATTAACTATAAATTATAATTAGTATTACATTTTAAAAATCGAAATTATGTGTATAATATATATATATATATATATATATGTAACTATATTGTCTCAGAAAAACCTCCGAATTTTTGATTTGGCAATAATCAAATCAATCTCGAAGGAAAAAAAAAAATTTAAACTTCAAAGAACTAGAAACATATATATGTCGAAAATATCGCAAAATACATGTTCAAAGCCCAAATAAAAAAACCCGACCCAACAAACAACTAACTAAAAATGAGCTCAATACAACCGTAGAGCAGAACTAGATAAACCTAATTGAGCCAGACAAACCTAAACAGGTTTTCACCTGGGATTTCTGGGAAAGATAACGATCCGATATAGATGTGAAACCTGGAAATTTAATTTGTCTGGCTCCTAAATTTAACTATATATATATATATATATATATATATATTTATACATAAAGAACAAAAAAATTCTCAGGTTATTTGTAATACTGAAATATGTTTAAATATATTAAATCATCACATTCTTTGATTATCCTCGTGTACCGCAATTTAGTGCACGAGTCTTCGATTGGACAACACCTATTGGATAAATAGTTCATATTCGTCTTGTTTTTTATAAAAGCTTTTTTCCATTTTGTATAAAGTTAGATCAAAAACATCATTTATTAATTACGGAAGATGTAAAGCTTAAAAATTATTCCAGCCTGTAACATGCAAAAGAAGGAGAATATTTTTGGTCATCCTTGAATTTATTATTCTTATATGTCAATCTTTATTTTTTCCGTTTTAAAAATCCACTGGATCAATTTCCTATATTTACGTATTTTAAATTGTAAATTTATTTATTTTTTTCTTAATTTTAAAATTGATTTAAAAAATATTCAAAATTTTAAGCATGTTCCATTTCTATTCTTATCAATCCAAATAAGTTTAAAATTTGCCAACGATTGGTCCCAAATATATATTGACCTTTGACAACCTTATTTACAAAAAATGAATATATATATATATATATATATATATATATATATATATATATATATATATATATAAAAATATTCCTTTAAAAAAACCATAAATTATAAAAAAAATAAATTTAAGAAAATAAAATGCCAAAATAACCTTTTGAAATGCAAAATACAAACATTTCTCTGAATTTAAGTTATCTTATAAATGTTCTAAAATAACGAAGAGAAAATGACGTGTCTATGACAAATGCTCGAAAAACCATTTAGTTCATACCCAAAAAAAAACCTCAACCTACCTTTTTATTTTCCAATTTTTAACTCAGATCTGTATTTAGATCCGTCAAAAAGATATTTTAATACACCCTGAATAAAAAAAAAACTTGTAATCTCATTAAATTCAAATGAATTTAAATTTAATATAATACTACTTCGCTTAAGTTTTTTTTTTTTTTTTGAATCAGAAGCATCCCTTGGAACAAAATTTTTGTTCCGAATCCAATTTCAAATGTCGAGATGATAAAATATTTTTAAAATATTTTAATTAATAACCCTATAATTAATATATAAATAATAATAAAGAACATAATATATTTATATATATATATATATATATATATATATATATATATATATTCCAACCATGTAACAACAAAAGAAGTTTATGCTGCAAAAAATTATAAACACACGAATCCATTCACTAGCTAAATTTAACTAAATCTACTTTCAAAATCTTATACGATTCTAACTGTAGAAGTCATAACATAATTTACCTCCTTGAATGCACACTATGCCAGAAACAATATGTAGGAAAATCTGAATGGCCCTTTTCACTACAAATTAATTAATTATCGTAATCGAATTAAGTTGACTCCCCATGAAAATTATTACTTGTAGAACAACATTTCCACCTAGAAAAACAAGATTTTAAAACCCATGTCAAATTCACTATAATTGAGAGAATAGAAAAGTTCAGAGCAGATAACATTAGAAAGATTGTAGAGTTCCCTTAAAAAAAAGTGGTTACAACGTTTAAAACACATTATCCAGATGAGGCTTAATCATAAATTTAACAATATAGATAATATTAATATATAACCCAAATCAAATCCTGGCCCATTTTTCTCACCCACAAAGACAGACAAGCTTACTGAAATGTTGAGGCTGAGGCACATATATACACACACCCACACAAAATATATACACTTACATTTATCATACTCACTCACTCATTAAATGAGCCAAATGATAACACACACACCCATATATATATAAACGCTTTTACACATCATACTCACTCATCCCTAAGAACCAAATAACACACACAATTACTTAACAGAGACACATCCCTTTCCAGGAACCAATAAAACTGTCAAAATGACCAAGGAATTCAGAGCAGCATGAATCCATCCAGCTCTTATATTAAATAACAACATAAAAGAGACTGTTTGATCAACACAAGATATAAATGTTAAAAATTCATGTTAAAAAAATAAAAAAAAAAAAAAAAAAAATATGAAAACTACAGACAAAAGTTCATTTTCTCCATCAAGACATTCATTTCTGTAGTTCACTGCTACCAGCAAGCAGATTTTTTTCTTCTCCTGATGATGGGCATGTTAGCCGAAACTTGTCGATGAATCTAACTGAAATAATAATAATAACGAAAGAATATTAATACAAAACCCAGTTTAATTTTTTAATATTTTTATTGTTTAATATATATATATATATATATATATATATATATATATATATATATATATATATATATATATATATATATATATATATATATATATATATATATATATATATGAATTATTCACACAAAAACTAATGCAAAGGTTAATGATTTAAATGGCGAGACATCCATCATCGCAAACAATTCAAATAATATACAAAAACCTCCGAACCGTTATGAATGAAATGATCCTTGTTTATATAAATTTCTGCCGTATTAGTTCTTATTTTTTACTACAAGCTTTCGTCTGTTCCTACAGACATCTTCAGGTATAGAATAGATGTTGTTCTTGTTTTTTCTCTTAGTAATAAGAGGACAACGAAAATATATGTATTGTTGTATCCGAAAATGCTATTGAAAATGAGTTATTGTTTTTTGGAGCGCGCAGTAAATAACGCTGAGTTTGATTTTAAATTTTTTTTAAAGTTGTGCGTTCATATACAAATATGGTGATGAACAAATTTTTTACTGGTAAATTTTTTTTGTCAAAGTGGCATGAACTATATTGTTCAATAATTACAGTAATGTCGCACTTATTATCCAAAAAGTATAAATATATATATATATTTATATATAATAAATAATGCAATCAATTATTTTATACATGAATTATTCACAAAAAAACAAATGCAAAGGTTAATGATTTAAAAATGAAATCCATCTATCAAAATTGATATCACTTTTTTATAAATATATATATATAAATATATATATGTTTTTATAAAAAATAAATGTGTATGTAAATCTGTGTCTGCATTAGTTTAAAATAACTACTAAATACGTTCAGTTCCTTGAAAAAAAATTAGGTATATTGAAAATATAATTGTTTTTTCAATCCTGAATAAAGAAACAACTCATTTCAATATTTTATATAAAATTAAAAAAATATATATATATATTACATCCAAATATTACAAAAAAAAAAAATAGGTAATTTTAAATTCTTTACAACCCTTAAATATTTTAAAACAAATCTAAGGCATCATATCATCCATATTTAAAAATAAATATAAATGGAAAATATTAGTTTTCTTTACAACTAAAATATTATAAATTCACACCAGAAAATCATTCTTTTGTTACATAGTTATTATTATTATTTTGGTCTTGAATTTTCGAAAATTTTTTTGTTTTTATTTTTTTTTTGCGTTGAAATGTTTGTTTTAAATTTCTTTATGGGTAAATGATCACGAAGCAGTTATCCGGAAAAAATGTTTAAAATAAACGATGCTAAAAATTATATAATCCGGTATTTCATTTTTGGATTTTTTTATTTTTTATAAGAAATTTAGTCCTGATTTATTTAAATTTTAATTATTTAAATTTTTTGTTTTTATATATTTCGTTTAAATTGTTTAATATAAAATTTTAATCTAAAAAAAAACGAACCACCCGAAAAAAAAAATTTTCTTAATATATCCATTTTTTTCGTTTGAAAATATGTTTTTTAATATAGTATTTATTTTGAATAAAAAATTTAATTGAAATTTTGTCTTTTTTTTAAAAAATTTTAAATATGTATAATTATCATTAAAACCATTGATAAAGAAAATAATATATAAATTGAACATTTTTGTTCTTATTTATAATCTATTTGAATTTATTCAAATAATAGTCCTTCATTCCTTTTTTTTTCTTTATTTTTCATTCTTCATTTTTCTATTATTTTTTATTTAAGATATTTTTTTATATATATCTATATATCTATTTCATCTATTTTATCTATTTTAATTATATTTCCATTTAAAGTTTTATTGATACTTATTATTTATCTATTTATTTATTTTTTTTATTTATTTTATCTATTTATTTTTTTTTTCTGTTTTTTGTTTTCAGTCTATTTGTATCTATTTATTCTATTTATAATTTATTTTATGGAATTAAATCCATATTTATATCATATATATAACATATCTTTTATTTTTTTAATGTGATATTTCATTCTGAACGTATATATCTATATATCTTTATCTATCTTTATATTATCTATCTATCTATCTATTTATATATCCAATTTATCTATCTATATATATTTTTATATATATTTTATATGTATCAAAAATCAGGTTCCTCTTTAATGTATTTACATTGATATTGTGGATTCATTTGTCAAAAGTTTGAATATATACTTTTCGGTGAGATTAATTTTTTTTTGTAAAAACTCTGAAAATTGATACAACAAATTAATAAAAAATTGAAATTCTGCCCATATCGTTGAATTTTATATCTTTATCCTCACTTGAATGAATGTAAAAATTATTTCTTTATATGTTTTTTTAAATATTTTTTTTTTTTCTAATTTATTTCAAAAATCAAATTGAAGATTTTAATAAAAAATTTAATTATAAAATTAAATTTTTTTTTAAAAGTTGTTTTTAAAAATGGTTTGCAAATCATTTTTGTCAATGAAAGATAAAAAAATGTCATTTTCCTCAATTTTAATCACAAAAAATATTTCTGCATTTACTTTTTTGATAATTGTTTAAAATCAATTTTCCTTTTTCATTTTATAAATTGATATATGAACAAAATGTTCATGTTTCTTTTAAATAATATATATATATATATATGGAATAACAAGAATTATATATATATATATAAAATATTTATACAGAAAATATTTTTGCTTTTAATGTTAGTACAGTCAGTTTATTTTAGTAACATTCTCCCTTTAGGTGGAATCTCGACCAATCCATATGCTTCCAATGTTTTTATAAAGTAATTTTCTGAACGCTCTTCTTTTTCAAGACTGAAACTAACCTCTGACTCGACTGAACAAAAGAATTTTTTTTTTAGAAAGACAGACAATGGAACATTTATTTTCTTTTTTTAAAAATATAAAAAATCACAGGAATTTTTTTTTTGATTTTTCTTTTCTTTTTAGATGCAATTTTTTTTTTCAAATAAACATTTCCATAACCAATTTTATCAAAATAAAAATATATATATATATACCTATATAAATATTCAAAAAAAATAAAAGGTTAAAAAAAATTCTTTTTTGGAAAATAAAATTTCGTTCTGAAAAACCTTTTTTTAAATGGATTTTTCATTTTCCGATCATCTTGTCAATTTCGGATTTGCCTTAAAAAACGGTATTTTTTTTTTTAAACTATATATTTAATTATGGCTTTTCAAAGTATATATTTATTCTTGATGAGGATCTAAAAATAATAAAATTTTTTCTTGATGGATTTTAAAATAATATATATATAAAAAATAAAAAAATGTTTATTATTTTGCATGCCCAACTCAGGCAACAAAGTTTATGAATTAATAAATTCATTTTTATTTAAAATAAAAAATTAATCTAATTATTCCTTCACATAATTTATATAAATTTTCAAATTTATAAATATATAAAAAAAAAAATAAAAATTAAAAATAATTTCTTTTGTCCTGTGAAATGTGTCAAAATAATATATTTTTAGGATTATTTCCATTCCAAATATTTTGAAAATGTTTATTTATATTTTTCTATAGTATATTTTGAATTATTTAAAAAAAAAAACGAATTGTTTTTTGGCATTTTTATAATTTTATTAAACTCATGAATTTCTGCCTTCATAATTTTCTAATGTAAATAATTTTTTCAAATGCAGAAAATTTATTTTCAACAATTTGTATCATGGTTGACCTAAGATATTTTTTAAAAATACATTTTTTGCCTCAATTGGTGTTTTAAAAACATAGAAAAAAATTTACTTTATAATGTGTGAGTAAAATTTTCGTACAATAAACAAAATTATGTTTTTTATTTTATGAAACTAATTCACCATGTAATCCTTTCAAAAAGGTCCATTGTCAAATTTCAAAGTTTGGTTTTTTTCTAAACTTTCTCTTTTTTTCTCTAAATTTTTACTTATTTTGCCATATCTATAAAAGTTTTTCCTCAAGATACCATATTTAAAATATTTTTCTATTTTTCAAAGATATTTACTCTCTGCATCCTTAATCATCTATTTACTAAAATAAATTCTTTTTTGTTCATCCAAACGAATGTCTAAAATTAGATTTATAATTATTTCTGAATGATAAATTTCTCAAAAAATTTCCTACTAATCTATTTATTTTTTAGACTATTTTTATATATGAATAATTTAATTTTAATGCATCCAAAAAGAAAATTTGTCTATTTACTAGTACTATATATAATAAAAATCATTATTTCATTTTTATGTTCAAATGATGCAGAATTCAATGTAAACAAAATGATCTGATTGGCTTTCTCATTTCCTTATTTAATAAAATTAAAAAAATAAAATAATATGTTATGATTTTCCATTTGTTTTATTCCTGGATAACGTTCTTGACTGCATTGACGCAGACATTTTTTCGACCATTAAATTTTATAATTTTAAATACATGTGATTCCTTGAATTTTTTATATTTTAAAATGTTAGATTTAATGAATTTATGTGTTTTAAATTGGTGGAAACATATCATGAACGAAAAATCTTCTTTTATAAGTTTTAATTTTTGCACTAAATATTTTAATTTAAAATTATTTGATTTGTTTTGAAACTTTTAAAATTGACCCTAAGTATAAGTGTTTAAATGGTCTTATTTTGATTTCTTTTTAATGAAAGTGATCTTTCTTAAGAACTTAAGATTGAATTCTTTTAAATAATGATAACCATGCAAATTGCTATTAAATCTGTTTCTATTTCACAAATCTCTCTCTTTGAATCTAATAAATTTAAAATTAAAAAGGATTTTATAAAATTTTAAAAAAACTTAGATCAAATCCAAAAAAATTTGAATTGGAAAAACTACATAACAATCAAATTTTGCATCTACCAAAGGACATTTGTCCTCCAAATAAATTTTTATACTTTTTCTTATTCCGAATATATATATTCACCAAACAAATCAACCATTCGTCCATGCATGGAATTCTGATGTCCATATTTGGTCTGGTGCCCTTGCTGTTCATCTTGAGAAGGTCTCGAAAAATCTAAAGAGATAATATGCAAATGGTTGTGATCAGATCCTGACTTGGGATCTCGACAAAATTCGTTTTCCCACCGACGTAATGTTGCTTCCTTTTTTTAAAATTTTTTTATATAAATATTTTTTCAACTGCTCTGACGAGTCTATTTTCATTGGTTTCCAACACGGCCAATTTAAGCATGCTACTAGGTTGGCATCTCGGTCCCACCCTTTTACTGTTGAAACAGTTAAATGTAACCGCCTCTTCTACTCCAACAGCTTTTTTCTCTCACTTCCCACAGTGGAACTCCCTTCCTCTTATTATTTTTTGATAACTATAATCTTCAAATATTCAAATGTAATGTCAATCGACATCTTCTGATGCCTTGATCCTGATCCCCGTCCTTCTCTTTATCCTTTCCTCAAACACCTCTCTTTACTCTTACTTTCACTCTCTGTAACCCCTTACATGGGTGGTAAAAATTGCTCTGGATGAAATGTTAAAAAAAACAAAAAAACAAAAAACTGTTGAAACTTGACTAATGCATGAAATAATAATGCAACACAAAATGTACTTAGAACAAAATGCATTGAAACAAGAAAGTGTACACAATATTTACATATAGTCTTTTGTATATTCCTGGTAAGACCGTTCCTGGAGAATGTGTTGACTGAGTCGCAGTCGGGCAGAGTCTCTGGTTGAATTTCTTGATTCCTCCCTCTCTTCCCGGTACCAACCATATTTATATGGTCGGTACTCCACTATGCAAATTAGGTGGATCCTACCACAACAAAAACAATTCAATGTAACTGCTTATTCTACTCCAACAACTTTTTCTCTCGCACTTCCCGACATTGGAACTCCCTTCCGCTTACTTACTTCCCTGATATTTATAGTATTCAAAGATTTAAATATAATGTCAATCGGCATCTTCTGCTGCCTTGAACCCAGTTCTTCTTTTTATTCTCCTCCTTTCTTCCTTTTATCCTTTCCTCAACCACCCACCGATACCCGGTCTTTGTCTCTGACATACATTCTTTGTAGCCCATTGCGTACTAGTAGTACACCCTGCCTTGCTTGGGGTGAAATGCATAAAAAAAATACTTTCATGGCAATTGTTTGGATGAGCTCTTCGCTATGGTACCTCGACTTTATGGATTTAAGTGCAGTACTAGATTGGCTGCAAGGTCTCATCAATTTACAGTTGAAATGTCTAGATGCAACCGTAAGTTCTATGCTAACAGTTTCTTCTCTCGCACTTCTCGTTTGTGGAACTCTCTTCTGGCTCTATGCTTTTTAATTCAATTTTTGATCTTCAAAAATTTAAATGCAATGTCAATCGGCATCTACTATCTCCCTGGTTATTCTTCTGTTGTTCTCACTCCTTAGTAATGGTTCTTTTTTTCTATTCTCCCACGTCCAGTAGTTCCTTGTGTTTTAGTGGCTTTATTGCCCTGCTTGGGGTGAATTCGATTTAAAAAAAAAACGGCTAATCAGACCGCTAATCAGGCAGGGATTGTTTTTAAGGGCGAGAGCGTTTGTTATTCTGAAGAAGAATACGCCATAAATGAAAGAACTTCTTTTTTTTCCATTTATAGTCCATGAGTGTTAATTCTTATTCGTATTTGCAACATGGAACCACTTTTGACATTTTTTTTTCGAAATAATAATAAACAAATTAATTGTTCAAATTGCGCCATCAGAATCATTCACTTCTCAATTTTTTTCTGTTAATACATTTCTGAATGTTTGAGAAACATTATTATGTTGGATAATATTTATATTATTCGGACTATTGTCCTCATCTTTGTCAGATAATATTTATTAATACGTTTATTTTATTTCAAATCTATATTCTATATTTCTGAGATGATTTATTATTTTTTATTTTTATTTACATTATTCGGACTATTGTCTTCATCTTTGTCGCCATATTTTCCATTACAACGTTTCGGCCTTATTCAGTATCTGTCTATATTTCTGGGATGAGTACCATTATGTACAAATTTAAAATTATTCGTTAAATTGTCCTTTTATCATTGTCGCCATATTTATTATAACGTTTCGGCTTTTCAAATTCTATCTGTCTATATTTCTGAGATGAGGTATTATAATATAAATTTACATTATTCGATTTATTTATCATCTTTGTCGCCATATTTATTACAACGTTTCGGATTTTCCGTATCTGTATATATTTCTGATATGAGATTATTATGTAAAATTTATATTATTCAAACTATTGTCCTCATCTTTTTTCGCCATTATCAAAATAGTTTCATCGTTCATAATGCTCCGGTCTTCTTCAGGTTTAAAAAATATCGAACCTTTATTTTGCTCATTGGGGTAGAATGTTTTAGCAGTTCTTCGTGCCATGCCTAATGGATGTCAATCCGATATTCCAACCATCTGAAGAAAACCTGGAACAAAATATTTTTTGAAAAAGATTTCAAAAATAAAATGAGGAATTTTGATGAATACAATAGTCCGAATAATGTAAATAGTGCTCAGGTTTTCTATTTTATATCCCTGAACATATTGTTAATCGGGGAGTGGTTCTACCAACCGTAGTGAGAAGGATCTGGATATGTTACAATGAACTTCCATCCCTCGTCTCTTTTTTTTTTATAAATAAAGAATCCTTTTTAAGTGCCACCAAACATAAAGACGTTTTTATTTAGTAAAGTCCGTTTAGATTGAGTTTTTAAAGCTCTCTTCTGGGTCTAAATCGCTTTTTCATCATCAGTGATTCTTTTGTACAAAATTTATTTTATTTTTGTAGCATGTGATCCTCGCCAAGAAATACTAGAACCTTTGACCTAAGAGGAGTTGATCTGTGGTGTCCACACTATGTAATGGACTTACAAGGTTTACTTTGATATCTCTTAGCCTGATTAAGAGATATTGTTGTACTTTTGTCAGAACGTTAAAAAAGAAAATAAAAAAATAAATACATGAGTTTAATAAACATGGAACATAATAATCGTGCCGCGGAGAAAAATATTTTGAAAAATAAGGAGTAGGATACGGCAAATAAGCACCGTGACGAGAGGTATGGAATTAAAAGAAATTATTTATTCTTGCCGGCACTTGTTGGTTGTTTGGTTGTTTTGTTTTGTGGCATATCAAAACTTCATTATATAAGATTTAATGCCAATAAAATTCTTGAAATAGATTCATAGCGATAGTTTGGTAAAAAAAAATGTGTATGTATACATATATATTTGAACTATTTTTCAATTACTCATTTTTGAGTAAAATCACATGTATTGCTAGTAAATTTTTTTTAAACGTATTGCTGGTAATATTTTTTTTCAAAAAGATAGTCCTGGTGATAGTTTTTATTCTTCAAAAATTTATTTCAGGTAATAATTTTTTACAAATTATTTCTGGTATTAAAACCTATTCTTTACTTTTATAATGCTTTTTATACCTATAAATTCAGGGTTAACTATTTGCCAATAGCTGGGACCCTAACAGTTGCTACCACCTCAGGTTAGGATGGACCTGGGAACACCAGCAATTAAGAGGTTGTTCCACGCACCGCAAAACCTCCCGATCAGAGGCCTTGCTGTTGGATGTAGTTTATCGTCTTACCCAAAAATATTGATCCTAAAATGTATTCGGCACAAAACATTTATGCTGAAATATTCATCCTCCTCTTTCTCCTCATCCTGTTCTGTAGAATATAGCGCTAAGCCTCACCATACTACATTCTGTTGTCGTGATATCTGTACGTTGTTACGGGGTGGACTTGCCAACTCGAAGCCAAAGTAGTTAACAGTGAAGAGATTTCTTTCTCTGACACGGGTTTTGCCAACCAAGTTTGGAGATCCGGACCACATAGTTTAATGAACAAAAATAGAACAAATGAAAAGTATCCTCCACGATAATATGGACTTGAATTCGAACTCGGCTCTCCGATTCCTCAATATATATATATATATATATATATATATATATATATATATATATATATATATTTCCTATATATATATAATTCGACTTGTTCGAATTCAAGTCGAATCCATTACATTCACTTACGTGCAAATAACCTTGGGAAAGGTGTAAATATTCTTCTTCTCCCTCCAGCTATGGATGAATAGCAGGACAGACTGGGTTCTAAAAAAATCATGGCAACTGGTCTAGGAGAAAATACAACTACAACTGAATTCATCCTTGTGGCATTAATTCACCAGGTCTCTGAATTCACATATTAAATATCAAAAGTGTGGATGGTCTTGCACATAAACCTTCACCACTATAATCAAATTGAAAATGTGTTGTTGTCGAATTGTTCAAAGTTCCTGAAATGATCTGTTTTGACCAAAATATACGTCGAATTTCGACGGGAGAAAATCGAGTATATATATATATATATATATATATATTAGAAAAAGTGCAAAACGGAATCTTTTAAGAATATTTACAGTATCTTTACTAGTTTCATAGGTCTTTCAAATGGTGCAATGAGTTGGAGAGACGTTTTATGCTGTGATGTTTCCCATTTTTTAATAATCTCTCTCTCTCTTTCTCTCTCTTTTCACTATATATATATATATATATATATAACTCTATAATTTTCAGTTATGAATTATCTATAGGTTTCAATGCTCAATAGTTTCAAAAATTGAACGTATCTAAATATAAAAATTCACATTTTGGTCAACATCCAGTATACAATACTGGTGTGTAAAATGTCAATATAATATATATATATATATATATATATATATATATATATATATATATATATATATATAATATAAAAAATATAGTCTTAAGGTGTGCTATATTTATGGAATAAAGTGCTCAATATCAGAGATAGAGCGTGTTGTAAAATAAAAAAATTTATAGAAGTCAACACTTAGAGGCGACAGTCTGTTTCATGCTATATGCAATCGTCAGGCCAAATATGCTGTTATTTTCCTCGGCTATTTATATTATTAAATAAAAGATTTTGCATCCAAATTATATTGCAAATTTTAAAAAAATGGAAAACGGAAAAAAAAAAATAAAAACAAAAAAAATAAAATAAACAAAATAACAATAAAAAATAAATAAAAAAAAAAAAAAATAAATAAATACTATGTTGCTTAAAAACCGAAAACCGAAAAGAGAAAATATACAAAAAATAAATTGACCTAAATAAATAAAGAAACAAATAAATCCCAAATAAATCCAATCAATTAAAAACTGTTCCCGCCAAAAATAATAGTTAGAATGAACTACAAAAAACAACCCCAAAATTGAACAAATAGCTTTAATTAAATTCTCAAACCAAAACAAAACTGTTAAATAAGTGATATAAACAAATTTTTACTTACGTTAATAAATAAAAAAAAATAAAATAAGAAACAAAAAATAAAAAAACAAGCAATATAATTTGACCCAAATAAATAAACAAACGACTTCCGGTAAAATAACCGCCATAATAGAATACCCACAATGCACCACTAACCCGTATATATATAAATAGCCGAGAAAATAACAGCATATGTGGCCTGACGATTGCATATAGCATGAAACAGACTGTCGCCTCTAAGTGTTGACTTCTATGTTCACTTTTATATATATATATATATATATATATATATATATATATATATATATGTGTGTGTGTGTGTGTGTGTGTGTACAATTTTAGCATTGAACTACTTATATATTGACGAAAGATATTGGCATTGTATAAATAGTTTATTTAATTTATGAACCGTTAACAAAACATGTTAACGCTAACAATTAAACTTGCATTTTCGTTCAGTTCTTGTTACGTCTTCAATATTTTAATGGAAGGGAATATCTCAAATCATCCATTGCAGCAAAATGAAATTTGTCATAAAAAGGGAATGAAATAAAACCAAAATGAAAACACTCATTATTCTTTCAATCCGGCAAAATAAAAAGCAGAAGATATTTGAATAAATTTGAAAATCTGTTTATGAAAATAAATCGGAAAGCATATTATTGGCAGAAAGCGAGAAAGCCGATAATGTCAACCGGAAATGATATTAGATGTTTTGCACAATGTTAGGGAAATCTTAGAAGCATCTTCGCATTTATTTTTCATTTCTTTATTATTTGTGCAATCAGTTAACGATTTAGATGTCCGCGGAAAGTGGAATTTCAAACATTTTTGTAATCTCAACGAATACTCGTTGTCACATTCGTAATGCTCATTGTAGTAGAGACTTTGTAATTGCAGATACAGCTATAGTAACGCCGTTGAACAGTGCTCGTGTCAGACGCCTTCTAATAACACTCGCACTAATTTTATTGCTCTATAGTACTTGTTCGGATAGTAATCCGTATAGTGATCCGAACATAGAAATAGTATAATGAATAGAGTAAAGAATAGCGGTCCGTGTAGTAATAGAGGATAGACTAGAAATGATGATCCGAATCGTATAGAGGATAGACTAGAAATGCAGATCCGAATAGTATAGTGGCTAGACTAGAATATGGCAATAAATTAGACGTCCCGCGACTTCCTATATAAGCGTTTCCTCTACGGTCATATGGTCTACTTAATTCAATAATTGGATTGCTGTATTTGCTCACTGGCAATCTGTGTTCAAACTTAAGTGTCGGAAGCGAGACTTTTATTCTTATATAAAAAAACAAGTTTCGTGTGTGTGTGTTTTTTAAAAATTTACTTACTGTTTGTGTGTTTGGTGACAGCCTTTGTGTCTTGGTCATAATTAGAGTACCACCCCAGTGTACCCAAAACTATATGGCTTACCCAAGACGCATAAACCAAACACACCCATCAGATCCAGTGGGTCGGAATTAATCAGTGCACCTCACAAGTTAGCTAGAGGCATCACAAAACTCCTAACTCCGCTCCTAAGGACACAAACACAGCACAAAACATATCAAACAATCTGGTGACTTACCCCAAAGAATACGTAACATAAATATGAGTAACAATGTCTATGGAAAATTTAGCCATTAAATCAATATAAACCAATATACACATTACAACATGCCTTAATAAATACCTTAAAAAAGTCAAAGGAAAAACTTCCTCAACCCACCCATTAAACGATATAGATAAGCAAATTAATTACTAGATATTGTTTATTTTCATTTAATAGTATTTTCTATAAACAAAAATTCGGTTTACACATGGGATCACCTATCAGTGGTATTCTGGCTTGCCTCTTTCTAAAATTGATTTTGTCTTACACTTTCCTCAATACTGTTTCTTGATATATAAAACTATATATCGTTTTCTCAAATATATATATATATATATCAATTTCCTTAATTTTTTTACTCAGACATTTTAAATCTACAATATAAAAACAAGAATATTATCTGTGGTCATTAATGAATGCTGTGCAAGTTTTATCGCATTCCAGTGGACCCAGTATGAGGAGAAATACGGACTTAAATGCCTCGGGAGACTGAAATGCATGCAAAAAATTAGCAGCAACTAGAGAAAACTAAGACTTAGCTGTTATTAATGTCATCTCATATTTGTTTGTTTAATTGCATATCAACTCCTTATGGGGGATTTAATGCTGAAATTTAATTTTCTTGGTATCATTAGTAAATTATTCTACAAAAATGTATTGCTGGTTATTTTTTATTTTAAAAAATATATTGCTGGTTTTATTTTCTTTTTACAAAAAAAATTTGACTCTGAACGTGTATTGCTTTTATTTTTACTATAAATATACTTCATAGTGTTTTGACTCCAGTTTAGGGGTTAAGTATTTCTCCATAACTGAGAGTCTAGCAAGACAGGTTGGTCCTGGAAACAACAGCAATTAAGAGGTGGTTCCCCGCTCTTCAAAATCTTCTGGTCAGTGGCCTTGCTGCCGGATGTAGTTTATCGTCATACCCAGGACGCCTGTTATTAACGAAGGAAAAAACAAGATTGAGCAAAATAAATGTGTTTGTATTTATATGTTCAGGACGGTAGAAGGGTAAAGGTTAGCGGCTCAAAACGAGAAATCGGAGAGCCGAGTTCGAATTTCAGTTTGAATCGTTACGTTCGTTTTTGCACAAATACCAATTCCCCTTCCCCTCAGCTATGGGTTAAATAGCAGTTCTTGTACCTGAAAAAATACACTGTCATTCTCAAAATTATTCTTAGTGCAATATTCACTTGCAAAAAATGATTATTCTTTCAATCCAAGAATATATTTCAAATTGGGTTGACAAGCCGTAAAAATCAGTCAACAGTCTTTTGTTTGTCTTCCAACGAACTCGGCGTGAAAAATGTTTGTGTGTCAGCACAACCCCAACCAAGCCAACGAAACACGAGACATTAAGCACTTATTCATCTGGCAATATGGTGTCGAATGTTGCCAGTGACACTTTCTCTTTGACCTCGATTTTGATTGGTCCGAGTTTCAGAACACGCAGACTCGATATCTAATTAGGTGTAATCTGGTTGCTTTTACTAATATACTTGTTAGTATCAGCACTAATAAGATGTTACTATTTTCTTAATTTCGAACGAAAGAAACGCAATTAATGTTCGGTCTAATCCCGCGTAAAATGAAGCCAGAAAACCAAAAGTAGGTTATTGCTGAAATTAGACTTAAATGAACGATAGGACACTTTTTGTTTAAATTGTTTATTGGAGAAGTTGTTGATTTAGGATGCGACCTGTGCGGATACATTTTCGGCCAGTAATTTGATCAGGTCCGCAGTTGAGCCGAGGTCTGTCGCCCAGGACGCAGAGATAAAAAAAAAATAGTTAAATATTCTTCCCTTGCTGATATATTTTTGTTTTACTCCTGTGGCAGTGGAGACTTCTGGGGTTATTGGCTCTCGTTCGATGGCGTTCCTTCAGAGGATTGGCAGGATGGCGTCTCGATTAAGGGGCGAGCCTCGCGAAACGGTGTGGCTCTTGCAGCGTGTCTCACCTGCCATGGTTTGAGGTAATGCGGCTGGCAGACGGTAGCAAAAAAAAAAAAAAAAATGTTTATAGTTACTTTGTTCAATTTTTTTTCAATAAACAAGTATGAAAACAATACAAAATTGTTTATTTATCTCTGTTAAATTTCTCTGAAGTTTAAGTAAATAATATTATGTAAAGACGTCATAACCCAGAAAGTGGAATTTTTGAATTTCAACTTTTCAATTTGAATTTTCAATGGGAAACGACCCCGATAATTTAGAAAACATGCGAAATTTAAGTACCGGGTATAGTGTGAATATTTATGTAAAAACTAGGGGGTTGCAATATACACGGATAATTTATTTGAAGATGTTAAAAATTATAAATTTTCCGTGACCGGTTGCACTATACACGGGTAATTTTTTTCTGGAGGGGGTTACAATTTGTTATGATTCAGAATAATGATGAACATTTCATCATTCTAAAATCAACGTTGCCACCAGTGACATTATATGATGATATTTCGTCATTTTAAAATTTGAAACTTCATCATCATAAGAACAACCCTTTTATCACAAGCAAGGGGGGTCAGAACAGTAGAGTAGAGCAGAAGCTGGCAGTAGCAGTAGTAAAAAGAACAACACAGACGTCTCTTCTTCGCTCCGTAAAAATCTACAGTTAACGGTCTCAAATGCAACCCTTAACAACGAAATTCTCGGAGCAAGCAAAACAAGTAAGCACAAACTTTTAAAGAAACAAAAGAGATAGTAACACTGAGAATATTTTTAACACGCACCATAACAATGTCTGTAATTCATATCACGAAAAGAAAAATATACATTCTTGTCATTAACCCATTAACTGCCAAATTTTTTTAATGCGCATTTTTGGCTCAGTTAGGTGCCTTTGGAGTTTATTTATTCCTTATGCTTAATTTCAGTAGTTACCATTGTCATTTTTATAGAAACTAGGACATCAAATATGTATGTGTATAAAACATCAAAAAATAATATTAATTAGAAATAATAAAAAAAAATACTTTTCAAAATAGTTAATATTTTTCTACTCGTGAAATGTAAAATTACGACAGAAAGTGTCTTCTTACGGCTAATAATAAAAATTTTAAAGGCTAGGTTTTGTAAAATATACCTCTGCAAATGCAATGTATGTAAGCAATTCAATGTAAATACGAAGAATAACATGTAGTGAGTTTAATTTTAACAGATCCCCAATGAGGTCCATGGCAGGTTAAACTTGTCATTAATGTCAACACGTGTGTCAAAGTTTTATTGTGTACGTTTTATTCGTTTCCTTTTCAGTATAAAAAAAGACAAAACGTTTCCTCTGTCAACTACAGATACATATTATAACGGGGTAGCTTACATAAACACACCTCAACATCCACCCAGTTAGAAATTCATGCATTTTCTTTAACCGTAAGCTACTTGCATTCTCACGGTACCTTTACGAACTTTAACGGTACAGATAAACTCGTTTAGCCAACCTCCTGTAACCTAGGATCATTCTTTTTGTTCCAGTAGCTACCATTGTCATTTTTGAACAGCAGAACGTTATTGACGAAGAGATAGGAAAAAAAATCTACTAATTTATATAAGGTATACTATTTACATTGTTCCGACTATCATTCTCATCTCTGTTTCGGCCGTTGTACGCTACGGCCTTCTTCTGGTGGTTGGAATGTCGAACTGAACCCTTTATTTCGCTGACTGGGGTAGACTGTTCTAGTTCCACGTGCCATGTCTAATAGATGTCAGTTATCAGTTATTTCCTGTTAATTCCCCTCTCCACGTTCTCCACCGCCTTAACCAGGTATTGAACTCACACTCTTTGGGTCCTGTCACTGGATCTAACTAACACCTTTATCCACTGTACTTGAGGACATCTGTGTATGAATTTCTGGGTATTATAAACCTAATGTCTTCAGCAACCGTTTTTAACCAGTGCACAAGATATTTGTTGATTAAGTGCCATTCATAGTTGATGAAGTCTTGCTGTTCATGTAGCGATAAAAGGAAAGAAACTGGGGTTACGTAGGAGGCAGAACCAGGGTAAAAGAGCTACCATAGACTGACATGAACGAAAACAAAAGTACGATATCCAAATCTTTGTATTATATATTTTACTGTAAGTAGATTTTCTTAGCATTTTGGGATAGCTGTTTTCTTTTTGTTTTTGTTTTGCTTTTTTAAGCATTTCACCCCAAGTGACGCGGGAGTGTCACTAGCACGGGGTGGGGGTACAGAAAGTGAAAGTGAAAGTGAAAGAAAAGACGAGAGATTGTGGGGATTGAGGAAAGGATAAAAGGTTCATGTCAATAAAAGATGGTAATTGGCGCTGCCTTTAAATTTATAGTTATCAGAGAGGCAGATAAGAGGAAGGGAGTTCCACAGTCTGAAAGTGCGAGAAAAGAAACGGTTGGAGTGGAAGGGGCGGTTACATTTAACTATTTCAAAAGTAAAAGTGTGGGACCTACATGCCAATCTAGCAGCGCGCTTAGATTTATTTAGTCGATACATCAGGGAAGATAGCTCATTAGGACAGTTGCCATGAAAATATTTGTAGAAAAGACAGAGAGAAGCCATATAAAAAAGAATGAAGACCATTTATTTGCTATAGAATTTGTCCAGGATAATACCCAGTAATGCAATATTTGGCGACCATAGGCCTACTAGACTTGCTCTGAAGCTGGGGTCATATTATACACAAGATATGAAAAAAAATCAAGGGATGCACTATACACAAAATAGGCTTTATACACGAGTATATATGGTATCTAGTTTCATGTTTACAATCTCTGAATGTCAATGCATCTAATCCATTTTAAATGTGATCGTCACTGGCACGTCTATTGCATTAAATATGTGTTAAAACCAAGGCTAAATTGTCTTGCATATGGTTTTTAATATGCATTGAATTGATTAATTACAGAACAATTATATGGAAAAACGATGGATAAATTTATATGTCAGAACAAGTTTAGGAAAATCTATGGGAAAGTAGAAAAATGTTTTACGTGACGTATTTCGTGTTTTCTGACTTCATTGCTTTAGCCTGATGAAATCTAAAAAGAAAAAACAAACACTTCACACGGAATGTTTTCTTTTTGCACATGTGTGTTACGCCACTTGGTTTTGCCAGAAACACCTATTAGAAGGCGCCCTTGAAGTCTACAAAAAGGTTATCCTATTTTTTCCCTTTTTAACTCTTGCATCCAGATGTAGTCGAACTAATAATATATATAGTTAAAACATAGGAGCACCCTGAGGCGGTGGGATGGTTAGCAAGCTTGTCTCGTTAGAACAAGTACGACTGAATAATGAGTTCGACCCTCACCGGGAGCTCCATACTTTCGGCCTTGTCAGATATCTAAGCTACGCTTAGTAAATCGCTATAACGTTTTCGGCACTTCGACGTGGTGCGATGGTTAACAAGCTTGTCTAGCTAGATCAATTACATCTGAGTAGGGAGTTCGATCCTCACCTTCTGCTCCATACTTTCGGCCTTGTGCCACATCTAAACTACGCTTAGTAAATCGCTATAACGTTTTCGGCGCTTCGACGTTGTGCAATTGTCAGCAACCTTGTCTCGCGAGATCAATTATATCTGAGTAGTGAGTTTGATCATCAATGGGCGCTCTACACTTTCGGCCTTGTGTCACATCTAAGCTACGCTTAGTAAATCGCTATAACGTTTTCGGCACTTCGACGTTGTGCGATGGTTAACAAGCTTGTCTCGCTAGATCAATTACAACTTAGTAGTGAGCTCCATCCTTACTGGTTGCTCCATACTTTCGGCCTTGTGTGACATCTAAGCTATGCTTGGAAAATCCCTATATAGTTGAAACATAGAAGTTAAGGCATAGAAGACCATGTCAGATTTCTTTGCAAAGAAAGAAAATGGCGATGAGTGACAAGAGAGAAAAAAGGTTGTTGAACGAAAAAGCTAAGGAGTCAAGACAGTTGTTCATGCAATTTTTTGATAATCCTAGAGACAGAATTTTTGCGAATCAGCAGACCTATAATTGCAACCTCTATAACAAACTGAGATTCCGTTAGATTGAAGCTAATTTTGTCCTGTTTACGTGCCTCCATGGGCCAAGGCGGATTTTTCTGACTGATCACTGCTGATTGTGGGGAGAGAGAAAACTGAAAATGTTTTCAGAGTAGTTGCTATGAAAATATTTGTAGAAAAGACAGAGGGAAGCCACATCACGTCTGTGAGAAAATGACTGTAGACGAGATGACAGATCAGGACCTATCACATTGCATATTCGTCTCTGGATTTTGTCGAGGACCTCGAGATGAAAAACGGGGGCACTAGACCATATATGGCAAAAGTATTCAATGCAAGGGCGAATTGTTAATTTGTAGATTTGAGGGATAGATTGAGGCAGGAAAAAGCTTCTGGCGGGAAACAGAGGGCCTACTTTCCTTTTGGTAGATGAAGCTATTGATACAGTGTAGTTGTTCAGTGAAAAACATGAAACCAAAAAGGCGCAGAGAGACGCTCTCTGAGAGTTGGGCACCAGCCAAGCTGATAGGAGGCAGAGAGGTTTCTCTATGGTGGGTAAATGAGAGCAGTTTCGTTGGAGGGAAAACTAACGAAGGTTTTGCTTAGGCCTAAAGCTGCCACTTTCCTTGGTTTCATTGATGTAAATTAACCAATGATGACTTCAAAGTTAACATTTTCAGTTTTCTCTCTTCCCACAATCAGCAGTGATCAGTCAAAAAATTCTGGCCAGGCCAATGAAGCCACGCAAACAGGACTGAATTAGCTTTAATGTAATTGAATTTCAGTTCGTTATAGAGGTTGCAATTATAGGTCTGGTGATTCAAAAAACTTCTCTCGGGCTATATGTCTCTAGGATTATCAAAAAAAAAAAATGCATGAACAACACACCTGACTTCTTCGTTCTCCAACATTTCTTCTCTGTTGTCACTCAGCGCAACTTTGTTTGTAAAGAAATCTGATATGGTCTTCAATGCTTTAACTTCTATGTTTTAAATGTATATTGATTTTCGCAGCGTAGTGACGGAAATGTGATAGCAATTTACTAAGCGTAGTTTAGATGTGGCACAAGGCTGAAAGTTTGGAGCACCTAATGAGGATCAAACTCACTACTCAGTTGTAATTGAACTGGCGAGACAAGCTTGTTAACCATCACATAACGTCGAAGTCCCGAAAAGGTTATAACGATTTACTAAACGTAGCTTAGATGTGGCAAAAGGTTGGATGTTGTGAATAGTCATCATCCAACGGAACACAGAAGAAAAAAATGATTGATTTGTTGAAGGTTAACGTTTATATTCTTAAAGGGAAAAAATTTTTTTGTCTGGTATTTATTTTATTAACAAGAGTCGTTTTTTTTTTAGTAAAAATCAAAACTCCGTTGTTATAATGATTATAATGGATGCTCTGTAGAAACAATGCATGTGTTCAAAAAATATCTTCTAGCCACAGGTTGTTTGTTTGTTGAAAAAAAAATCCATAGTTAAAAATGTGAAGATCGACATACATTTAAATCGATTTTGATAATTGATAGAAAGTCTCTTTTGTAATGTCTTCTTCGATGAGTCACTGAAGGCGTTCCGGGTTGCTGGAAAAAATGCAATTGGTTGCCATTAAACATAGAAAGAAATTTAGTGAATAACACACACACACACACACACACACACACACAATAAAATGGCTTCCATACTTGCAAACACTCAGCTCATCACGTTCGTATGTAATCGACCCAGCGTTCAGATTTGAAGGTGACACCTCTTGACATCACACACATCGTCTTCAATAAATGAAAGCAAATCAAGTAGGTATGGTATGAATAGCATTGGTAGTTAATGATGTAAACACAGAAACGATATTTGTGTACCAAACCTGGGTGGGGACGTGACTGGAAAGACCTGCTCTCCATATCGATTAATTAATGTATCGATTTTTTCTTTGATAATGCCGACACCTTTTTTTCTTGCTGAATTTTAATTCTGGCAAACAGTAGCGTCGCTCATTTTCAAAACAATCAGAGCGGCTTTGACGTGATTCAATTCCTATAAAACAGCAGTTAGAGTGAAAAAATTACCAGCTTCATTGCTGGAATTGTAACTTATAAAAAAAAATAAAATATAAGAAATTATGGAATGCAATCAGTTCGCGATGACTTCCTTTAATATTAGCGCCTTTTAGCGATGATTTTTTTTTTGCGTTAAGATTCCCCCTGTAAAAAGACCCCAGGGGGTTACTCGAGGTAGAGTAAGTTCTATGTTAACAGTTTCTTCTATCGCACTCTCCTTTCTTGAACTCTATTCCGTCTTCTTGTTTCCCAGTTAAATTTGACCCTCAAAAATGCAATGTCAATCGTTATCGTCTATCTTCTTGTTCTTTTATTGTGCAGTCTTCTTTAATAGCAGTCTTTTAAAAATATTCTCTAACATCCAGTAACCTCTTGCATCCTATTGGCTTTTTTGTCTTGGTTGGGACGAAAAGATTTTAAAAAATGTTCCTGTTACTTAATAATTTGCTAAACGTTAACTTAACTGCCATTCGTCCATGCTTGGAATATTGCTTCCAATATGGTCAGGTGCCCCTGCTATTTACCTTGAATTCCTTGATAAAATCCAAAGAAGAATCAGCAATATTATTGGTCCTGATCTGGCAGTTCGGTTTCAGTAATTTTTCCATTGCCGTAAGGTTGCTTCTGTCTGCCCTTTCTATAAATACTTTCATGATAATGCTTCGCTATTGTGCCTGGAATATTTTTAAATTTAAGCGTCGAGATTTTATCAAGTTGAGCTGGCTAGATGTATCCCTAAATTCTATGCTAACAGTTTCTTTTCTCGCACTTCTCGCTTGTGGAACTCCCTTTCGACTCCATGCCGTCCAGCCAACTTTAATCTGCAAACATTTAAACACTATCTACTGTCCCCCTGATTACTCTTTTCTCTTCCCGTTTAATACTAATGTTTCTTTTCCAAATTTTTCCACATACTGTAACCCCCATGTGTCTCAATGGCTTTAGTGCCTTCCATCCATCGGTTTATACCGATTAAAAAAAAAACGACACGCGCGGTAACCGGCGGACCGCTGCGCCACATGCACGCTGCCCGTCGTCGGCCAGATCCGAGGACCTAACCAGACCGTTCGATCGGTAGTAGCAACAGGCGGTGTGTACAAAGGGCAGGGACGTGATCGACGCGGGCTGTTGACACGCGCCTACCGGGAATTCCTCGTTCACGGGTTTGGTTACAGGCCCCGATCCCTATCACGGGAGGTGGTTAAGAGGTTTCCCGACCCTCTCGGGCCGGGGCGAAGTCCCCGATGATACCTCCAGTGTAGCGCGCGTGCGGCCCCGGACATCTAAGGGCATCACAGACCTGTTATCGCCCCGCCTCGTGTGGCTTTCTGCCACCCGCCCATCTAAGAAGTGCGTGAGAATACCGACCCGGACCCTGGTGCTGCGAAGAACGCCGATCCCGCCGTTGAATAAACACACACATCGGCGCACTAGTTAGCAGGCCGGAGTCTCGTTCGTTATCGGAATCAACCAGACGGATCGCTCCACCAACTAAGAACGGTTATGCATCACCGCCCACCGAATCGAGAAAGAGCTATCGATCTGTCAATCTTTCACTATTCCAGAACACCGTAGCTTCGTGAAAATAAAACATTAACACGGGCTGTTAAGTGATAATTATTTTTTAAGACATTTTTTATGTTTATACGTTTATGTTATGCCTGTTTAATATTGTCACAGATTAATCCAAAAACCATGAACAACATTTATATTAGCTCAAATTGATATAATCTTAATAAAGAAAACATGTTCCATTCTTGTTCTGATTTCGTTTCTGGATCATAAGCAATGGCAGGAAACAGTGGCAGCAACCAGAGCGTAACAGACATCAGAGATTTTATCGTTTGGTCCGTAATTTAATAAAACCGAGTGAATGATTTGACAAATTTGTGTTTACACAGCGTTGTAAAATGACACTTGCTAATCGGTGTTTGTATTCTATTACATTTGGGTGGCTACCAGGGCGACCATGTTCAACGAACTAATTTCATACACAGTGAGTTTAATCTCGCACGCAATGATTTTAATCCTCACAGTCGCAACACTAGTATGGATCTGTGCCAGTCTAAGCTAAAGTGTCGGAAAACTATGACCCTTAACCAAATCTGAACCCCGAAACGTTTTCCTTTAGATCTTCATTCTATTTTTATTTCCTCTGGCAGCGGAAGAGAATCATATGTTATTAAGCTCAGCACCGTTTCAGCAGAGGATATATTAAGAAAATGTTTACGCAAGTAATATTTGAAGCAATCCATCTATTCCTTGCAAAAATTATCAGAGAACTTCAAATATAGAAGAAACTGTTATGTATATAAAAAGCAAGCTATCAGAACACCACAAAAAGGACTTTAGCTGTAGCAGAAAACATTACAGCATATAAAAAGCAAGCTATCAAAACACCACAAAAATGACTATAGCTGTACCTGAAAACATTTTTGTATATGGCTATCAGAGCACCACAAAAAGAACCCTATCTGTAGATGAAAACATTACTGTATATATAAAGCAAGCTATCAGAATACCATAAAAAGGACTCTAGCTGTAGCAGAAAACATTACTGTATATAAAAAGCAAGCGATCAGAATACCATAAAAAAGGCCTCTAGCTGTAGCAGAAAATATTAATGTATATAAAAAGCAAGCGATCAGAATACCATAAAAAAGGCCTCTAGCTGTAGCAGAAAACATTACTGTATATAAAAAGCAAGCTAGAGGTAGAGGGCAATTTGAGTGGACATGATAGAAAGATAAAGGTTAACCCTAGCCTTGAACAGGTTAAGATTGTAGTACGGAGGAAATGTGGATGGTTTGCTATTATATGTGGCATGGCCTGTCCTTGCCGTGAAGGTTTGAACTGGCAGGACAGGGGAATGTAGTTCGTCCGAGTACTTTTCGTTAGAGCAGAGCAGCGAGAATCTCGCCACGTCCCTTCTGTGGGAGAAAGTTTTGCCATAACAGGTATTTCCTTTCAATTACGTCACTACTTTCCTCGGAATTTCCGGCTGGTTAATGATAGGAGTGCGGTGAGTCTTTTTTTTTTAACTACCAAAATATTAGGATCTTGAAGTGGAAATCACAAAAATGGGGCATGCGAGGACATCAATAATTCCAGTTGAATTTGGATCTTTTGGATTGAATGGAAAAGGATCAAACAAGGATACCTGGTAGTCCACACCTCAAAGAAATACAAAAAAATATACTCACAAGTACAGCACACATTACGAATAGGTTTATGTAAAATGCGTGAAGTCCTTTCTGACTTTAAGTCTCTAGTTGGGACCCGGAAGGAGATGTGTACAGAACAATATCAAAGGAAATAATAATAATAATAATAATGTCGTTTGAGGTATAATGGCGGATCCTGCAAGATAATACGACAATCACAATTAATCGATAATAATCATAAGTTTACCAGGTTCATAAATAACATTTTTACCAGATTAAGTAATGTGGATGAGGTTTAAAATGGTTGCATGGAGTATTTTGACTCTAAACCAGTCAAATGGTACTGAGCTTATGAAACGACGATGGCAACAGACAATAGAATATGATGGGATATATTTTGACTCTAAACCAGTCAAATGGTACTGAGCTTCTGACACGACGATGGCAACAGACAATAGAATATGATGGGATATATTTTGACTCTAAACCAGTCAAATGGTACTGAGCTTCTAACACGAGGATGGCAACAGACAATAGAATATGAGGGGATATATTTTGACTCTAAACCAGTCAAATGGTCCTGAGCTTCTGACACGTCGATGTCAACAGACAATAGAATATGATGGGATATATTTTGACTCTAAACCAGTCAAATGGTACTGAGCTTCTGACACGACGATGGCAACAGACAATAGAATATGATGGGATATATTTTGATCCCTCTAAAAAAGATCCAAACCAGTCAAATGGTACTGAGCTTCTGACACGACGATGGCAACAGACAATAGAATATGATGGGATATATTTTGACTCTAAACCAGTCAAATGGTACTGAGCTTCTGACACGACGATGGCAACAGACAATAGAATATGAGGGGATATATTTTGACTCTAAACCAGCCAAATGGTATAAGCGTGGAACTGAGTTTTTCATGACCATGGCAAAAGTCAATAGATTATGATAGGATATATTTTGATGAATAAACGCTTATCCTATGTAATTTGTTTGGACTAATGATGAAAGATTGAAATATGAGAATAAAAACAAACTTTTGACTCAACCTAATATTAAATTAGATAAAATAATATTCAATGCTTATCGAAGGTCGAAGTGTTTCGTAATTTTTCAATCACTCATCGGGACTCTCGAGAAGAATGATTGCATTGATCAGAGAAAATTTAATTTGTTATTTTATAAACGCTTAAGAAATTTAGATTTTGACATTTCAACTGTCAGTTTTTTTGCGAACTCTCTACGACAATTGTTTGTAAGTTTAAATTTCAAATTTAGTTACAGCAGTCAACCTTGTGTGTTCTCTAGTACCACTGAAAAAGCTAAATAAGCGTATTCGATTTATTTCTATTTTTTTATTTATTTTTATATAAATCAACCAACGAAAAATCAGCGTAGTGGGGTAAATGCCTAGCGACACTACTGAATAGAGAGTTTGATCCTCACTAGGTGTCCTGCACAAAATTCGACATTAAATAACACAAGGGTTGAGATTTAAAATCACCGGACCAACTCTCAGCGTGTGTTAATGTGGGTAACTCCATGAGATTGCTAAAAAAGAGCATAGAATGATGAAAAACACGCCAGACTTGACGAAAACAAAATTTTATCGTCTAACTGTTTACGTTATTATTAAGAAGAAAGATCAAAGTATTTTGGGGGTATTTTTTACATTTTTTTAATCGTTCCTATTTTTCGTTAAACATCTTGACTTTTTTGAGTCAGCAAAATTGACAGATAATCGGACATGTCAACTATTTTTTTTCATTTTTATAAAAGAAAATGGAAATGTCATTTTGAAATTCTTTTAAAAATCAATTATAATTTTTTCAAAACTTATTTTAAGAAAATCAGAAATTATAATGTTTATTTAAAATATTTTGAACCAAGCTTAACTTAGCTTTTGTGCCGAAAAGATGTGGTTTGAAAATAAAACAAAGCAGGTCATAACATTTCGCGTCACTTGATAGGTAATGAATGACGTATTGACGGATTACGTGAGTAGAATTTGTTCTACGGAAGGAGAGAAGTGAATTTATTTAGATTTAACTGAATAAATTATTTACCTCGTTATTATTAAGGAAAGCTTTCAGTGCTCTAATTATTTTTTGTACTTAGCTTTCACCTTCACGTTTACGATGCTTTATGGAAAATATATTATAAAGAAATTAAAATAAGACTGTTGAGAGTAAGATTAAATTTCATAAGAAAGGTATCTAATTAATTTATAGGTACCTTTCTTATGAAATTTTATCAGAAGTGTTCATAAAATACTATAATTTTATGTACATTTATTACATTTTACTGTATTATTTGTATTTCCATTCATTTTATTATTAATTTTGATATTTCATTTATGGAAAAATGTCATAACTGAGATTAATATAAAAATAAGATCATATAAATTTCATAAGATGATACTGATACTTGTAGGTACCCTTCTCAGTTGAAATTGAAAAATCAAATTAACTTCTCCACACGTGTTTCGCAAAAGTAGAAGGCTTAACAGCGGAGAACAATGTTTAACTCAAATAACGCAACTTAATTGTATTCTGGTTGGTCTTCCGTACTTTATAATCACAGTCCGATTATAAACACAAAATTACATTTCTTAATTACTGCGGGTCTTCTGATTAGTCAAAACGATAC
This sequence comes from Acanthosepion pharaonis, assembly GCA_903632075.3. NCBI lineage: Eukaryota > Metazoa > Mollusca > Cephalopoda > Sepiida > Sepiidae > Acanthosepion > Acanthosepion pharaonis. The sequence goes on along the minus strand of CAHIKZ030001499.1, from coordinate 65,342 downwards.
AATTTACAATGTGGTAAAAAAGATCTCATAAGGACATTTACGAAAGTAGATGCGGCTTTTAACTAATTTTATAATATTTTAAAAACTTAAATGTAAAAATCTATTATAATTAAAGAAATAACAAATAATTGTATTAAAAATTCATTTTTCATCGAAAAATTTTTTGCTTTCAGAAAATATTGTCCATATTTATAAAAACAACTAAAAGCAAATAAAAGCATTTGAAATTAAATATCTTTGTTTTATTGAGTTTTGTATGTTACAATTAAGAGCTGATTTTCAGGTAGGTGGGGTCCAATTAAAAAAAAAACAAACAAACCATTATTTGTATTCGTCAAAGCCTTGTGCTTTTAACTATTGTAATCACTAAACTGTATTCGATCGAATTTTTAGAGTTTTCATAAAATTAGTTATGTGTGGGGTAATAAATATAAAAAAACAAATTTCTGCCATGACTTTAATAAAAAAAAACATATTTATAATAATTTCCATCATCTGTAAATAGTTTCTGAAAGTTTCATTAACATCCGACAATTATTTTTATTTTTGCAACATTTTCCAAATTAATATCTGTCATACAAAAAATAAAAAGTGCTAAAAATTGTCTATGTTACTTTACTAGTTCCAGTAATACAAAGAGAAGCAAGGTTTTTTTAATCAAAATTTAGAATTCTCTAAAAAGAAGGAAAAACTTTAAAAAAATAATTTAAAAAAAACTTTGGTCTTTCCTCTTAATAATAACAGAAACATTTTAGACGATAAAAATTTGTTTTCGTCAAGTTTGGCGTCTTTTTCATTATGCTATGCTCTTTTTTAGCGATCTCATGGAGTTACCTATGTTAATGATTAGCGAGGTTAGTCTTGTTGACCCTTAGCAGTGAGATTTAACCTCGCTATGTGCTATGTGCTCAATCGAAAATTTGACATTAACTAACCTAATAAATGATGCTATGAAGAAACACTATGTCTAGTTTTATGTTTTTGTCATCTTACACATTCATTCTTCAGGAATTTCCGACTTTTTTCTTCGATTTGGTCCAAGAGCTGGCCGTAATATTTCGGATGTGAGTGTAGTTTAATGGTTATCGGCGCGTAGAATAGAATCGACCTAGTCTGATGGGTTTCTCTTTCGTATTAATAGTTTTGGTAGAGGCATGAGTTTATCTCCGAGCTATGTGCTTAACCAGTAGGGCAGACTGGACTTAGGTCGAGGACCGTCCAGGAGAAAAACAAAATTCAAAACCGTGAAGAAAGTAAAATCAGTAAATATGTCCTGAGAAATTATAGCAATTAAGAGAATATAACGAAAAGGATGCTGCGGAGAGCCATGATCTCCTATGTTATGTAGATATTTAAAAAAAAAGGTTAAGTTAAATGACAGTTTGATTTAAAAAATAAAAAAAAGACGCATTTTTTAAAAACATCTTCGACCTAGAATGTTTTTAACGTCACACTAGGCGTGGCAAGAAAAGACGAGACACCGTGAATAAAAGTTTTATTTGTTGACATCAAAAGACACTCCATACCCTCCCCTTCAAAATAACCCCCCACCTTATGCAATCAATACGCATAATTATTCTTCTCCTACATCATCCTGGGTATGACGATAAACTACATCCGGCAGCAAGGCCTCTGATTGGGAGATTAGAGATTTTAAGAAGCGTGCAACCACCTCAATTATTGTTGTTCACGGGTTCACACTAACTCGGGTTGGTACTACCTGTTAGGATAACATGCTATGTTCAAATAGTGAAACCCCAAGCAAATATCAACTATATTTTTATAATAGAATAGCCAACAAGACCTTTTATAACAAAATGACGACCAGTTCAACACTAAAATATTAAAATACATTTTCATAGTAAAATTACTAGCAATACATTTTATTATCTACAAACTAAATATATTTTTATATATTATTTAGTTATATTTTATATAACTAAAAAAATGTGCCTTTATTCTGAAAATATAAAATTATGTACCAAATATCTGTAGTTGAAAGTGTTCTCGTGCTGGGGTCTCTTGAGCGATAGTCTCAATTCGATAATAAATTCGCGTTCTTCTCTCTTGGCCGGTGATCGCCAGTTGTTTTGAGTCCAGAGATAAAAGAACTTCAACACAGGAAATTTTAAACTTAATTATTTTATTCTATCTAAACAGTGGTGGGGATCGTTCACACTCCACTGGGGAGCCATTTCAGACACGAAAGAAACCACGTCTACATTGTTTGACGGTTCAGAAATAACTCCCGAAAACCCTTTCTCTATCTAAAGTTCTCACGCCAATCGAAGGGCAGAGTCTCGTCTCAGAAAACAGCTACCCGACCCCGCTTTATACGGGGTCTATGGGGAATTTTTGACCGAGCCTACGGGCTCGGATACCCAACATTACATTCGACATTGTGCCACATCTGATGGCGTGGGGCGGTTAGTGGATATCCTGCAGTTGGAGATTCATTGTGGAATTCACTTGACTCACTTCTAGCAATTGACTATTTCTTCTACGCGCCGCTGGTGAATCTTATATGTGTTGTTCTTGTCTTAAATATTATCGTTCATTACCAACCTTCGTCTGATTATGCTATTCAGTAACCTTTCCTATTATCTGTCTATATTTCTGAGATGAGGTATTATGTACACTATTTACATTATTATTTATTATTGTCCTCATCTTTTTCGGCCGAAACGTTGTAATAAATATGGCGACAAAGATGATGAAAACAGTCCGAATAATGTAAATAGTGAACCTTTCCTAGGTTACAGCAGCAACAAAAATTACACTTATAATCGAGATCAAAAAGAAAGTTCACATTCTTAGGGCACAGAATGAGGTAAGAAGGCTTGGTAAATTTGATACCTACAGGGCGGATTGGAGGCAGGAGAGTCAGAGGAAGACAAAGCAAACCCTACATGGCGAGATTGAAAGTTTAAGAACTACAAATGACAGGAAATTGTGGAGAGTCATGATCGCGTTATGCCTTGAAGTGTCACGGCATATAGAACATGAAGAAGTTATTCATGTCTTGCCTTGTTTGATCCACACAAACATACTCAAAAATACAAAAAAAAAAACCAAAAAAACATTCATCTGAGGACACTTTTCATTGAGTAAGAGTAAAAATAACATGGGGCTAAATTGGGCGAGAACAACTCCGCAAAGTTCAAAGGAGAAAAGACAGCAGGTGGTAGACGGTTGCAATACTCCTACCACTAGATACAGTAAGTGAAAATATCCTGCAACAGTCATCAAGAGTGATGGCTATCGATTACGGCTCTCCACAATTTCCAATCCTTTGTAACCCTTAATAAAGTTATCAATTTACTGACGATTATTAAAATTATTAAGCGTTCTTTCCCACTGCCCTCAATCAGCCTTGTGAGTATCATATTTCTAAGCCCTCTTTCCTTATTGCGTGCCTTAGAAATTTCAACTGTTTCTTCCTGATGTTAAGTATAAGTTTTCTATTAGTTTCCATTTTATTTAAAATTTCGTCGTTGCTCACATATTTGGTCCATGGTATCCTCAGGATCCCCCTGTAGAACCAGATTTCTCTTGCTTCCGGTCTCTTCTTCATCTTTAAGAAGATTGTTCAGCATTCACTGCCATATAGGAGGACAGATATCACGTAACAGTTCAGTAGTCTTTTCTTTGTTTCTAACGAAGTTATTCTGTCTCCTTATACTCTGCTTAACTTCTGGGATGCTTCTTTAATTGCCGACATATGCGACTGAAAAATTCATAGGCTGACTATAAAGGAGTGACGCTGGAGCTGTGAAATCTTGCACTCGTTCATTTCAACTCTTCTTATTAATAACAGCATTGTTTCTTTTTAGATAAGAAGGGGGCTGAAAATTCATAGACTGACTATGAAGGAGTGATGCTGTGAAATCCTGCATGCATTAACACCTACTTGAAAATTACTTGAAATTAAAGCAAGCAAGATTTCTCAGTTCTAGCGTCACTCCTTCATGGTCAGCCAATAAATCTTTCAGCCCACATTTATACCTGAACAGAAACAATGCAGTTATTAATAAGAAGAGTTAAAATTAACGCCTGCAATATTTCACAGTTCTAGCGTCACTCCTTAGTCAGCCTATAAACCTTTCAGCCCACATTATACCAGAACAGAAACAATGCGGTTATTAATAAGAAGAATCAAAATTAACGCATGCAAGATTTCACAGTTCCAGCCTCACTCCTTCATAGCCAGCCTATGAAGTTTTCAGTCATGTCTCGTGATTATTTGTGCTTCTAAAATTCGAGTGTTATCAACCTATGCTCGAATATACGTTACTTTCGAAACAGAGAACTACACAGGATTAACTAAGATTTGTATGCGACGAAACAATAAAATAAAATAAATAGAAAACTCTTTCAGCTGGTGATAAACTTTGCTGTTTGGTTACTTGGTTAATGAATGCCAAATGTTTCTTTCTAAAGGAACGGCCAATATTGACGATAGCATTATGCTAAACAATTCGATATTAAATAACTCAGCAAGAATTAAAATGTAAAATGAACCAACCAACAATATCAGCGTTTAGTAATCTGAGTGAGTCTAGTCTGTTTGAAAATTATGACGACTGAATTTGATCCTCACTGGTTGCCCAGTATAAAATGTAAGTAAGTCAACAAAAGCTGCTATATCGTCAAATCAACCATCTAAGAAACAATAAAAGATACACGCAGTCTCGTTTATGTTGTTGACATCTTAAAGACGTCTATTCTTAAGTAATTCCGGACACTTCTCTTCGATTTGGTACATTAAATACTTTTATTTGATTGTAACGTAACGATTATAGGCGCGGAGAGTAAAATCATCAATTGGGTTTCTATTCCATACAAAAACTCTTTGGGTAGGTTAGGTTACTCGCTGTTTCTCCCTGCCCATCTTTCCTTCGACATTTCCAATTGTTCTGTGCCATTCTTTCGCACTGTTTGCTGTCACTTTTTCATAATCCCGTGAATTTCATCTGTCATCCACTACTTTATTTTCTTATCACATTGTATTTCTCTCTTGGAAGCAGCAGAAAATCTTGGGAAAAAAGAAAAAACAAACGTATGTTTTTTTTTTTTTTTCACCGAGAATTCAAAAACTTTTAGTTTAAAAATTGTCCTTATCTCTTATAGAGAACGTAATATATATACATATATGTATATGTTTTAAGTAACAATCGAACGACTTAAGCCAAGCAGCCGGTCAATGTTCATTGCCGTTTCTCTCTTTTCAGAGTGTTTAACAATGACTAATTTAACTTCCATGATGACGGATTTCCTGTTCTTCGACGCACTGTCATCAAAAGAGGTTACAGTATGTTTGGGAGCCATAAATAAATCTCCAGAAACACAACACAAGTGAAAGAGAGCGAATGCACAACAATCCAATATGGTGTGCATTCAGGAACTGACTCACGCTGCCTTATGTACAAGGCAAACGGCATAAGGCGAAAGAAGGATTAAGGGAGATTGCGTCGTAATCACGAATCCTCGCAGGTCGAGAGTTTCGTAACCCGGAGATTTATTCTCTCTCTCTCTCTCTTTCTCTCTGTGGGGGGTGGGGAATACCCTGATGCTGCAACAAACTATGGCTCCTGATCTTTATTCATTGGTCGTATTAGCATGTACATGTTTTGTCCTGGCTCAATATTACAGGTTTTCTTGTCATTAGCCTGACCTTAACATGTCGGCCATGTCGGTGAGGGGCTGACACATGGTACATCTCTGTTCATGAATGGGTGTAGTCGACGAGCCTCACTGTTAAGTGTCGGGAGGGTTATGTTTTTTTTAAAGTTTTAATAATGTGGCAACCAAGGTAACTTGGGAGGCATATCTAAATACATTGGAACCATTTCAATCTTAAACAGTCTTAGCGGAGTTGGTTATGCGATTTGAAGGTATTTCTCGCCTGAAAAGTGAAGCGCAGTAAAATCTCTCAGCCTATCGGACACATTTGACTGTGGTGTGTGTGCCTGGTAAACCCTTATCAGACTGGATGTCACGATCGGTTTATTGGGCTCCGAAAATTTTTATCCAGGCGTTAATTTCATGGATTGCTCGCCCCGTTCCTTTTCTCTCTCTCTCTCTCCCACTTATAGCCATAAGAACAACAATAACAATAATAAAATACACATAGACAGAACAATCAAAACTAATCACCCAGACAACTTTTGATCAAAGACCCACGAGAACAGGATGTGCTTTCTTATTGACATGGCAAATCTCTGCAGATTCTAATGTATCTTTGAAGATCTTAAAAAAGCTATCAAAATACAAGGACCTTGATGTAGAAGTCTAAAAACTGAGGGCATCAATAATTCCAGTTGTATTTGAAGGTCTCGGATTGATAGGAAAACGTTCCGATCGACTCCTTGAATGGATTCCTGGTAGCTCATGCTTTAAAGAAATACAAAAAAATTGAACTCACAAGTACAATTCACAAATTACGAAGAGCTTTATCTATAAAAAAATATGTGTAATCATAGTTTTTTTTTTTTTACAAAAATGATCAGTGTAAAATGTAATGATTCTATTTCTGAACTTAGGTCTCTGGTTGGGACCCGGAAGGAAATGCATATACACCAGAAATCAAAGGAAATAATAATAATAATAATAATAATAATAATAATGTGTGAACCTATGTTTTTTTCAAAAAATGCTCAATAGAAAATGTCATGATTCCATTTCTGACCTCAGGTCTCTGTTTGGGACCAAGAAGGAAATGCGTATACAACAGAGGTCAAAGGAAATTAGTTTCGTGTATTTGTACCCCAGTGACAGTTTGTTGATGCGTTACACTCTCAATCATCATTAATAATAATAATAATAATAATAATAATAATAATAATAATCACTAACCTGTTTAATGGTTTGAACTTTCCACGGCACATTTTACATATAAGGAATGAATTTACTTTTAACTTGCACTGAAACAGAAGTAAACTTGGTTGCTGCTTGACCGACTGGTGACTAGAACTGGGTTTATTTAAGAGTGAAGATATTAACAATTTATTTCTTTGTTATTTAACCGTGATAGGCGGCGCCCACCACCTTTCCAGCAAGCGAAAAAAGCGGGTTCGTTTTAAGCGATGACAGAAGTTTTAATAAAGCTTGACATGGCTCATTAGCTTACTGAATGTGGGAATTGGGTACCGGAAGATTTGTTGAAACGCGTTGAGTTCAGATGAGTTTGAATATCGAATGAATTCAGAATCAAAACAGATCAGGGATGTGGTTCAATCAAACTAAACAAAACAGCGTTCGCTTATGTTAATCAGTTGCTTTTATCGATCAAATTGATCAAAGATTTTCTTTAAACAATAACAAAAACATAGACTGTAATGAAAACAACAAATAAATTTTAACGCTTCAAAAACTGTAATCTGACTTCTTTTTTTTTAATCCAACCAACATTTAATAAAAATATTTTAGTCAAATTTCTTATTTACATCCTTGTTCAAATTAATTGAAACAACCGATTTAGTTTCCATTCTTTCATCATTCGGTCAGTTTTAGATCCACTGCAGTGACAGGGTGTAATCGATTTCTGTTTTTTTCATCAGATTAGGTCATTTGCACTGGTGTTCAGTAATATGAATCTATTTTCGGGGTGTATGATAAAATTTGTCGGGCCTTGAAAAATATTGTGTCATCCGTGATTGCATCAGATTTTTATCACACCCAGAAACTATTGTCTCGACTGTCGATTAGTTGTTCTATGGCCATTGTCTGTGACGAACCTTACTCCAAGGAAGCTTACGAAAATTGTAACACTGCACGAACAGACTGGCAAACCTTACCAGTGAGCAAATCAATGTACTATAGACAGGCCGGAATCTCTACTGATTTAAATCCAATCGTGAATCTGTGATCAATCTGCAAAGAATGACTTCGTGGAATGGACATACGAAGTACTAACGTGCATTGGGTCATGTTCCATTGGAAAAATACGAAAAAAAAGTAAACTGTTTTGTTTCAATTAATTTGCACAAGGATGTATGTTTCTATCAATTCATTTTATAGATACAAACCTTGTAATTGCACATTTGAAACACCAAAAACAAACAAGTAAAAACAAAAATGAAATATATAGGAAGTGTCTTAACTGAGGACGGAAAGCGTGACACCGAAATCCGAAGATAGCCAAAGTTGTCTTCCAAAAGCGAAACAAAATATTAAAAAACAGGAAAATTCCGTTAGAAACAAAGAAAAGAATACTGAACTGTGACGTAATATCAGTCTTCATATATGGCAATGAATGATGGACAATCCTCTCACAAATAAAGAGGTGATTTGAGGCAACAGAATTGTGGTTCTACTGGAAGATGCTGAGGATACGACAAAGTTTTAAAGAAAATGGAAACATAAAATAAACTTATACATGACATCTGGAAGAAAAGTTGCAATTTCTAGGGCACATAATGAGGAAAGCCGGCTCGGAAAATCTGATATGTATATGAAAAATTTAAGGCAAAAAAAAAAAAAACAGACGAAAAGAACACATAACATATTTAGTGAACTTGAGTAAATGGATTACGGAACAGGTTTTAGGAGAAATAACCAAAAGACAAACTTTAAGAGCTACAAGGTATAGGAAATTGTGGAGAGTCATGACTGCCTACGTTTTGAGGGACGCGGTGCATCGAAGAAATATGATCTTTCTTTTGTTCGGCCAACCTTATATTAAAACCTTTTGTTCCCCGAAGAATGTAACCGATCATGGCTCTCCACATTTCTTTTGTTCCCCGAAGAATGTAACCGATCATGGCTCTCCACATTTCCCCATCTATACCATTCCTAATTCTATTATTATTACTATTATTATTATTATTATTCCTCTTGATTCCTTGGGGAACATAGGGCCGCAACACCTCCCCAACGGATGCGGTTCCGGGCGATCCTCTTCAGCTCGGCCCATGTCTCGCCGACTGCTTTCACTTCTGCGTCAATACTTCTGCGCCAAGTCTGTTTTGGTCGACCCACTTTTCGCTTCCGTTGTGGATTCCAGTTAAGGGCCTGTTTGGTGACACTAAAAAAAATAATTGCGGAATGTGTGGCCGATCCATCCCCATTTCCGTTCTTGATATCAATCTCGATTGGGGCTTTTCTGGTCCTGCCTCACAGTTGGTCGTTAGAGACGGCTTCCGGTCATCTGATATTGAGTATGTTCCTGAGACATCGGTTGATAAATGTCCGAAGTTTTTGGGTGTTGAAATGGTTACCCGCCAGGTTTCTGTGCCGTAAAGTAGGACCGACCTGACGTTGGTGTCGAAGATCCGGATCTTGTAAAGTGAGAGGGCTGATCGCAGATTGTTGAAAGCGTGTCGGACTTTGTTGATTCGGTATTCCTAACGAGGATTAGTAATAGGTGTTGCTGAGCACGCGAGTGTCCGCGAGTCGACTTGAAGAGAAATAGAGAATTAACAAACTGGCAGCAGAGAGTAGATAGGATAAAAAAAATAATGGTGACCAAAGCTAAAGCAGGAAGACGATTTAAAGGTAGTGCCTGTAAAAACTTCACTGCATTCTTCGGGGAAATTTCGAGCAAGTCAGCATTTTGGGAATATGAAAAGTTCGAACAAAACTCAAGGGAAGCAAAGCGTGCTGAGCTAATAACCCAGACGTCCGTAGATCTTATCAGCATATTGAAGCAAATTTTCACGCTCTACATCAGGGGTCTTAAACTCAAGGATACAAAGGAACCATTACAGCCTGAGAGAGAATTGCAGAGAGCCGGAAACAGACTCACTGCCAGGATATTACCAATGAGGAAGGTATCAATTCCAGTGTCAAGGGAGCCTTGAAGTCCCCCGTGTAAGAACCCATTACCTCGCATTAAAACTACTTTACATATAGGGTGTCAATTTTTTCGTTAGTTCAGTGTTGTGTATGTGCAGTCTGTTAGCTACACCTCCGCATCAATATGAGCAGCCAAATTTATCCTCAAATTTCACTAATGTTCTTATCAGGATTATCTTTTCTTTTTTCAATCTACCGTATATACACGCGTAACATGCGGCTTTGTAAGATCTAATTTTGAAGCTAATTTGACTACATTAAGTGTATATATAGTTTGATAAAAGACGTAGCCAGGGTCAGCAGTACTTAAGCTAATTTTATATCTCGTGTATGATGCGGGCCCTTTAATATTAGCTTCAAAATTAGGTCTTCAAATATCGTATGATACGGGAATATACACGGTATATAAAAATTGAATACTTATTTTCAGATTTCCCTAATATGGGTCCCAAATATATATTTTTTATACAATTTTAAAAAAGAGAAACTTTGACATTGTCGTAAATTGCGTTTGTAGCCACTCGTCAGGAAGCTGCTGGAAAATAGGTGGGAGTATGGAGTTCGTGTTTTCTTCTCTCCCCTGCAGAGGAAATAGAACACGCCTTTTAAAATTGACTAACTTCTGGTGAGTAAGTCAAGATTGATATTAATACCGCAAAAGTATGGAAACGTATTAAAATTGGACGAAAGTATTGGTCTGGAAACTGGTTACCCACGGATCGGTTCTGGATCCAAAATTGTCACCGGTCCTTTTCTTTGTTACCAAAGAAATCCTCCTGTCTCGTAATACTCTGCCTAGCTTTTGGAATTCGTCTTTGGCCATCCCAATACGTCTTCGGATCTCAGTGTCGCTCTTGCCGTCCTCTTCCAAAACACTTCCCAGATATTTAAATTTTCGCCCCTGCCGATTTTTAGTGTCCCCACCTGTCACGTAGTAGTTCAGGACTCTTTTCTTTGTTACCAAAGAAATCCTCCTGTCTCGTAATACTCTGCCTAGCTTTTTGAATGCGTCTTTGGCCATCCCAATACGTCTTCGGATCTCAGTGTCGCCTTGAGTCTCTTGTCAAAAACTTCCCAGATATTTAAATTTCCGCCCCTGCCGTAATTTTACAGAACGACCTGTATCTCGTAGTAGTTCAGGACTCTTTTCTTTGTTACCAAAGAAATCCTCCTGTCTCGTAATACTCTGCCTAGCTTTTGGGAATTTCTTTGGCCATCCCAATACGTCTTCGGATCTCAGTGCCTCGTGTCTTGCCGTTCATCTTTGAAACACTTTCCCAGTCCAATATTCGCTTGCCGTTTCCGCCCCTGGACAGATGTCCCCGACCTGTAATTCAGTAGTTCAGGACTTTTTTTTGTTACCAAAGAAATCCTCCTGTCTCGTAATACTCTGCCTAGCTTTTTTGAATGCGTCTTTGGCCATCCCAATACGTCTTCGGATCTCAGTGTCGAATATCTTGCCGTCCTTTGTCAAAACCTTCCCAATTTTTAAATTTCCGCCCCTGAGGACAGATCCCCACCTGTATCTCGTAGTAGTTCAGGACTCTTTTCTTTGTTACCAAAGAAATCCTCCTGTCTCGTAATACTCTGCCTAGCTTTTGGAATGCGTCTTTGGCCATCCCAATACGTCTTCGGATCTCAGTGTCGCTCTTTCCGTCCTCTGTCAAAACACTTCCAATATTTAAATTTCCGCCCCTGCTTGGAGTGTCAGATGTATCTCGTAGTAGTTCAGGACTCTTTTCTTTGTTACCAAAAGAATCCTCCTGTCTCGTAATACTCTGCCTAGCTTTTGGAATGCGTCTTTGGCCATCCCAATACGTCTTCGGATCTCAGTGTCGCTCTTTAGCCGTCCTCTTTCAAAATCTTTTGTCTATTGTATTTAAATTTTTTGATTTCCCTGCTTGATTTTAGTGTCCCCAACCTGTATCTCGTAGTCCTTCAGGACTCTTTTTTTTTTTTTTACCAAAGAAATCCTCCTGTCTCGTAATACTCTGCCTAGCTTTTTTGAATGCGTCTTTGGCCATCCCAATACGTCTTCGGATCTCAGTGTCGCTCTTTTTTCCTCTGTCAAAACACTTCCTTCTTCATATTTTTTTTCCGCCCCCTCTCTTAGTGTCCTGACCCTGCTTGGATTTTTTGTGTCTCGTCCTTTTGCATTCGTCTTGTCTAAGGAGGACAGATATCACGTAGTAGTTCAGTATTCTTTTTTCTTTGTTACCAAAGAAATCCTCCTGTCTCGTAATACTCTGCCTAGCTTTTTTGGAATGCGTCTTTTTGCCATCCCAATACGTCTTCGGATCTCAGTGTCGCTCTTGCCGTCCTCTTCAAAACACTTCCCAGATATTTAAATTTCAACATTCCTGCTTGATTTTAAAGAAGGACAGATGTCACGTAGTAGTTCAGTACTCTTTTCTTTGTTACCAAAGAAATCCTCCTGTCTCGTAATACTCTGCCTAGCTTTTTTGGAATGCGTCTTTGGCCATCCCAATACGTCTTCGGATCCCAGTCGCCTTGCCGTCCTCTTCACCTTGAAATATTTAAATTCGCTGCCGTAAAGCTTTAGGACAGATGTCACGTAACAGTTCGTAGTATTCTTTTTTTCTTTGTTACCAAAGAAATCCTCCTGTCTCGTAATACTCTGCCTAGCTTTTGGAATGCGTCTTTGGCCATCCCAATACGTCTTCGGATCTCAGTGTCGCTCTTGCCGTCCTCTGTCAAAACACTTCCCAGATATTTAAATTTCCGCCCCTGCTTGATTTTAGTGTCCCCAGATGTCACGTAGTAGTTCAGGACTCTTTTCTTTGTTACCAAAGAAATCCTTCTGTCTCGTAATACTCTGCCTAGCTTTTGGAATGCGTCTTTGGCCATCCCAATACGTCTTCGGATCTCAATGTCGCTCTTTGCCGTCCTCTGTCAAAACACTTTTGGAGATATTTAAATTTCCGCCCCTGCTTGATTTTAGTGTCCCACACCAGATGTCACGTAGTAGTTCAGGACTCTTTTCTTTGTTACCAAAGAAATCCTCCTGTCTCGTAATACTCTGCCTAGCTTTTGAATGCGTCTTTGGCCATCCCAATACGTCTTCGGATCTCAGTGTCGCTCTTGCCGTCCTCTGTCAAAACACTTCCCAGATATTTAAATTTCCGCCCCTGCTTGAAAGTGTCCCCGACCTGTATCTCGTAGTAGTTCAGGACTCTTTTCTTTGTTACCAAAGAAATCTCTCCTGTCTCGTAATACTCTGCCTAGCTTTTGGAATGCGTCTTTGGCCATCCCAATACGTCTTCGGATCTCAGTGTCGCTTTTGCCGTCCTCTGTCAAAACACTTCCCAGATATTTAAATTTCCGCCCCTGCTTGAAAGAGGACCCCGATGTATCTCGTAGTAGTTCAGGACTCTTTTTTTGTTACCAAAAGAAATCCTCCTGTCTCGTAATACTCTGCCTAGCTTTTGGAATGCGTCTTTGGCCATCCCAATACGTCTTCGGATCTCAGTGTCGCTTTGCCGTCCTCTGTCAAAAAAAGGACTTTGAGGAGATATTTAAATTTCCGCCCTGCCGATTTTAGTGACAGACCTGTCATCACGTAGTAGTTCAGGACTCTTTTCTTTGTTACCAAAGAAATCCTCCTGTCTCGTAATACTCTGCCTAGCTTTTTTTGGAATGCGTCTTTGGCCATCCCAATACGTCTTCGGATCTCAGTGTCGCCTTGCCGTCCTCTCTGTCAAAACACTTCCCAGATATTTAAATTTCCGCCCCTGCTTGATTTTAGTGTCCCCCTGACAGATGTATCACGTAGTAGTTCAGTACTCTTTTTTTTTGTTACCAAAGAAATCCTCCTGTCTCGTAATACTCTGCCTAGCTTTTGGAATGCGTCTTTGGCCATCCCAATACGTCTTCGGATCTCAGTGTCGCTTTGCACCTCTGTCCTCTGTCAAAACTTTGAGGAGATATTTAAATTTCAGCCCTTTTCTTGATTTTTAATGTCTCCTTTCTCTGATATCACGTAGTAGTTCAGGGACTCTTTTCTTTGTTACCAAAGAAATCCTCCTGTCTCGTAATACTCTGCCTTTTGGAGCTTTTGGAATGCGTCTTTGGCCATCCCAATACGTCTTCGGATCTCAGTGTCGCTCTTTTAGTCCTCTTCAAAACACTTCCCAGATATTTAAATTTCCGCCCCTGCTTGATTTTAAGGAGGACAGATCACGTAGTAGTTCAGGACTCTTTTCTTTGTTACCAAAGAAATCCTCCTGTCTCGTAATACTCTGCCTAGCTTTTGGAATGCGTCTTTGGCCATCCCAATACGTCTTCGGATCTCAGTGTCGCTCTTGCCGTCCTCTTTCAAAACACTTCCAGATATTTAAATTTCCGCCCCTAAAGATTTTAGGACCCCGATGTCATCTCGTAGTAGTTCAGGACTCTTTTCTTTGTTACCAAAGAAATCCTCCTGTCTCGTCATACTCTGCCTAGCTTTTGGAATGCGTCTTTGGCCATCCCAATACGTCTTCGGATCTCAGTGTCGCTCTTGCCGTCCTCTGTCAAAACACTTCCCAGATATTTAAATTTCCGTAAAGGATTTTTTCGACAGATGTATCTCGTAGTAGTTCAGGACTCTTTTCTTTTTTCTTACCAAAGAAATCCTCCTGTCTCGTAATACTCTGCCTAGCTTTTGGAATGCGTCTTTGGCCATCCCAATACGTCTTCGGATCTCAGTGTCGCTCTTGCCGTCCTCTGTCAAAACATTTTTGAGATATTTAAATTTCAACATTCGCTTTTTTAAAGTCCCCAGACCTGTATCTCGTAGTAGTTCAGGACTCTTTTCTTTGTTACCAAAGAAATCCTCCTGTCTCGTCATCTCTCTGCCTAGCTTTTGGAATGCGTCTTTGGCCATCCCAATACGTCTTCGGATCTCAGTGTCGCTCTTGCCGTCCTCTGTCAAAACACTTCTTTGAGATATTTAAATTTCATTCCCTGCTTGATTTTAGGACCCCCCCGATGTATCACGTAGTAGTTCAGGACTCTTTTCTTTGTTACCAAAGAAATCCTCCTGTCTCGTAATACTCTGCCTAGCTTTTGGAATGCGTCTTTGGCCATCCCAATACGTCTTCGGATCTCAGTGTCTGTCATCTTTTCCCAATCCAAAATTTCCGTCCCTGTTTCACAGATGTTTAGAGTTCAGTATTTTTTTCTTTGTTACCAAAGAAATTCCTGTCTCATAATACTCTGCCCAGCTTTTTTGGAATGCTTCTTTCATCCCAATACGTCTTTGGATCTCTGTTCGGATCTCGTAGTATCCGCCCCTGCCGTAGTTCAGGAGATTTTCATCTTTTTTTTCTTTGTTACCAAAGAAATCCTCCTGTCTCGTAATACTCTGCCTAGCTTTTGGAATGCGTCTTTGGCCATCCCAATACGTCTTCGGATCTCAGTGTCGCATTATCTTGCCGTCCTCTTTCAAAACACTTCCCAGATATTTAAATTTCCGCCCCTTGTTAATTTTTGGTCCCTCTTTCTGTCACGTAGCAGTTCAGGACTCTTTTCTTTGTTACCAAAGAAATCCTCCTGTCTCGTAATACTCTGCCCTTGAGCTTTTGGAATGCGTCTTTGGCCATCCCAATACGTCTTCGGATCTCAGTATCGCTCTTTTTTTCCTCTGTTCAAAAACTTTTTAGATATTTAAATTTCCGCCCCTGTAATTTTAGTGTCCCCGAGATATCACGTAGTAGTTCAGGACTCTTTTCTTTGTTACCAAAGAAATCCTCCTGTCTCGTAATACTCTGCCTAGCTTTTGGAATGCGTCTTTGGCCATCCCAATACGTCTTCGGATCTCAGTGTCGCTCTTGCTCACAGTCTCCTCAAAACACTTCCCAGATATTTAAATTTCCGCCCCTGCCAAAGAAATTTCGTGTCCCCGACCTGTATATCTCGTAGCAGTTCAGGACTCTTTTCTTTGTTACCAAAAGAAAAATCCTCCTGTCTCGTAATACTCTGCCTAGCTTTTGGAATGCGTCTTTGGCCATCCCAATACGTCTTCTCAGTGATCTCAGTGTCGCTTTTTGCATCCTTCTGTCAAAACTCTTCCCAGATATTTAAATTTTCGCCCCTGCCACCTTGATTTTAGTGTCCCCGACAGATGTCACGTAGTAGTTCAGGACTCTTTTCTTTGTTACCAAAGAAATCCTCCTGTCTCGTAATACTCTGCCTAGCTTTTGGAATTCGTCTTTGGCCATCCCAATACGTCTTCGGATCTCAGTGTCGCTTTTGCCTCCTCTTTCAAAACACTTCCCAGATATTTAAATTTCCGCCCCTCTTGATTTTAGTGTCCCATATCACGTAGTAGTTCAGTACTCTTTTCTTTGTTACCAAAGAAATCCTCCTGTCTCGTAATACTCTGCCTAGCTTTTGGAATGCGTCTTTGGCCATCCCAATACGTCTTCGGATCTCAGTGTCGCATCTCAGTCCTCTGTCAAACACTTCAACATTTTCCGCCCTGCTTTTTTTTGGTTACCTGTATCACGTAATAGTTCAGGACTCCTTTGTTACCAAAGAAATCCTCCTGTCTCGTAATACTCTTGCCTAGCTTTTGGAATGCGTCTTTGGCCATCCCAATACGTCTTCGGATCTCAGTGTCGCTCTTGCCGTGTCATCAAAACACTTCCCAGACATTTAAATTTCATATTTTAGGACAGATATCACGTAGTAGTTCAGGACTCTTTTTCTTTGTTACCAAAGAAATCCTCCTGTCTCGTAATACTCTGCCTAGCTTTTGGAATGCGTCTTTGGCCATCCCAATACGTCTTCGGATCTCAGTGTCGCTATTGCCGTCCTCTTCAAAACTCTTCCCAGATATTTAAACATTCCGCCCCTGCTTGATTTTAAGAAGGACCAGATATCACGTTAGCTTTCAGGACTTTTTTCTTTGTTTACCAAAAAAATCCTCCTGTCTCGTAATACTCTGCCTAGCTTTTTGGATGCATCCTTTGCCATCCCAATTTTCTTCGGATCTCAGTCGCCTCGCGCCGTCCTCATCAAAACACTTCCCAACTTTTCGAATTTCTTTGAGGACAGATGTCCCGTAGCCTGTTCATTCTACAGGACTCTTTTTCTTTGTTACCAAAGAAATCCTCCTGTCTCGTCATACTCTGCCTAGCTTTTGAATGCGTCTTTGGCCATCCCAATACGTCTTCGGATCTCAGTCGTTTCTCTTTGTCTTCTTCATCTTTTCCCTTTTTAATTTCACTTTTGGAGGACAGATATCACGTAGTAGTTCAGGACTCTTTTTTTTTGTTACCAAAGAAATCCTCCTGTCTCGTAATACTCTGCCTAGCTTTTGGAATGCGTCTTTGGCCATCCCAATACGTCTTCGGATCTCAGTGTCGCTCTTGCCGTCCTCTGTCAAAACAACCCAGATATTTAAATTTCCGCCCTTTGATTTTAGAACAACAGATGTCTCGTAGTAGTTCAGGTACTTCTTTTCTTTGTTACCAAAGAAATCCTTCTGTCTCGTAATAATCTGTTTTTGAATGCGTCTTTGGCCATCCCAATCGTCTTCGGATCTCAATCGCTCTTCTTTTTTTTTGTTTAAAACGAAATCCCCCAGATGTCTCGTAATAAGTTCAGGACTCTTTTCTTTTTTACCAAAGAAATCCTCCTCGTCTCGTAATACTCTGCCCAGCCATCCCAATGCGTCTTCGGATCTCAATACGTCTTCGCATCTCAGTGTCGCTCTTCAAAAAAAACACTTCCCAGATATTTAAATTTCCGCCCCTGCTTGATTTTAGTGTCCCCCGACCTGTATCTCGTAGTAGTTCAGGACTCTTTTCTTTGTTACCAAAGAAATCCTCCTGTCTCGTAATACTCTGCCTAGCTTTTTTTTGATGCGTCTTTGGCCATCCCAATACGTCTTCGGATCTCAGTGTCGCTCTTGCCGTCCTCTGTCAAAACACTTCCCAGATATTTAAAACATTCCCTGCTTGATTTTAGTGTCCCCAGACCTGTATCTCGTAGTAGTTCAGGACTCTTTTTTTTTGTTACCAAAGAAATCCTCCTGTCTCGTAATACTCTGCCTAGCTTTTTTGAATGCGTCTTTGGCCATCCCAATACGTCTTCGGATCTCAGTGTCGCTCTTGCCGTCCTCTGTCAAAACACTTCCCAGATATTTAAATTTCCGCCCCTGCTTGATTTTAGTGTCCCCACCTGTATCTCGTAGTAGTTCAGGACTCTTTTCTTTGTTACCAAAGAAATCCTCCTGTCTCGTAATACTCTGCCTAGCTTTTTTTCTTTGTCTTTGGCCATCCCAATACGTCTTCGGATCTCAGTGTCGCTCTTGCCGTCCTCTGTCAAAACACTTCCCAGATATTTAAATTTCCGCCCCTGCTTGATTTTAGTGTCCCCGACCTGTATCTTAAGTAGTAGTTCAGGACTTTTTTCTTTGTTACCAAAAAATCCTCCTGTCTCGTCAATACTCTGCCTAGCTTTTGGAATGCGTCTTTGGCCATCCCAATACGTCTTCGGATCTCAGTGTCGCATCTTTGACCGTCCAACATCTGTCAAAACACTTCAGATATCACTGCTTGATAATAGTGTCCCCACCTGTATTCTTTTCTTTTTTTTTGTTACCAAAGAAATCCTTCTGTCTCGTAATCTCTGCCTAGCTTTTGGGATTCGTCTTTGGCCATCCCAATACGTTTCGGATCTCAATGTGTCGCTTTGGATGCCGTCCTCTTTGGCCACACTTCCCAGATATTTAAATTTCCGCCCCTGCTTTCTTTCATTTTTAGTGTCCCCCGAAAGAAGGATCTCACAATAGTAGTTCAGGACTCTTTTTTTGTTACCAAAAAATCCTCCTGTCTCGTCATACTCTGCCTAGCTTTTGGAATGCGTCTTTGGCCATCCCAATACGTCTTCGGATCTCAGTGTCGCTTTTGGGATCCTTCCTCTTCAAAACATCTTTGAGATATTTAAATTTCCAACCCTTCGCTTGATTTTAGTGTCCCTGGACAGATATCACGTAGTAGTTCAGGACTCTTTTCTTTTTTTACCAAAGAAATCCTCCTGTCTCGTAATACTCTGCCTAGCTTTTTTGAATGCGTCTTTGGCCATCCCAATACGTCTTCGGATCTCAGTGTCGCTCTTGCCGTCCTCTTCAAAACACTTTCCAGATATTTAAATTTCCGCCCCTGCTTTGATTTTAAAGTCCCCGACCTGATATCTCGTAGTAGTTCAGGACTCTTTTTTCTTTGTTACCAAAGAAATCCTCCTGTCTCGTAATACTCTGCCTAGCTTTTTGGAATGCGTCTTTGGCCATCCCAATACGTCTTCGGATCTCAGTGTCGCTCTTGCCGTCCTCTGTCAAAACTCTTCCCAGATATTTTCCGTTTCCGTCCAACTTCGCTTGATTTTTGGTGTCCTTTCGACCTGATGTCATCTAGTTTCAGGACTCTTTTTCTTTGTTACCAAAGAAATCCTTCTGTCTCGTAATACTCTGCCTAGCTTTTGGAATGCGTCTTTGGCCATCCCAATACGTCTTCGGATCTCAGTGTCGCCTTGCCGTCCTCTTCAAAACACTTTTCAGATATTTAAATTTCCGCCCTGCCGTAAAGGAGGTCACCTGTATCACGTAGTAGTTCAGTACTCTTTTCTTTGTTACCAAAGAAAATCCTCCTGTCTCGTAATACTCTGCCTAGCTTTTGGAATGCGTCTTTGGCCATCCCAATACGTCTTCGGACTCTCAGTGTCGCTCTTGTCCGTCCTCTGTCTTTCTTTCCCAGATATTTAAATTTCCCGCCCCCTGCTTGATTTTAGTGTCCCCGACCTGATATCACGTAGTAGTTCAGGACTCTTTTTCTTTGTTACCAAAGAAATCCTCCTGTCTCGTAATACTCTGCCTAGCTTTTGGAATGCGTCTTTGGCCATCCCAATACGTCTTTCGGATCTCAGTGTCGCTCTTGATTCCTCTTTCAAAATGCACTTTCCCAGATCAATAAATTTTGTTCGGATTTTAGTGTCCCCGACCTGATGTCTCGTAGTAGTTCAACTCTCTTTTCTTTGTTTAGAAAGAAATCCTCCTGTCTCTCATACTCTGCCTAGCTTTTGGAATGCTTCTTTCTCCATCCCAATACGTCTTTCGGATCTCAGTGTCGCCGTAAAACAGGACAGATGTCAATTTTAGTGTCCCCGAACAGTTAGTTTTTTTTCTTTGTTACCAAAGAAATCCTCCTGTCTCGTAATACTCTGCCTAGCTTTTTGGAATGCGTCTTTGGCCATCCCAATACGTCTTCGGATCTCAGTGTCGCCTTCATCCTCTGTCAAAACTTTCCCAGATATTTAAATTTTCGCCCCTGCTGATTTTAGTGACCCCGATATCACGTAGTAGTTCAGGACTCTTTTTTTTTTGTTACCAAAGAAATCCTCCTGTCTCGTCATACTCTGCCTAGCTTTTTTGGAATGCGTCTTTGGCCATCCCAATACGTCTTCGGATCTCAGTGTCGCTCTTGCCGTCCTCTGTCAAAACACTTGGAAGATATTTAAATTTCCGCCCCTGCTTGATTTTAGGATCTCCCTGACCTGTATCACGTAGTAGTTCAGGACTCTTTTCTTTGTTACCAAAGAAATCCTTCCTGTCTCGTCAATACTCTGCCTAGCTTTTTGGAATGCGTCTTTGGCCATCCCAATACGTCTTCGGATCTCAGTGTCGCCGCCTCTGAAAACACTTCTCATGTCATCTTTTGACCTGTATCTTAGAGTTCAGGACGTCCAAAGAAATCCTCCTGTCTCGTAATACTTGCCCAGCTTTTGAATGCATCTTTGGCCATCCCAATACGTCTTCGATCTCATCGCATAGCAGTTCAGTCAAAACACTTCGGATTTTAAATTTCTTTGATTTTAGTGTCCCCGACCTGTATCTCGTAAAGGACTCTTTCTTTGTTACCAACGAAATCCTTCTGTCTCGTAATACTCTCTGCCTAGCTTTTGGAATGCGTCTTTGGCCATCCCAATACGTCTTCGGATCTCAGTGTCGCCATTGCCGTCCTCTCTCTTCAAAACTTTGATATTTAAATTTCCGTTTTCTTTTTTTTCACGTCCCCGACCTGATATCACGTATTCAGGACTTTTTTTTGTTTTAAAGAAATCCTCCTGTCTCGTAATACTCTGCCTAGCTTTTGGAATTCGTCTTTGGCCATCCCAATACGTCTTCGGATCTCAGTGTTCCTCTTACCGTTCTTTGTCAAAAGAAGATATTTAAATTTCCGTAACAGTTTTAGTCTCCCCTTTGAATTTCTTAGTAGTTCAGGAATTAATTTCTTTTTTACCAACGAAATCCTTCTGTCTAAGGAGGATCTGCCTCGTTTTCACATCGTCTTTCAATCCTGGATAAGCAGTTCTTTCCAGCTTTTTTTTTTGTTAAAACAAAGAAAATCCTTTTCTGTTTCTCAAATACCTGATTAGCTTTTGGAATGCTCTTTGGTCCCAAAAATTTCCGCCCCTTTTGTTTTTTGTGTCCCCCGACCTGTATTCGTAGAAGTTCAGGACTCTTTTGTTTGTTATTACAATATATTCTGGAATCTATTGTAGTAAATAATTTCCATTTTTGCATGATGAATTCTTCTTTCAGTTTGACTAATTGTCAATCATTTTTTTATAAGTTCAACCTTGACGATTGTAACATGTTAAACATTTTTTTTTAAAACTTTATATTATTATTTATATATTATATATATATATATACCTAAATATTGACCACTAGTATTTATCATGGATATATATATATATATATATATATATATATATATATATATATATATATATATATATAAAAATATTTATGCATATATTCGGATAACTTATTCCGTTTGGAGAGAATTAAAATTTCAAAGAATGGTCATAAACGTGTGGTGAAATTTCTCCAGTCAATATGACATGAGCATTTCAATTTTCAAACGCGAATTTGCTCTAACATTAAAAATCCAATTAAAATTAAATCTTGAATTTACAACATCTTTCAGGGTTGATATCTTCAAAATTTTATATCGAGATATTTTCTATTGATAGTTCATGAAAATTCCGATTTTCTTTCATTTCAACATTTATTAGAAGTCTTGTCTTGCAACGTGTTTTTGATTTATTCTAATGTTTTCGTTGAGGTGTACGCTTGATTTAAAAATTTTCATATACCATCTGCTGCATGTATATATTACGTGTTTAAAATAAATTTATTTTTATGTCAACAGATTTTATATAACGTACATATTAATTTTTTGATTAAAATATTTTTGATATAAATATTTCTTTTAAATGCTATTATCTTCATTTTTTTCATTTTTTTATTTCATATCAGTCAACAGTAATTTTCAAATCTTCTATCTATCTATCTATTAACTTTATTCTATTTCAATTTATCTATATATCTATCTTTATCTATTTTCTATCTATCTATCTATTATCTATCTAAATTGTTCATATATATCTATATAAACATTAGACAGATTTGTATTGATTCAGATTAACAGACAAACAGACAAACAGATAGATAGATATTTAAATAAAAAAAAAATAGATTGATAGATATTAATAGAATAAAAACGATTACTTTTATGTCGTAATTAAATATATATAATCTAATATTAAATATTAGATATAGGTGAATATATATATATTTATTATCTTTATGTGGAGGTATCAAAAACGATATATATCAGTCACAATCTATCTATCTATCTATCTATCTATCTATCTATGTTATTATCTATCTATAAACATTTAGACAGATATGAATTAATAGGGATTAGACAGACAGATAATCTTCGTGTATATGATTCATTATGAGAAATATAGATAGATATTAATTTAATAAAAACTTAATTATAAAATGATTTTATGAGAAGGCTTATATAACGTACATATTAAATGATTAGATATAGGCAGATAAATATATTGATGATGTTTAATGGGAGTATCGAAAACGATTATATATTGAATCATTGATTTCTGTTAAACATTTCTATCTATCTATCTATCTCAATGTTCATATTTATCTATCTATAAATCATTTAGATAGATCATTATTTATAAGATTATTAGATATCTAGATATTTATCTAATAATATCCTAATTTTCAGGATATTTAATACTTAACATAATAGATAGATAGATTGTTAGATAAATGATCATGCACTATATAATAGATTTTGATAGATGGATATATTTCCATTCTGAATATTTGTATCTAAGAAAATTAATAGATATTAAATAAATATTGATATTAAATTTAGTATATCTTTTCTTTTTATTTGTATATTATCTTAATTATTTAAGTCTATCTATCTATCTATATATCTATAGAACAATTTGAATTCATATATATGGATCCCCTATCTAATTATCTATGTATCTATTTATCTATCTCGAGTATATTCTATTATATATCTATCTATGTATCTATCTCGGTTTTCCTTCATATCTATCTATAAATCTATCTATATATACAAATGTTCATATCTATCTATAAACATTTAAACAGATATGAATTGATAGGAAATAGATATTAATAATATTAATAATAATAGAATATTATAAAAATGAAATTCTATTCTTAATTCTAATATAATATCTAGATAGATTGAAACAATGATTGAGATAGATAGATAGATATTAGATATATAGATATCAGATAGATATTTGAATATATATAAAAGATATATAGATAGATAAAATAGATAAATATTTCTACCTTTTCATAGATAGATAGATAGATAGATAGATTCTTTCATTCTTTTAGGTAGATAGTTATTAAGATTATTCTTAGATATTAAATAGACTTTCATGTATGTATGTATTTAATCATTGGGCACGTATTAAAACATTATAACTTTCTAATTTCCATCATGTCTATATAATTTCACTCATGTTGAGTATGTTGAGTTGTTGGGTTTGTTCCCCGCGTGTTTGTATTTGAATATCTAAACACAGTTGTAAAATTAAAATACTGGGTATATTTGTAAGAGGTAATTAACAACAGAGTAATTAGTAATAAGGAACGCAGGTTAGTAAGTCACAATAGCAGAAGTCTATATCCAACGGTATGTATTGGTAACCTTCTCCTTCATACTTTCTAACTATCTAAAGCATTTTTCTATATTGTAGAGTTTCATAAGTCCATTATCAGTCAGAAGGTTTGCGCCCTAACAACTCACCAGGCTCGATTTTTCATTTTTTTCTGGATGTTTATCGGTTTTTAAACGAAAATAATCCCATTGAGGCAATGATATGGAAAATGGATGAAAACTATTTAGAATTCTTCACCCAAGCTTCATGTCTATCAATTCTCTTGGGTTGACAGATTCCCTTTGGGAGCCGTCATCTTTTGCTAGCAATTCAATCTCACAAGTCATCATGACCAAGGGTTTGAACGTGCTGGTTTTGTTCATACTGTTTGTCACGCTCTTTCCCAGAAATTCTACCTAAGATTCACTCGGCATGATTGCAGTATAATTTGTGATGAACAAATACAAATGGGCACACGAGTATCCTCGGATACTTTAGCCAACCAAATGTGGAAAATCAAAAAAATTCCCAATGAATGAATATTTATTGTTTTCTTTCTGACACCCTCTAGTAAACCCTTTTGAATTGGCCAAGTTAGACTATGAAACGGCCCTAAATGATAGTGGATTTCCGGCAACACTATTTCATACACACCACATAAGCATTAAAAAATCAATGAGAAAAGATTTAATTATTTTGTTCAACCTATTTGAACAAAAAAACGCAAAAAAAAATATAGGAAAAACATTCTATTAAGCTCATACACAAACACAGTAAAAATCAGCTACAGTTCCACTTGTAACATGACACAAATGATGCATATCTAGAAAAACAACTAAAAAAACACCCATATTCTGTCAAACCCACGTGCAACTGAAGGAAAAACAACGAATATCTTTTTATAAATTGCTTGCTTTTAAAATGTAATATACCAAAAAACTGTAAAATTAATATCTAACGAAGAAAAATATATTTACACAACTAAAGGACCCTGAAAAAAAGTTTTGTACAAAAGCATCCTTTACAAATAGTAAATACGTGAACAGCACAATGCTTTCTAAACCAAAGTGGGAGTTTATAAATAAATCACATCAAAAATATCATGGAAATTAAGGAAAATAACATCACCTTACAACAATAAATCCCAAAACTGTAAATTCTGTCTGGAGGAGAAAAAAGCTATAATTGCTTTCTACTAAATAAACTATGAAAATCCATCTCAAAATACGGATACGAAATCAAATTTTTACCACGTTACTTAAAAATCGAAAACAAAAAAGAAAGAAGACTAAATAAAAAGAAATAAAGAAAAGAAATAAATAAAAATAAATAAGTAAATAAATTAAGTAAATAATAAATAAATTAACAAACTATGAACGCACATATAAGCACAAGTGAAGAAATAATAACAACCAACAATAAAATAATAAATAATAAAATCAGTTAACAAACAACACAATGAAATAACTACAAAACTAAACAATCAAAACTTCCACTCTATATTTATCTGAAATAATTCAAAACATTCCATTTAACCAAAAAATGGCCATTAGAGTTGGACTGACGATTGCATTTATGTATCAAACATATGACTTTATAATATATATATATTGATTTCAGTGTTCAATTTATATTTACATATATCTATCCCCTGATTTTGACATCTATTTGTTAAACCATAAATATAAAAATATTCTTTTTTAATATATTTATTATATATATATATATGTGTGTGTGTGTGTGTGTGTGTGTGTGCAGATATGTAGCGAAGGAATCATATTTTTTTAAAAATAATTATAATATATATATATGTTTGTTTATATCTATCTATCTATCTATCTATCTATCTTAGTTTTTTCCTTATCTGATTATCTATCTGAATCTATTTATCTATCTGAATCTATTTATCTAATTTATCTGTTTCAGTAAGCTAGTTAAAAACGATTTATGCAATATATAGAGATAGATATTAGATTGATAATAGATTCAAATTTTGGTTGAGATAGATAATAGATAGTGTTGTGGTAGGATCCACCTAATTTGCATAGTGGAGTACCGACCATATAAATATGGTTGGTACCGGGAAGAGAGGAGGAATCAAGAGATTCAACCAGAGACTCTGCCCGACTGCGACTCAGTCAACACATTCTCCAGGAACGGTCTTACCAGGAATATACAAAAAGACTATATGTAAATATTGTGTACACTTTCTTGTTTCAATACATTTTGTTCTAAGTACATTTTGTGTTGCATTATTATTCCATGCATTAGTCAAGTTTCAACAGATATTTATAATTTTGAGATAGATTTATAAAATAAATTAATAATAGATTTACCTTATATTAAATTGAATAATTTTCAACTTTATTCAAAAATTTAATTTTTTAATGCTAATGTTTGATAAAACTTAAATAATCAGAAAGAATGTATAAAAGACTAATTGATAGATTTAAACACTCTGTATAAAACATCGATAAATGTCTGTCAATTTTTATTTGAGATTCGTTCAAAATAAATAAATAGATAAGAATTAGGGTTGATAGAAAAGATAAAATGATTGAAACCAGATTTGCATAATTGAACCGATTTAGATAATAGATAGATAATAAAGATATAAATGAATATTTTTTAATAAAAAATTTATTTCAATGTAGAAAATTTTTTTTTAAATATAAAGATTTTCGATGTTTAATAAATTAAAAAATGAATTAATTTATTAAATTTCGAAAATATTGCAAAGATATATAAAAATAAAATAGTTTTTTTAATTTTTTTGAAATTTCAATTTGTTTTTAGAATTTTCGAAAATGAAGATTTTAAGCAAAAATTATAAATAAATTAAAGAATATTTTGGTCCATTTTTTTTTGTTTACCATTTATTTTATGTTATCCGTTTCAAATATTAATCTTTTCATGCATTGAATTGTTCTGGAAAAAAATTTATAAAAATAATTCATAAAAAATCATTTGATTATTTGAAAGATTTTATTTAAACGCGAAAAAAATTTTTCAAAAATTAAATTCACAGTTTTATTTTTTTGAATAATCGACATTTGAACAAATTTGGCGATCCTGTTTGCTTTAGAACTTACTACTTTTTGGTAATCAAAGAAAGGCATATTTAAATAAAACGTTAAAAAAAAATGCCTTTTTTAACACAAGAGTATTTTTTTTGAATTTTGAACGTTTTTTAAAAATATGACAAAATCAATTATCGCATTTGTTTGTATTTTCCATTTTTAATTATCTAAATTTTTATATTTCTTCCTGAATCATATTGTTTGATTTGAAAAAAAGAACAATTGAATTTGTTTTTAATTACTTTATTTTTATCGAAATATTTGATGTTTATAAAAAAATATAAAAATTTAAATAAAAAAAATTTTATTTAAATTCCATTAGGAATGAATATTTGGGCAATTTTTTAACATTTATTTCGAAATTAATTCTTATTTTAATCTTTTCCTGAAAATTGTTTATTAACTGTTAAAATGACATTTCCCATTTTAAAAAAGAATATTGTATTCGTCCGAAAAAATTTTTTTTAATAAAATTTCACACTGCTGTTTGTTTTCCATGTAAATATAGACAAAAATTTTCAAAAATTTCCTTTTCTGAAAAAAGGTTTTTCTTACAAAAATTTATCAATATTTATAATTATTATCTATAAATTTTGATTTTTTTTTATATATTATATATATATATATATATATATAATATATATATATATATATATATAATAAAACTTTTGTCGTAATATGCGTCCGTAGGATAATTGTTTCAAAAAAATAAAAAAATTTATTAAAATGAAAATTTGTCAAATATTAAAATTAATTTTCTTGACAAAATTTATCAATGAATGTTTTTTTTTTAAATCTTCTTCATGTGGAAAATTAAAATTTTGAATTTCGAATTTAAGCTATATTCCTTTGAAATATTTTCAATAAAGATTACACCAAAAAAATTGAAATTTTTGAAAACGAATATACTATAATGTCAATTTTTTTTTTATAAATTGTTTTATCTTTTTTATATTTTTATATGGCCATAAGTTTTTAAACCAATAAAATATAAAATAATTTTTCATATAAATTGAAAATCTCGTTTTAATTTTTACAGTATCAAACCTGATTTTTCAAATTTTTTTATATATATATATATGGCTATATATATTGAAATTTTATTTTTCTTTTTATAATATCAATGTTTAAAATTCAACCAAACGAATATTTTCAAACTTCATAACGAAAGATAGCGTCTTTCTTTTTAAATAAATTATTATAAGTATCTGATCATGGAATTAAACTGTTTTTTTTCTATTTTTTTTTTATTAATCTCTCAAATTTGTCAATTGGCTTAATAAATTTTTTATCATCCTTAAATGAATAACCTGTAAATAAATTTATATATATAGATGAATAATAGATCTTTATATGATATATTGGTATATATATATATATAAATAAATATAATATATATATTTATATATTTAATTTATGTCGACTTATTTTTTTCTATTGATTTTATGGTTATAAATTTAATAAAATAATTTAAAAAAAATTCATATTCGATATATTGAATTTTAATATAATTTTAAAAATTTATTTTTCATAATTGTTCATTTGTAAAAAATAAATTTTTATTTTCCATAATTATATTTTTCCTAATAAAAAGATTTTGATTTTTTTTTAATATCATAATAGCCTTATTTAAGAAAATAAAAATGAAATTTGTTCTAAATTGAAAATTTTTTTTTGTTTCATTGAATAATCATAGACATTATTATAAAAGAAAAAAAATTTTTTAGGCCGATTTGAATCAAAAAAATAAATGTTTTTATAATTTTCTTGATGTTTTTAAGAAATTTTGTAATTTCTTATTATATGATTTAATTTTTTCCTAAAAAAATTTTAAAATTTTCTATGATTTTAAAAAAATAGGAATTATGAAATAAATTAAATGAATTTAAGATTTGCAATAAAATCTTTTTTTTAAAAAAAACAAAAATTTATTTTAAAAAACACAACTTTAAAGTTCTTTTGTTTGTCTATATTTTAGATTTTTATCCGTATTAATTATGGAAAATTTTTTTGGTTTTGAAAATTTAATATAATCAATTATTGGTTAATAAATGAAAAATGGCGTTAGTAATATCAAAAAAATATATAATTTTGAATATGTTGTTGCTTTATTCGTAATAAATTTTCTGAGTTTTGGTTGATTGATTTTTTATATAAATATTTTCCGGATTTTTTTATTTCTGTTTATTATTTTTTCAAAGACAAACAGTGTAATATATTATGTTATAACAAATTTTTTTTTTTATTTAATTGTTCCCAAAATTTTTTTTTTTATTATTATTCAATGAAAAATGTTTTTGAATAAAATATGTTTTATATTATATATATATATATATATATATATATATATATATATATATATATATATATATATATATATATATGAATAAATATATATATATATATATATATATATATATATATATATATATTTCATTATTAAAATTTTTTGTTTAAATATCATAATTCTCATTAAAATTTTTCAAGACATCAAATTTAAATATTGATATATATATAAAAAAAATTATATATCGTTATTCTATATATATAAAAATCATATGTTTAAAACTATAAAAAATTTATTGAAATAAACAGACAAAAATTAGTATTCATATAAATATAAATTATATATTTATATGATAATAAAAGTAAAATATATTTAAAAAAAAAAAACAAGCGTTTTTTTTTCGAATGTGCTCAACAGATATAAATTCGAATTATTTATTTAAACTAAATTATTTAAAAAAAAAAAATTTTTATAGTGTAAATGAAATTCCTTAAATTTATATGTACTTTCTTTAAATATTTTATAAATAATTAATTCTTTTATCCAATGCTTTTTATGATAGAATATATATGGCCTCAACAACAGATTTATTTTTATTAATATATCAGATTTTTTATTTTATTTTTTGAACTTTTATAATTTATTATAGTTATATATATATAATTTATATAATTAATTTTATTTATATATATATATATATATATATATATATATATATATATATATATATATATATATATATATTCATTGATACATTCATTTCATTAAATAATATAGACAAGTGTTGTCTATTTATTTTATGTAAATTTTTTCATAACGTCTGATAAGTTTAATAACATTATCATTAAACGAAGAAAAAAAAATCACAATATTGATACATATTTTTTTTTAATCCAATCTAAGCTTTCGGCTTACATAAGCCATTATCAAAGATGACAATTACATTACAATATATTAAACAATATACGGACAAGAATGATGATAGTCTGTTTTGTTTTGTTTACATGGATGATTTCCAAGCAACGATAAACACGTGCATATAAGACGCTGGAAGCGAAAATCGCACCGCAGCTCATGACGTCACATGATGACCACGCGAGAGTGAATTCGAGAAGTATTAAGTATGGGAAGCCGTTGGTATAAACC